>CM017195.1:19443066-19583066 GCA_004837865.1 Musa balbisiana | reverse complement strand
ACACTACCGACTTAGTTGGGACTCTGTTCAAAAGATAAGCTACGATCTCTAGGGCATATCCCCAGAATGAGATGGGTAGGTCAGCGAAACTCATCATGGATCGTACCATGTTTAATAGCATACGATTTCTCCTTTCAAACACACCATTGAGCTGAGGTGTATAAGGAGGTGTCCATTGAGATAATATCTCATAGTTCTTGAGAAACTGAGTAAACTCTATACTTAAGTACTCACCTCCTTCATCTGATCAAAGAGTTTTGATACTCTTTACAATCTAGTTCTCTACCTCATTCTTATACTCTCTGAATTTCTCAAAGCCCTCGGATTTGTACTTCATTAAGTACACATATCCATACCTTGAGAAATCATCAGTAAAGGTAATGAAGTAGGAGTAACCACCAATGGCATGAGTTGACATAGGTCCACATACATCACTATGTATAAGTTCCAACAGCTCAGTGGCTCTCTCTACAGTTCCACTAAATGGAGAGTTGGTTAGTTTTCCACGAAGGCAAAGCTCGCAAGTTGCATATGACTCATAGTCGAATGGATCTAGATATCCATCATTTAGCAACTTTTGAATCATTTCTTCATGGATGTGAACTAGCCTACAATGCCACAGATATGCACTGTTCATCTCATCTCGTTTCCTCTTGGACACACTTAAATTCATGATTTGTGGAGTAGTGTCTAGCATAAATAAACCATTATGCAATATTCCTTTCGTGACGATCTCATCATCTAATAATATCGAATAATCATTATTCTCAAAAACTAATTTATATCCACTAATTGTCAAACTAGAAATGGAGATAATGTTTTTGATAATAGAAGGAACAAAATAGCATGCATCTAATGCAATAAAAGCTCCACCAGGCAGATGTAGGGCGACCTTGCCAATGGCTACTACAGCAACTTTTGCTCCATTGCCCATCTTGAGGTCCATCTCATCTCTCTCTAGTCTCCTAGGCTTTGCCAGAACCTACAACGAATTGCATATATGATAAGCACTACTGGCATCCAATACCCATGTGTTATCGTAAGAGTCTAACAAATAGAGACCGATCATGAATGTACCTGAAGCTTCACCAAGCTTCTATTTTGCCTTTTCTGCAAGGTACTCTTTGCAGTTCCTCTTCTAGTGCCCATCTTTGCCATAGTGGAAGCACTGGCCTTTGTTCTTTGTTGGGTCTTTCTTAGCAACCTTTGCTTTTCCTAGTCTGCCCTTTCCCTTTCCCTTCTTAAGGGACTTTTCTGCTTTCCTTTTCTTTCTGGTCTCACCAGTATAGAGAACTGGCTTCTCTTTCCTAATTGTACTCTCTGCCTCCCTCAACATATTGAGGAGCTCTGGGAGAGTCACCTCAAGCTTGTTCATATTAAAATTCATTATGAACTGTGAAAAGGAATCTGGTAAGGACTGAAGCACAATGTCCATACACAAGTTATCCTCTAGGACCATTCCTATACCTATGAGTTTCTTCATCCACTCAATCATCTTTAGGATATGGTTCTGAACCGGTGTCCCCTTAGTCATCCTAGTGCGGAACTCTTGGATATCTCATATCGATGAGTTCTTCCCTTTTCCTCAAACAACTTGCGGACATGTAGGAGAATGGATCTAGCATCCATCTTTTCATGTTGTCTCTGTAACTCAGGAGTCATAGAGCCCAACATATAGCACTGAGCAAGAGTAGAATCATCAATGTACTTCACGTAGCGAGCGATCTCATCCTCGCTTGCCCCTTCCTTGGGCGTAGGCATTACTATATCAAGGATGTATGCGATTTTCTCTGTCATGAGAACAATTCTCAAGTTGCAGAGCCAATCCGTATAATTTGGACCATTGAGGCGGTTAACATCAAGTATGCCACGTAAGGGATTTGAAAGCGATATTTTCTGAAAATAAAGATGCAGCAGAAATGAATAACATACAGATTTTGCAAGAATCAAGATATGGACGACTATCTTAATATGCTCCCACTATTTTACTAGTGAGTCACGCGACACCCTCAACATGTGAAACGGAAGTCTCCGGCAGACTTCTAGTGGGGATCAAGATCCAATCAACATCTTAGTGTATCTTCGAGGGACTCGACCAATCACACTAAGCCTAAAAGGTAGGCAACTCTTGCTGATCACAACTCCTTGTGATTCCCATCCTGTTCGGCCTCCGAATCACCATGGTCTTGAGGGACTCGACCAACCATGATGTTCGGTTAAGTCAACACCTTCATTACAAGATGAGTCTGATTTGATGATATACCCTCGAGGGACTCGACCAAGCATACCATGCCCTCAAGTTACTGGTGACATCTCTATGTCGTAGATAAGATAGCGAATCGCGATATAGGTGAGCCTCGAGGGACTCGACCAACTCAACCTACATCGGGAATCAGTTCCTACCTATAAGAATGGAAGGCCATGTGGGTCAATCTAATTGCCTCACATTTACCAACATAATATTATCGAGAAAGAGAGGTTTCTATAATTTGGTCTCCTAATATGACATTTCACACATATACATATTTAATATATATCTACATCGCATGCAAATATATATACATATCTAGTATGTGTATAAGCAATCACACTAGATGATCATGGACTACAACCTAATGTTATCAGACCCGAGCCAGTAGGCCTAATCACTCACATCAAGATCTATGTGTGCAGCGGTGCATCTCCATGCCCTATGATCATCCATCTTGTCCTCGTCGATTCCATCGACATCACAATGCATCACAATCGTCTGTCTCGTGGGTCCCACTATCGCATCCATGCTCCCGCTATGCCTTCTCATATGATTACAACTTAATCATAGGCATGCAGACCCAACAATAAACGAGAAATATAATGGAGGCTCGCAGACCTCAATAATAATAATCATCCGTCCATACATCATACATCACATGTATAAATCATTGTCATGTAAGACTACTAGATAATAATGAAAATAATAATCAACTAAACCTTTTAATTAATTAATATTTTCTAAAATCAGGGACATGTAGGGAATTTTCTGAATTCTGAGGGACATTTTCATAATTTGGTCAAAGGACATAAACTAGAATTTCTCAAATTCCGAGGGGTAAAACTATCTTTTGCCCTCACCGGCGGTGGCTGCGCGACGAAGGGCGGGGCACTACCCTCGCTTGGTGCGGCACACCCACTAGCGGCGTTGCCCCTGCAGGTGGGCACCCCCGCGGGCGCCGCCGCCTGCGCGGGCAGTTCTGCCCTCGGGGTAACGCCTGTAGGCGGTGCTGCCCCACCGGGCGGCCACCCCTGCAGGGGGGTTTTGCCAGCGGGAGCAGCGACCGCAAGCGCTGCTACCCTATGGCGCCTCACCCTGCGAGAGAAGCAACCGTAGGCGCCGCTGCCCGCGGGTCCAGCACCCATAGGCACCTCCATTGCACGCGGGCATAGTGCCCATGCGCAGGTGGCCGTCGTGCCCGCGTATAAGGGCTTGGCCGCATGCTGCCGGCCTTGCAGCTACCGTTGCAGGCGGCTTGCCTGCACGCAGATGGCAACGCTGCCATCTGCGATGATAGCAAGGGTAGCAACAGTTGCTACCTTTTTCGCTTTTGCATCAACGATTTTGACGTCAAAATTCTTCCTAAACATAACACACGTAGTTCAAAAACCAATCATTCACACGAACAACCTAGCTCTGATACCACTATTAGTAAATCTTGGAGGTGACATCACATGCACAGTAGAAGAACAAGAAAAATAAAATCCCCAATTTCCCAAAAGGATGTTCGTCGTCATGTGAAGATTGATGCGCAAAATTCTGTGAAATAAACTGTATATAGAATAAATTGTGTTACCTAGGGAGATCGTATATCCTTGTTTCCTTGTAGATCTCTAGGAGAGGGTGAAGGAGGTCAAGCGTCCTCCTCTCTAGCGGTGATCCACACAGTAGGGCTGCGATGACGCTCCTCAAAACTCCAGGCCTCCTTTGAGGTGGAGAGGGGGAGGAGAATAGGAGAGGCAAACAAAGGCTCTAGCCTATGAGGCTCTGAATCCCTCTTATTTATAGAGGCCCCCTGTCAAACCCTAATGATCCTCCCCTAGTGGGTATTGGATCTGCATCCAATTACCCAAGCCTTTTAGATTAGTAGATCCTGGCTAGGGATTTGTCTGAGCAAAAACACATGGGATATTCCTCTCATGACGCCGAGAGTGAATGATCCTCTATCGACACTCAATAGCTCTCGTAAGGTCGACTGTCACTTCCAATGACCAACTGTACTATATATGGGACATCCAAACCTATAAGTCTGGTATCAAAGAGTGGAGCACTCATACAGGACATCCTTGGTGTCTCATGTGTAAGGACCAGCTACACCACTAAGACTACGGAATCACTGTCTGACAATAAAGCATCATCAACCATCCAGTATTCCATAAGCGGATCAATCAGTGAACTTATTCTCTAATGAGCACCTGTATTGTATCCCTAGTGTCCCCACATGAGCAGCTCTGAAACTAGCTGCATCCATTATATGGACGGGTATACAGCACACTAATCTGTCCGGTTATCATGATGTCCCTCTCAAGTAACCTATGATCGGGATTATTTAGGATTTGTGTTTAAAGGTGAATCGGTCTCATTATCATGATCTCGTCACGATCCGATTCCCATTGCACGGATCCAAAGACATCACAATATATATATACATATATGCAATAGACAATATAAAGTGATAAATATCAAAATATAATAAGTAAAAAGATTCCGTGTCAAGTCACACGTGCCATCACTCACGTGATTGGCTTGTTGGGCACTTGTGACTAGCAGTAGACTCATTCTCCAATGAGCACCTGTATTGTATCCCTAGTGTCCTCACATGAACAACTATGAGACTAGCTATATTCATCATATGAATGGGTATATAGCACACTAGTCTATCTGTTTATCTCGATGTCCCTCTCGGGTAACCTATAATTAGGATTATTTAGGATCTGTGTTTAAATGTGAATCGGTCTCATTATCGTGATCTCATCACAATTTGATTTTCATTGCAAAGATCCATGGACATCACAATATATTCATGTAATAAGTAATATAAAGTGATAAAATATCAAATAATAATAATAAGTAAAAAGAGTGTGTGTCAAGTCACACGTGTCATCACTCACGTGATTGGCTTATAGGGCACCTATAACTAGCATTATGGTCATATAATCTATTCTCATAATAGAAATCATCAAGATCAATAAACCATATATTACCAAAATTACTTCAAATAAGCTTGTCGAGTTTTTCAATAAGAGATTAATGAATCTATTTATGTTAATTTTTTTTATGAATCTCTTGAACTATAAAAGTGATTTTGATGATTTGATGAGTTAAATTTAAATTAGTTTGATCCAAATCTCTCTCTGGATACTTAATATTTATTCTAAATGAATCAAGATCTTTTATTATTTGTTAATGTATGATTCTTTCATTAAAGAGAAGATTTATCCTAATGAACCATGTTCTTTCTCTCGATTTCTCAATATTTATAACTTGAGATTTATTCTATATAAATCAAAATATTTTATTCACCTATGTTTCTTTTTGTTATTTACTAAAGAGTATTTATCCAAATGAATCATGATTTTTCTTTTGATTTTTTGAAATTATAACTTGAATTTTTTTCATGAATTAAGATATATTATTATGTGTTCTCATGTCATTGTTTCTTTTTACTAAAGAAGAGATTTATCAAAATGAGTCTTGATATTTCGATATTCATAAATTTGTTTTATGACTCCCTTGTATTCATGAATTGTATACCTCATCACCAAATTGATTTTTGTTAATATCTTTCAAGTGATGATTTGAACATTGATGTAAAGGGAAATGAACTGCACTTCTTTTGGACAATGACAAAGGGGGAGAAAGAATTTCTAACTTGCACATTTTAAAGAGAAGAAAAACTTGCTAGCTTGCACATATCAAAAGAAAAGTAAGAATTGCTAGCTTGTACATCTCAAAAGAGAAGCAAAATTTGCTAGTTTACATAATTTAACAAGAAGCAAAAACTTGTAAATATACACATCTCAAGAGAAGCAAATTTGCTAGATTGCACAACTCTAAAAAATTGCTAGCTTTCATATTTCAAAAACTTGTTAGTTGCACTTTTCTCCTTTTTGTTGATGACAAAGGGGGAGAAGTTATCATGATGATCATACATGGTATAATGTACTTTGATGTATTGAAATTATGCATGCAATACTCATGATTTTATGTGCATGCAATGATGTGAAAGTCATGGTTTCAAATATTATCGCTCTTTTTAAATTCATGTTTGCTTTATTTTAATATGGCATATTGATAGGGAGTTTTGTTAAAATTGCATCATCAATTGGTTGTCATCATCAAAAAGAGAGAGATTATTTAATCTCAGATTTTAATGATGAAATCAATTGATGAAGTTATGATGTAATCAATGTTTGAGTGATACAGAACTAACTTAGATCATAGAAAGGCAAGCCGATTGAAGCAGGAGAATCAGACGTTGGGCCAAAACGGATCATGTCAGAAGATTGGACGTTGAGCCAAAGGATCGATCAACATGCCAGCAAAAGGATTTCGTGCCATGAATTTGGGCATCAGGGTAGAAGAATCGGACGTTGCGTCAAGGAGATCATATATTGCGGAGGTTAACATGTCGATCGGGCAATACACTAAATGAGAGGATGATGCGTTGAAGGTTTAGATGAGGCGTCGGATGAACTAATGACACGTCGGACACCATAGGATTCGTGTTTGTAATCGGTTATGTCTTGATCAAAGTAGGTTAGGTCATAATTGAGTTAGTTTTGGATGAAACCATGCTAATACAATTAGGGGCACATTGGGCCTAATCTAAGTTGAGTTGAGCCAATTGAGAGGCCCACTCAGTAACCCAAAATTGGGTCAAGCAATGGCACCACCAAAATAGGTGATGAAATCGCTTGTAAGCTAAAAAGTATGAAATGTACTTCTTCCGAAGACCCAATGGTGATACTGCTAGTGTCAAGTGGTGATACCACCCAAACACAATCTCCCAAAGTATGTCTGCTAGCTTGTACATCTCAAAAGAGAAGCAAAATTTGCTAGTTTACATAATTTAACAAGAAGCAAAAACTTGTAAATATACACATCTCAAGAGAAGCAAAATTTGCTAGATTGCACAACTCTAAAAAATTGCTAGCTTTCATATTTCAAAAACTTGTTAGTTGCACTTTTCTCCTTTTTGTTGATGACAAAGGGGGAGAAGTTATCATGATGATCATACATGGTATAATGTACTTTGATGTATTGAAATTATGCATGCAATACTCATGATTTTATGTGCATGCAATGATGTGAAAGTCATGGTTTCAAATATTATCGCTCTTTTTAAATTCATGTTTGCTTTATTTTAATATGGCATATTGATAGGGAGTTTTGTTAAAATTGCATCATCAATTGGTTGTCATCATCAAAAAGAGAGAGATTATTTAATCTCAGATTTTAATGATGAAATCAATTGATGATATGACAGATGATAGATGGTAGAGATATGATCTCTTGGAGGAGATCAAATTTGAGAGGTGTAGGGAAGAATTATGATAGTAGCATCGATCATTGTTTATTTTCTATTTCTTTGGTTACATCACATGAGGAGGGCTCCAACTCCTACTTCGACTTTGAGAGTGGGTCATGAGGAGGGTCTGAGAGCAAGCTCTAGGAGATCTTAAATTTATAGACATTCGAGGAGCAGTGATTGACAATGAGTTTGTAGCCTATGAGAAAATTTAAGAGAGGGGTTGCTATGGCTCCTACTCTAACTTTGAGAAAACAAACATGGGATGGAGCTATCCGACCTAAGGAAAGACAATAACAAAAAAGGAGAACGACTCCAATGGTTACTCTAGAACGGAATAAAGTAAGCATATGTGGTCGATCAATGGGGAATCAACAATCAAGGAACATAACAACCAAAGGAAAGGCAACAATGAGTTTGTAGCCTATGAGAAAATTTAAGAGAGGGGTTGCTATGGCTCCTACTCTAACTTTGAGAAAACAAACATGGGATACGCTTGTAAGCTAAAAAAGTATGAAGTACTTCTTCCGGAAGAACCCAATGGTGATACTGCTAGTGTCAAGTGGTGATACCACCCAACACAATCTCCCAAAGTATGTCTGATAGTGGTACCGCCCAGACTGGGCGGTGGTACCACCTAGTGTCAGTGTTGCAGGAGGTAGTATAGCCCAACACAAGTGATGGTATTGCTAGTACCATGGAAACCCAGATAAGACTTTTTTTTACTTCATTTTTGAAGTCATTTGGGGTCTATAAATACCCCACTAATTCTTGCTTAGGAAAGCAAGAAATAGAGTAGAAAGGAAAAAGAATACTTGAGATAAAAGTGTGTAAACTTGGTTTAAAATGATGGACAACTAAAAGAGTCATTGATGTAACCTAATAAATCATATCCAAAAAGGAGATTAGAGAATTGTGCTTGCTAAGATATATAGTTACCATCTAGATAGTTCAAAGAGGATTAGAGTTACTCCATTGATGGATATAAGTCATGTAGGTTGAACTAAACTATTATTTCCTAAGGAAACAATAATTTGGATGTCAAATATAAATAAGGAAGACATGTTGAGAATATGGTGTAATCCAATGAGAAAAGTCCATAATCAATTGATGATATGACAGATGATAGATGGTAGAGATATGATCTCTTGGAGGAGATCAAATTTGAGAGGTGTAGGGAAGAATTATGATAGTAGCATCGATCATTGTTTATTTTCTATTTCTTTGGTTACATCACATGAGGAGGGCTCCAACTCCTACTTCGACTTTGAGAGTGGGTCACTTCGACTTTGAGAGTGGGTCATGAGGAGGGTCTGAGAGCAAGCTCTAGGAGATCTTAAATTTATAGACATTCGAGGAGCAGTGATTGACAATGAGTTTGTAGCCTATGAGAAAATTTAAGAGAGGGGTTGCTATGGCTCCTACTCTAACTTTGAGAAAACAAACATGGGATGGAGCTATCCGACCTAAGGAAAGACAATAACAAAAAAGGAGAACGACTCCAATGGTTACTCTAGAACGGAATAAAGTAAGCATATGTGGTCGATCAATGGGGAATCAACAATCAAGGAACATAACAACCAAAGGAAAGGCAACAATGATGTTTGTAGCCCAACAAAAAAAAAAAGTCAATAACTTACTCTAGGTGTTGAGGTAGATAAGGGAGTAGGTGTTTTCAAGAAACTCGGATGCTAAATCATGGAGGAAAGGATTTGCTACTACAAAGACAATAGTTATAATAGATGAAGGAAATGAGATCGTTATCAAGCTTCGATGGGGAAGAGACAATGAGAGGGAGGAAAGAAAACCTTTCTTGCTTGAAAGGCTTATTGTGAAGGGAGCTCTAATACTATATAAAATAGAAAAAATTATTGTGAAGATGAATAATTTTATTCATTGAGATGATATTTATTTATATAGATTTTGAGAAATTTTTTTCTTAATCATAAATTTATATTATTCAATCAAATCAGTCACTTAAATATATGATTAATCCTTAAATTATAGATTGATTGATAATATAAGAGATATTAAAATATCATTCTACATATTTTTTTTTACTCAATCAATATGGAATACTGAGCCAATAGTGATTAGTGAATCCACGTCGCTTGCTAAACAGAGAAACGTGTTTGCCCTAACATGAATCAAATTAAATCTATTCAATCAAAGCCATTGAAGATTCTGGTTCTATCAATCAGCATCAATGTCATTTCTTAGCACAACTCGTGCTCCCAAACCCACTGTTTCCATGTGCCGTCGGTTGCCATTAGTTTGTCTCTGTGAGGCAATACTGTGGTGCATTCTTATCGTTGAGACTTTAATTGGAAGGTCTTCTGATCGAAAGGACCTTACTATATGGAAGCTTATGAGCTTATGAAAGCATAATACTTGTTAAGCTCAACGACCAGCTCTGGGAGTTTCCTTCTTACCCAAAAGGTGCCAATTCTTAATTAGATAAGAATGAATACATTCGGCAGCCTGTGAATTGGCTGCAGAATTCAAAACATTGGGACCAGTATTCCTCTCTCTCTCTCTCTCTCTCTCTCTCTCTCTCTCAAAGAAGAGCGGCAAGTTGTTCACTACTGAAATATCTCGTACCCTTGCCTTTTCTGATCACATGCAATTTAAATAAGTGGCTCCAACGACGAGAAATGACAAGCTTTTACGAACCAGAAAACACCAAAAGATTCTACATACCAACGAATCTTATCTTTGTATTCTATTCTCATCAATTTTACCTTTGTGGTAAATTTGTATGTACATCTCCACGAAGCTCGTTGGTTTTATAGTTGTTCTCTCTATAAATAAATTCAACATATAACTATATTCTTGTACAACTGAAAAACTTACATATACATGTTCTTTATGGTAATTTTTGTTAGTTGACTGTTATTTGAGTTTTAGAGTAGAGATGTTTGGATTTCAAATAAAATGAACACCCATTTTAAACTCTACTATGAACGTTAATATTTTAAGCGTGCATTAGGTTTCCTTTATTTTAATATTTTGAAGTCTAAAATAGCAATTGGTAACTATGGGACGCACGGCCATGATCTTAATATTTGTAAGGAAAATATATACTATACTAAAGCGAAAACAAGTTCGAATTATTCAAGAACCATTATCCCGTGTAAGTAAAAGAATTATTCCAAGAATCGTCAATCTATTTTACTAAAATCAACAATCCATCCCTTTAAACAATCTTGGACAATTCGCTCATGATTATATATGTGGATAACCAAGAAAAAGATAACCACCATTAAATCAAATTTTGATTAGTGTAATATTCACCATTAAAATTCTAATTGAATTTTATTATTGTTCATGAGATAGAATACTTTTTCTTCTATTAAATGAAATAAGATGATCAATTTTGATCATCATTCATACATGGAGAAAATAATCATACTTGGCCTATGATTTAAGTGATGTCATATCTAGAAGTGAGTCAAAAATTCGATTGGTTGGGGAAGAATTTTCTAGAAAGTAAAAAAATATTTAGATTATGAGTGTGTTTAGTGAGGAATTAAGAAAAAAAACAAAGATGATAATGAGTTCGAATTATCGTAGAAAATTAAATATATAAGTCAAAGAATATTCCTTTAGTCATGTGAATGAGACAACCCAATCGAACTAATTGAATTTGGCTAATTGAATTTTATGCACCAGAATCCCAATTAACTAAAAAAATAATAACCATGCATGATAATAAGTTGAACTTTTGTATTATCTGAAAAGATCAGGTAGAAGATACATTTCAGATAAAGCAGAGTTTAGCTGGGATTATTAGCCATTGGATATTCCCCATAATGCACAGAAGACAGAAGATAATAATAATTGTTTTAAGTTGAGGACGGAGGGATATCATAGCCGAAGAATATCTTGGATTGATCAGATTTAAAAAAATTTCCACAAAAGCCTATCCAAAATTCTCATTCAACCTGGGATCAATCTAGGATTTAGCTGGGATTTGTATTTCAAACTAAAACGTAGTATATATTTCTATCCTCTCTCTCTCTCTCTCTCTTTCCCCAATCTGGTTGACTCAGCTTGTCGTCTGAGCCGCAGCAAAAGAGACAAGACTTGTCGCTTCAGTGGTCACAGCCTACGTTCGTCCTCCTCCTTTCTAACACGGGCGAGCGCAGAAGAAACCGCTAGACCTATTTCTGCCACCGTTTCCTCCTCCTCCGACTCAGTAAAATAAGTAGAAGAAAAAGCTAATAAGAGATGAAAACTTTTCTCGCAAGCCACATTCCCCTCCGAGACCGCACCCTCCAATCTAAGCTTCTTTGCAGATTTCCGTTCTTATTCAGCCAACCATCCTTTCTTCCTTCTCTTCTCGCTCTGCACTCCGATCGACTGGTTGTTTTGACACACACACAGGCATGCACATATCTATGTGTGAAGGATGCAGATGTTGTCTGACAGCTGAACTGCTGCTTAGCTTCCTAAACACGGATGATTGGTGCCACAAAATACCATCTTAGCTCTCCTCTTCTGGTCTCACTTTCCTGTTCTCACCAGCGAGGTCGGAAGGAGTGGGAAGATGAGTTTGGCTATCACGGAGAAGAGGCAACAGCAGCGACAGCGGCCGAGCGGGTGCGTCGGCATCTTCTTGCAGTTCCTGGATTGGAATCGTCGGTTCGCTAAGAAGAAGCTCTTCTCCAAGAAGCTCCTCCCTCCAGGTACGTCACGACAGCAACTTGACCCCACTAGTGTGTGATGGTACCGCTGTTGGCTCACTCCATGATATGTTCCTCGTTGTTGACAGCCCATGCTGCGAGAAGGGCGTCGAAGAAGTTCTGTACTGATGACAAGATGTCCATGGCCAAGTTGCTTCTGGTACTCATCGTTTTCTTTTCTTTTGGCTTCCTTTTTCTAACGTCGAATGGTTGGATCTTCGCTGAGTGCCTCGATCCACCTCCAAAATGTTCAGATTGCTGAAGAGAATCGGGGAGGTTTTCCAAGCAAGAAAAAGCTGGATGCTGATATTGGACACGCTGTGCAAACCCCCGGACTGGTGGCAAGGCTCATGGGTTTGGAGTCCATGCCTGTTGCTATCGATGAAAGGCCAAGAAAGGCCATAGGTTGCAATCTTGTTTACGAAGGGGATCAGGAATTGCGTTCAGGCACAGGTGGGCTTGGGAAGACAGAATCAAGGCCTCCGAAGCTTCGAAAGACGGAGGAGTTCTTGCAGAGGCAACCGGTCGAACACGATGGACGTGTTCGACCGAATGTATTTGGCAAGAATGTGACCTCCTCCTGCTCGAGCATTAACCATCATAAGCTGATGTCCCCGGTGAAGAGCCCGAGGCTGCTCTCCGGCAGTCACAGGGCTCGGTTGATGCAGGCTGCTACAAAGATTTTGGAGCCTGGTTCGCAGCCCAGAAATCGTGCCAAATGTGTCATTGCATATGTAGTTCCTTCCCCACCCGGTGCAGAAGCTACTGCTGCTGCTGCTACTTGCTTGAAGAGATCCAAGGAGCCCCTCAGTGACTTCGAATTCAGGTCTTGCATGGGTTATGGTAGTTTGGTTGAAATGCCTGGATTAGGGACACATGAAAGAGAGCCATTCACCACTCATTTTGGTTCATCTGCTTTCCAGTTCAGTATTGCTTCTTCCTCCAGGCAAGACTCCATGGAGAACAATACAATGTCACTACTCACACTGGCCGAGCAAAAGAGCAAATTGAATCCTACTGTTCAGTCTCAGATCAATGTGCAGAACAACGCATGTGACGATTTTGAGAGGAAACAACATTTACAGAATCATCGGAATGTATGCAAGCTTAAGCCAGATAACATTACTCCGAAGGTGAACAACTTACGGCATAATCAAGCAGCAATGCTCAGAGAGAAAGCAGCAGAGCAAATGGCTAATGGTGCCAAGGCATGTAGTAGGAAGCAGAGTCGAAGTGACTTAACTGAGCTGAAGGGGCACCAGGGTTTCTCAGCGATGGGCACCACCATGAAAGAACCAAGGTGCATGACATCAATTGGCGAAGTGATGAACAACCACAGAGTGCAACTGGGAAGGAACAGTTGGGGAAAGAACATCTCATGCAAAAGAAAGAGCATCAGTTTTCACAACGATGATTTTGTTGTGTTTGGTCCAGTTTTTGTTGGGGAAAGTAGCAACGAAAGGGACTTGCTTAGTAGAAGCAAGACTGGAGTTCCTATTAACCAACCCATTTGCAGAAGATGTGTTGAAGGTGGCTTAACAAAGGAGAAAAAGGAGACTGATGACTTCAGAGGTTGGTATAGCGAAATGGCTTCATTCACATTCAATTCACCAATGAGGAAATCTGCAAACTCTTCGTCACATGAAGAACTGGCAGAGAAGTGCAGGAACCGATATCAACTCAATGCTCGACTTTCTGCTAGGGAGAAGCTATTGTCGGATTCAATTAACACCAATCCACTTTTCCAGAGAAGAATGAGATTAGAAGGGGAAGAAATAAGCAGGCCCATAGAAAAGAAGATCAGGGAGGATGCTCAACCCAATGCTTCCATTCTGGAAGAACTAATGATTAGCCTCAAAACTGGGACTCGTACAGCCGACCAAAATGGGTCCTCCAAAACAGAGGGCTTGTATTCTCTTCACAACAATCTCTCTGATTTTTCCGTCCCCAAACAGAAGATGTGTGATATCCAAACCGAAGCTCAGGTAAAATTGTACTTCTGTTCTGCTGTAATTTACTTGAATTCAGATCTTTGTAACATTACTAATGGCAGTATTCTAAGGTTGGACCTTATGACAGTCACGGCTACTTGATATTAGCTGGGACAATTAGTTCTTTGAAACATGAAACTGGCAGATGACAGCGTCAGGACAGATGAAATCAATAAAAGTTCCACCTTGAATATGAATTTAACCTCTCAAGAGAAGTCTGATCACTAAGAGTTGTTTTTTAGTCTTTCTGACAAATACAAATACTCCCTTTTCTTTTCAGGAAAAGGCAAAATTTGAGACTTCTGCTGGACTTATGTATGATCAAACCAGCCCAGTATCTATTCTTGAAGCTTCTATCTCAAATGATAGTTGCTCTTATGAAAGTATCCAAGCTAGTTCAGGTGAGATTGCATTTGTTATTAGAAGTAATATGTCAACGGAACAGATCTAGTTACATTGCCTAAGAATTAGATTTCAAATATATTCTTTGTGCAATTGCATAGAGAAGCTAATTAACGAGGTTAGCACTTGGCATTCTTTAGCTATTGAATCGATGGATTCTTTTTTCTCCAATTCATGTTTTAGTTTCAGCAAATCAATCAAGGTTCAGATTGACAGAGAACCAATGCACAGAACCATCCTTGGATATGGACATTGATCTTTTAGATTCAGCAACTTCATCAGGCATCATGGAGTCTGATATTGGGAAGATTCAGCATTCCACTGACAATATGCTCAGTAAGTCCAGCATTCACTCATCCGAAGCTGGAATCTCAGGAACTAAGCTTTGTGAAGCCAAGCGAACCATTTCAAATGCAGAGACGACATTTATGAACTCCGCACTATACGCTTCATTTTGGATAGCCGATTTTGTTCTCGAATCTATTCTTCTAGACATGCTGGAAGCTATTATAGGTTCTTCTGAAGATCAAAAGATCACTTCCGGTGACAAAGACGCAAAGGGAAAATATCAACTAAAAAAATGTCTTTTTGACTGCATGATTCAGTCCCTGGATTCGAAGTGCAACCAATTCGGAAAGAACGGGAAATCGTTGAGAACTCCTTTCTCTCTGACCGAAGATCTGTTGATAAGAGAAGTTCATGAGGAGATAAGAGGGTGGGTCAATTTTTCCGCGAAATTCTTAGATGATCTGATTCAGGAGGAGATGAAAAATTCAACTGCAATGTGGAAAACTTGTGGGATCGAGGCACTTGAGACAGGCAACACGATAGAAGGACACATACTTCAAGCATTGGTCAATGAAACGATGACAGATTTTTGCAATGGCTGATGTTACAGTTCACAAGTGCTCAGTGACATTAACTGCAAAAAGCTTGATCAAGCAGTTGCTTCCTCTTACCAAGCAGATTTTTCTTTGTTTGTTGCGTTTGTAATCATTTGTGTAGGGAATGGAAGTGACATCAAGCACAAATAGAAGAGAAGTTTGTGCAGGGATTGATTGTCCATGGAACTATTGGATTTAAGGGGGGAACATTGTTCTCATGTAGGATAGATTTGTTCCAATTACCTAACCCTATGAGAATGATCTCCAGTTTCCTGTTTATCTTTGCATACCATCTTGAAGTTTAGTTGTGTTGGATTTAAAGTTGTCACAGAGTTAGAAAGCTTCTACAGATTCTTGTGCAAGAGCAAGAAGACGATGTCCAAAGAGCTAAATCCATCACCAGTTCAAATGGCAGAGGTCAGGAGCTACATTCCTCCCACCTTCTCCTTTCCTGTAGTCTCATCGAAGGAGACTCTCTTTATGTAGTATATATAGTACCTCGTATTCAACTACTAATAGATATTAATATAATTATAGGATTTATGAATATATTTATAAAAATTAAAAATCCTAATAGAAAAATATTTTATGCTAGAAGGATTTTTAGGATTTATTAAGTGATATAATATATAAATACTTATCCGGTGGACTCTCTATATGTCATATGAAGAAACCTATAAGATTATGCAAGGAGAATCGGGAATGACATTGAAAGATGAAGATCTTATTCTCAAAAATAATCTTAGATATGTTCTTAATTTTTTAAAATTTTTATCAATCCTCAAAACATATACATCATCAATCGATCATCCGATCTTCACATTAAACATGTATGAGTCGATTCCTAAAATTTTTAATGATCTACGATCTGATATTCAAGGCATATTTATATATTATGATTTAAGAGTTATCTAAGAAATGTATTCCGAGTGTTTGATGGAGATCTTATATGATGTGATAAGGATATATATATTTATAAGATTTGGATCAAATTTTAGAGTATATTATAAATTGGAAAAAAAAAAGAAGTAAGAGAGATTGGCATGCCGCGGCGTGCAAGGTTGTCAACAACCATGTTGAGAGAAGAAGAGGCTGCCATCAGTAAGCTATAGCAAGCAATGAAATAAAAAACCAAAAAGAACTAGATTGCCACAGCAAGCCAAGCCACAGCTTCGTGTCGGCACATGGCAGTACCCAAGAAGAGGTGGCGCACGAAGGCGCGTGAGCTTAAGAGGAGAGGGAGCACATGGTGGTGCACGAAAGAGCGTGCTAACCACGAGGAAAATCAATAGGGATTAGAAAAGAAAAAAAAAAGACAGAGAGAGAGAAGCAACACAAAAAAAAAAAGAAAGGAGAAATAAAAGAAAATAAGAAAAAATTTGTGTCGCTGTCACCCAACCACAGCTCGTGGGCGACGAACGGAAGGAGGAAAAATGGGAGGGGAAAAAAAGGTTAAAGTAAACGAAAAAAAAGCAGAAAAAAGAAAAACACAGGATGAAAAACAAGATAAGACAGATTAAAAAATAAATAAGTTAAGGAGAAAGACAAGAAAAAAATAAAAAATAAATTAAATTATGCAAGCATGAAACATTAGATTCTAAGATTTTATATGTAATTTTAATTTATGTTCCTTGCAAAATTTAGAAAAAGATGAAAGATTTTCATCATGATGTCGGTCTTAATAGTCTAAGATCAAGATAAGTATTCAAACTATTCCATCTAACATGACATGTATGTTACTAATATGATTTTTGATTGATCTACAAAATATTTTTTATTTAAAAGTATTAAAAATATATTATATATGCTTGCAATCTTTAAAAAAGTTATATCTCTGTCTTGCAAATATCATTTGAAGTAACTATTGGTTCATACATTATTTTATGGTTCAAAATATTATAAAATTAGATACAAATTTAATTTTAAAAAATACTACATGATTCTATAAAATATTTTGTAAATAACTATATAAATATTTGACATATGATATATGATGTCTCAGTTGTTTGGTCTACAACGATAAGGCTTAAATATTAGTATTTATTTAAAAACTAATTTATCCTAGATCCTATTATAGAGATAAATATGTTATTTATATCATGAGGTCAAATATGATTTTAAGATATAATGTGGCTATAATCATCTTTGCTAAAATTATATTTATTTTGATATATAACATTAGCTATGTATATACTACTTTTAAATATATTCAGATCTGTGTTCAAAATCTATTACCTTGAAAAAAAAAATAGTTATTCTGTTATAAGCATATTACAAGTAATAGGTGGATCTGATTGAAAAAACTATTGAAGTATTTAAAATTTTTCTTTTGTTATAGGGATTTGGATATTATGATCCTTTGAGGTTGTATTAAATTTATTTAATATGTTATGGATATGTGAGATGAGTGATAAGAGTTTTCTTTAACTGTGTAAATCGGTGATGGTAAATGATTTGTTTTGGTTTGATCTTGCCTTTCTCACATGGAAGCTTATGTCGACTATAAATAATGTTATACGGCTCTTGGCTTTTCGTTGGGCTGGGAGCGTTAGACTCTAAAATGTATTATACAAACACTTATATACAAATTGCATTGGCAAACTTAGGAAGTGGACAAAATTTTACTACATAAACACAATTATGGTTATCACTAAAGAAGAAATTAACATTATAATGACCATACAAATGTTAGGAGGGTAAAGACACTAAAACGGGGTGAATTAGTATTTTTTTTAAATTTTGGTTTGAAAATTTTTATTCGATCAAATATGTATCAAAAATATGTTTAACTTCTAATGAGAGAGTAAATATAGTTAGCAACTAAATTAGTTAGTAATAAGAATGAAAAATATAAAGGAAAATGCAAGTCGATTTATAGTGGTTCGGTTGTTTTGACCTAAGTCTACTCCCAATCATTTTTCTTGAGGCCACCGTCTTTTCAATGGATCAAGATTAACTATCCTTGTTATAACCTTTTCTTCTTTTCATAAGCTCAAGAGAGAATATTTACACCTCTTTTTTACAACATGACCTTACTCTTCCTTAAAAAAATACTAAACTTTAAGAGGAAGAGACTCAACACTTTAAGAGAGTTTATGTTTAGATCAAGTTGGCACTAGGGGGGGGGGGTGTGAATTAGTGCTATTGTAAAACTTACGTCAATTTAAAAATCTTCGTACGATTAAAACTGATATCCGAAAAGGGTTTAACTTGAAAGTGTTCATAAGAGTAGTGAATAAGTAAAGCAGATTGTAATGAAAGTAAAAAGCTTAAAGTAAATGCAAACCGAGTTTTATAGTGGTTCGATCGTCGTGACTTACATCCACTCCTAATTCCTTTTTACTTGAGGCCATCGACTTCCACTATTGATCTTCCTTCAATGGGCGAAGATCAACTACTCTTTTACACTCTTTTCTCTTTTTTACAAGCTCAGAAGAGAATCTATACTCCTTCCTTAAAAACCTTCTAACTCTAGGAGGAATAGACTCACTAATCTAGAGAGATGATAATTTTTACTCAAGTATTCTGATAAGACCCTAGGGTTTTATCATGGAAAAAAGGGGAGAAAAGGGGATGATCACTTTGAAGGGATCGGCCTCCTAGGGTTTGTCAAACTACTAAATAATATTTCATTATTTGCTAAAAAAAAATAATTACATCCCTATTTATAGAGTTTCGCCCAGAATCCACTAGGACTTGGACTCTTAATAATAAATAAATATTAAATAAATCTCTATCCAACTTTAACTGAACTAAACAGACTTAATAAACATTATTCAAAAGCTTAAAAAATAAAGGGATCCTAATAATTCCTCCCTCTTCAAATCAGCCTTGTTCTCAAGGCTCAACAGCATCAAACTCGTGAAGTTTCTCTTTCAGCACTTTAGTCATAGGGTATATGCGGCGTATCACAACCCATTAATCAAGTAAGTATAGTCTCCACTTCTTGATAGTGTAAGCAATAGGTTAACCTTTTGGTGTTGCAGTCTTTTGAAAAACCCTCTTCATCCAATGGCTAGTGACAGTTGTGACCTTACTTTCACGTCATTCCTCTATGATCACCTGCTTTCCATTAATAAAAAACTTCATGATTAGTTTAGAAAAATTCCACAAAATATCAACCAAGGTTGATAGCCATTCAATTCCAAGTACCACTTCAAAGTCTTGCAAGGGTAGCAAAAAGAAGTCCACAAGCAACTCTTAGCCCTGTAAAGTAAGTTTAATCTTTAAGCACTTGCTATCATAGATTAAAATCTATCCATTGGTGATCTTAACTTCAAATTTGTTATAGTCTTTAATGTGGTAGGCCAATCAGTCAATAACCTTACTATTCATAAAATTATTAGTGCTGTCAATATCAATCAAAACTATGACATGTTGATGTTCTAAAGTTCCTCCAACTTTCATAGTTTGCGGGTGAGACTAGTTAGCTAATGCATGCACTATAGGGAAATCTTGGGGGGCAACATCACATGTGCAGAGAAAGAACATAAAAACAAAATCCCTAATTTCCCAAAGATGTATTCATCGTCTTGTGAAGATTGGTGCACAAAATCCGCGAAATATAAAACAACGTATATGAAATATTATATTACCTAGGGAGATTGTATATCCCTAAATTCCCACAGATCTGTAGGAGAGGGTGAAGGAAGTCAAGCATCCTCCTCCCTAGCAGTGATCCACACAGTAGGACTATGACGAATCTCCTCAAATCTCTAGGCCTATTTATAGAGGTCCTTTGTTAATTGAACCCCAAATGATCCTACCCTATTCAGTATTGGATTTCTATTCAACTACCCAAGCCTATTAGATTAGTGGAACTCTATCGAATAATCTTTCATTAGCTTTTATTGGATTTCATCCATAGGATTCAATAATTTAGGGGCTTATTGGATATCCAATAAAATAGGGGCTTCGATAGATATCTTATATCTGAACTTCTACTCATCGCAACACTTACCATATGTGTGTGACCCTGTGGGCCCAATATCGAGCTGGCCATGAGTCATACATATCAGAACTCCTTTTGGCTCAATAAATTATTATCTTCATAATAATTCACTTGACTCATCGATTGCGGACATACTAGGCCACTACGCCGTAGTCCTCAAATGATAAAGGGTAATCCAATTCATTAGACTTGTTTGTCCTCAATTATTGTGTACTATAGTCCCTCATCCATCTAATATCCCAGAGACATGGTGCTGTTAGATCTATACAGTTTCTACTCGAGTCTTATTCTAATTGGATTCTCCTAGAGAACTATTTCTCTCTTAATCCGAATAACCCTAGCTAAGGATTTGTTTGAGTAAGAGTTAGTGGATATAAATTAGTTTTTGAGAACAATAATTGTTCAATATTATTAGATGATGAGATCATCACGAAAGGAATATTGCATAATGATTTATTTATGCTAGACACTACTCTACATATCATGAATATAAGTATGTCCAAGAGGAAACGAGATGAGATTAATAGTGCATACCTGTGGCATTGTAGGCTAGGTCACATCCATGAAGAAATGATTCAAAAGTTGCTAAATGATGGATATCTAGATTTATTCGACTATAAGTCATATGCAACTTGCGAGCCTTGCCTTCATGGAAAACTAACTAACTCTGTATTTAGTGGAACTGGAGAGAGAGCCACTGAGCTGTTGGAACTCATACATAGTGATGTATGTGGACCCATGTCAACTCATGCCATTAGTGGTTACTCTTACTTCATTATCTTTACTGATGATTTCTCAAGGTATGGATATGTGTACTTAATGAAGTACAAATCTGAGGCCTTTGAGAAATTCAGAGAGTATAAGAATAAGGTGGAGAACCAGACTGGAAAGAGTATCAAAACTCTTCGATCAGATCGAGGAGGTGAGTACTTAAGTACAGAGTTTATTTAGTTTCTCATGGACTATGGAATATTATCCCAATGGACACCTCCTTATATACCTCAACTCAATGGTGTGTCTAAAAGGAGAAATCGTACACTGTTAGATATGGTATGGTCCATGATGAGTTTCGTTGACCTACCCATCTCATTCTGGGGATATGCCCTAGAGACCGTAGCTTACCTTCTAAACAGAGTTCCAACTCAATCGGTAGTGTCTACACCATATGAAATATGGAAAGGGAAGAAGCTCGATATTAAAGTTGTTAAGATTTGGGGCTGCCCTGCCTACGTTAATAAACACAACCCGATAAGTTGGAATCGAGGACAAAGCGGTGCAAGTTCTTGGGATACCCCAAGGAAACCGTGGGTATTATTTCTATCAACTCGAGGACCAAAAGCTCTTTATAGCCAAGAGAGTAGTGTTCCTTGAGAAGGAACATATTCTTGGTGGAGATAGTGGGAGCATGATAAAGTTGAGCAAGGTTGGAGAATCAAGCTCGAGCACCACTCTACAACCCGATTCTGTTCAGGTACCTAACACACAAGTTCCAACTTTACATAGGTTCGGTAGAATATCCCATCTTCCTAAGAGATATATGGGACATATTAGAGGAGAAAATGTTGAGGATATTGATCCTCAAACCTACGAGGAGGCTATTATGAGTATAGACTCTGGGAAGTGGCAAGAAGAATTGAATTCTAAGATGGATTCTATATACTCCAACAAGGTTTGGTACCTAGTTGATGTGCCCGAAGGTATTGTACCCATCGGTTGCAAGTGGATCTTTAAGAAAAAGATCGGAGTAGATGGAAAGGTAGAGACCTATAAAGCAAGGCTAGTGGCTAAAGGGTATCGTCAAAGGCAAGGTATTGACTATAACGAAACCTTCTCACCCGTTGCAATGCTAAAATCCATCCGAATTCTATTGGCTATTGTAGCACACTATGATTATGAAATCTGGCAGATGGATGTGAAAACTGCATTCCTCAATGGGAACCTCGATGAGGAGGTGTATATGATACAACCTAAGGGATTCATGCCCAAGGACTGCCCAGATAAGGTGTGCAGGTTGCTTAGATCCATTTATGGACTAAAGATTTGATGAGGCAATCAGATCTTATGACTTCGTTAAGAATGAAGATGAGCATTGTGTGTAAAAGAAGGTAAGTGGGAGTGCTATCACCTTTTTGGTGTTATATGTGGATGACATCCTAATCATTGGGAATGACGTAGGAATGCTATCCACAGTAAAAGTTTGGTTATCGAGATACTTCTCCATG
Organism: Musa balbisiana; assembly: GCA_004837865.1. Lineage (NCBI taxonomy): Eukaryota > Viridiplantae > Streptophyta > Magnoliopsida > Zingiberales > Musaceae > Musa > Musa balbisiana. Next base: position 19,560,369 of record CM017195.1, on the reverse strand, counting down.
AAGGACTTAGGGGAAGCATCCTATATCTTGGGGATTCAGATCTATAGAGATAGATCCAAGAGGATGCTTGACTTGTCCCAATCCAGGTATATAGAAACCATTGTCAAAAGGTTTGGCATGGAAAATTTCAAGAGAGGTCTCATACCGATGAGACATGGGATATCGCTTTCTAGGAGTATGTCCCCAAAGACTCCAGAAGAAAGGGCAAACATGGATATGATACCTTATGCCTCGGCGATAGGGTCTATCATGTATGCCATGCTATGTACTAGGCCTGATATAGCGCATGCTCTGAGTGTCACGAGCAGGTATCAGGCGGATCCAAGCTTGGAGCATTGGAAAGCAGTAAAGTGTATCCTTAAATACTTGAGAAGGATTAAGGATCTTTTACTAGTATATGGAGGTAGTAGCCTCAAGGTTGAAGGCTACACAGACTCAAGTTTTCAGTTTGATGTCGATGATAGCAAGTTGAATTCGGGGTATGTGTACACCTTGAATGGAGAAGCAGTATGCTGGAAGAGTTCTAAGTAAGATACTACTACTGACTCGACTATAGAGGCGGAATACATTGCCGTAGCAGATGCAGCAAAAGAGGGAGTCTGGATGAAGAAGTTCATCACAGATCTAGGAGTCGGGCTAAGTAGCGAGGAGATGATTTCTTATATTGCGATAACAACAGGGCGCTTACTCAAATAAGGGAACCCGGGTCTTATCAGAAGTGTTCTAAGGAGGTTCCAACTTATTAGAGAGATTATGACCCGAGGAGATGTAGTAATGGAAAAAGTTCCATCGGAAGATAACATTGCAGATCCACTGACAAAGCCGTTGTCTCAAATTGTTTTTGAGCGTCACAGGGGTCTGATGGGGATCAGACACATAGGTGATTGGCTTTAGGTCAAGTGGGAGATTGCTAGTCATAGATGCCCAACAAGCCAATCACGTGATTGATGGCACGTATGACTTGATACAGAATCCTTTTGCTTATTATATTTTGATATTTATCACTTTATATTGTCTATTGCATATATGCATATATATATTGTGATGTCCTTGGATCCATGCAATGGAAATCAGATCGTGATGAGATCACGATAATGAGACCGATTCACCTTTAAACGCAGATCCTAAATAATCCCAATCATAGGTTACTCGAGAGGGACATCATGATAACCGGACAGACTAGTGTGCTGTATACCCATCCATATGATTGATGTAGCTAGTATCATAACTGCTCGTGTGGGAACACTAGGGATATAGTATAGGTGCTCATTGGAGAATGAGTTCACTGATTGATCCGCTTACGGAATACTGGATGGTTGATGATACCTTATTGTTAGACAACGATTCTGTAGTCCTAGTGGTGTATCTGGTCCTTAGACATGAGACACCAAGGATGTCCTATATGAGTGCTCCACTCTTTGATACCAGCGTTATAGGTTTGGATGTCCCAGATATAGTACAACTGGTCATTGGGAGTGGTAGTCGACCTTATGAGGGCTATTGAGTGTCGATAGAGGATCATCCACTCTCGGCATCATGAGAGAAATATCCCATGTGTTTTTGCTTAGACAAATCCCTATCTAGGGTCATTCGACCCAAAAGAGAAAGAGTTCTCCGGGAGAATCCGATTAGAGCGAGACTCGAGTAGAAACCGTATGGGTCTAACAACACCATGCACGATATATGGTCTCTAGGATATTAGATGGATGAGAGACTATAGGTACATGGTAACTAAGGACAGACAGGTCCAATGGATTGGATTCCCCTATATTGTCTGGGGACTACGGCGTAGTGGCCTAGTACGTCTATAGTTGGTGAGTCAAGTGAATTATTACAGAGATAATAATTCACTGAACTAGAAGGAGTTCTGACAGCTATGACTCATGGCCAGCTCGATATTGGGCCTAGAGGGTCACACACATATGGTAGGTATTGCGATGAGTAGAGGTTCGGATATAAGATATCCGCCGGAGCTCCTATCTTATTGGATATCCAATAAGCCCCTGAATTATTGGATCCCATGGATAAGATTCAATAAGAGCTCATGAGAGATATTGGATAGAGATCCACTAATCTAAAAAGCTTGGGTAATTGGATGCAGATCCAATACCCACTAGGGGGGGATCCATTAGGGTTTGACAAGGGACCTCTATAAATAGGAGGGATTTAGAGCCTCAAATGCTAGAGCCTTTGTTTGCCTCTCCTATTCTCCTCCTCCTCTCCACCTCAGAGCAGGCCTGGAGTTTTGAGGAGCGTCGTTGTAGCCCTGCTGTGTGGATCACCGCTAGAGAGGAGGACGCTTGACCTCTTTCACCCTCTCCTAGAGATCTGCAAGGAAACAGGAATATACGATCTCCCTAGGTAACATAATCTATTCTATACATAGTTTGTTTTGTGGATCTTTGCACACCAATCTTCGCACGATGACGAACATCTTTTTGGGAAATTGGGGATTTTGTTTTTCTTGTTCTTCCGCTACGCATGTGATGTTGCCCCCAAGATTTCCCAACACTTTTAGCATCAAAATTGTTAATGCAAAAGCGAGGAAGGGCAGCAACAATTACTACCCTCGATCTACGTGTGTGCAGCGGTAGCCGTATATAGGCAGCATAGTATTGGCGTACACACAGGCGTTGCACCTGCAGCAGCCGGTCGGTGGCATGCATGCAATAGGCTTGAGGCTGTAGAGGCTAGCAGCCTACGGGTGCTACTTGTGACCATAAGGCCCCGCAAGGGCAGGCGACGCCTGTAGGTGACCAGCCCGCAAGGGCCAACGGCGCTTGCAGGCAATGCTTGTGGCCGGAGTGCCCACAAGGGTGGGCGCTGCCTGCTGGGGTGCTCGCCAGCGGGGGTGCCCACCCGCCACACAAGCCGTCGCCGGTAGGGTGGCGACGACCGCAGTAGCAAGGGAAAGGGAGAAGGAGGGTTAGGGTTTTTTTGTGCAAAAAGATAGTTTTGCCCTTATGAATTTGAGAAATTTTAGTTTTATCCTTTTATCCAAATTATGAAAATACCCCTCAACATTCAAAAAATTTCTTATATGTCCCTGAATTCAGAAAATATTAATTAATTAAAAGGTTTAATTGATTATTATTTTTATTATTATCTAGTAGTCCTACATGATGATGATTTATACATGTGATGTATGATATGTGGACGGATGATCATGGACTGTGTGATATGTGTACTTGTGATTATTATTATTGGAGCCTGCGAGCCTCCATTATATTTCTCATTTATTGTCGGGCCTACATGCCTATGATTAAGTTGAAATCACACGAGGAGGTGCAACGGGAGCGTAGATGCGATAGCAGGACCCACGAGACGGACGATCGTGATGCATGGAGATGCATCGAGATGTCGATGGAACCGAGGAGGACGAGATGGACAATCATAAGGTATGAAGATGTACCGCAGCACACATAGATCTTGATGTGAATGATTAGGCCTACTGGCTTGGGCCTGATCACATTAGGTTGTGGTCCATGATTATCTGGTATAATTACTCATGTGATGTGCTATTGTTTATACACCTACTAGATATGTGTATATATATATATATATATATATATATATATATATATATTATATATATATATTATATATATATATATTATATATATATATATTATATATATATATATATTATATATATATATATATATATTATATATATATATATATATTATATATATATATTATATATATATATATTATATATATATATTATATATATATATTATATATATATATATATTATATATATATATATATATATTATATATATATATTATATATATATATATATTATATATATATATATATATTATATATATATATTATATATATATATATATATTATATATATATATTATATATATATATATTATATATATATATATATATATTATATATATATATATTATATATATATATATTATATATATATATTATATATATATATTATATATATATATATATTATATATATATATTATATATATATATATTATATATATATATATTATATATATATATTATATATATATATATATATTATATATATATATATTATATATATATATTTATTGCATGCAATGTAGATATAATTAAATACATATATGTGTGACATGTCATATTAGAAGACCAAATCAAAGAAACCCCTCTTTCGACAATATTAAGTCGGTAAACGTGAGGCAATTAGATTGACCCACGTGGTCTTCCATCGTTATAGGTAGGGACTGATTCCTGGTGTAGGTTGAGTTGGTGAGTCCTGTCCCTCGAGACCTCACCTATACCGTGATTCGCTATATTGCCTATGACATAGAGATGTTACTAGTGACCTAAGGACATAGCATACTTGGTCGGGTCCATCGAGGGTATATCATCGAATTAGGACTCATCTTGTAACGATAGTGTTGACTTAACTGAACATCATGGTGGTCGAGTCCCTCGAAACCATGGTGATTTGGAGGCTGAATAGGACGGGAATCACAAGGAGTTATGATCGGTAAGATTTGCCTACCTTTCGGGCTTAATGTGATTGGTCGAGTCCCTCAAGGTTACACTAAGATGTTGATTGGATCCTGATCCCCACTATAAGTCTGCTAGAGACTTTCATTTTACATGCTGAGGGTGTCACGTGACTCGCTAGTAAAATAAGTGGGAGTAGAGTAAAATACTTGATGTCAACCACTTCACCGGTCCAAATTCTTACGATGAAGAAAATCGCGTACGTCCTTGATATAGTGATGCCTACGCCCAAGGAAGGGGAAAGTGAGGATGAGATCGCTCGCTACGTGAAGTACATTGATGACTCCACTCTTGCTCAATGTTACATGTTGGGCTCTATGACTCCTGAGTTACAAAGACAACATAAAAAAATGAATGTCAGATCTATTCTCTTATATGTTTGTAAACTGTTTGAGGAACAAGGAAGGACTTAGCGATATGAGATATTCAAGAGTCTTTTCCATGCTAGGATGATTGAGGGGATACCTATTCAGAACCATGTCCTAAAGATGATTGAGTGGATAGAGAAACTTACAGGTCTAGGAATGGTCCTAGAGGATAACCTGTGTGTGGACATTGTGCTTTAATCCCTACCAGATTTCTTTTCACAGTTCATAATGAATTTTAATATGAACAAACTTGAGGTACCACTTCCGGAGCTCCTCAATAAGTTAAGGGACGTAGAGAGTACTATCAAGAAAGAGAACCTAGTTATCTATACTGGTGAGACTAGAAAGAAAAAAAAATAGAAATGTCCCTTGTGAAGGGTAAGGGCAAGGGCAGACCAGGTAAAGCAAAGGTTGCTAAGAAAGACCCGGCAAAGGACAAAGGCCAGTGCTTCCACTATGGTAAAGATGGACACTAGAAGAGGAACCACAAAGAATACCTTGCAGAGAGGGCGAAACAGAAGCTTGGAGAAGCTTCAAGTACATTCTTTATCAATCTTCATTTGTCAGATTCTTATGATAACACATGGGTATTGGATACCAGTAGTGATTATCATATTTGCAATTTGTTATAGGTTCTGGCATGGCCTAGGAGATTGGCGAGAGGCAAGATGGACCTTAAGATGGGCAATTGCGTAAAAGTTACTACAGTAGCTGTTAGTGAGGTCGCCCTACATTTGCCTGGTGGAGCTATTATTACATTAGATGCATGTTATTTTGTTTCTTTTATTATCAAAAACATTATCTCCATTTCATGTTTGATAGTTAGTGGATATAAATTAGTTTTTGAGAACAATGGTTGTTCAATATTATTAGATGATGTGATCATCATAAAAGGAACATTGTATAATGGTTTGTTTATGCTATACACTACTCCATATATTATGAATGTAAGTGTGTCTAAGAGAAAATGACATGAGGTGAATAGTGCATACATGTGGCATTGTAGGCTAGGTCACATCCATGATGGAATGATTCAAAAGTTGTTAAAGGATGGATATCTAGATCCATTCGACTATGAGTCATATGCAACTTGCGAGCCTTGCCTTCGTGGAAAACTAACCAACTCTCCATTTAGTGGAATTAGAGAGAGAGAGAGCCATTGAGTTATTGGAACTCATATATAGTGATGTATGTAGACCCATGTCAACTCATGACATTGGTGGTTGCTCATACTTCATTACATTTATTGATGATTTATCAAGATATGGATATGTGTACTTAATGAAGTATAAGTCTAAGGCCTTTGAGAAATTCAAATAGTATAAAAATGAAGTGGAGAACTAGACTAGAAAGAGTACCAAGACTCTTTGATCAAATCGAGGAGGTGAGTACTTAATTATAGAGTTTACTCAATTCCTCAAGGACCATGGGATATTATCCTAATGGACACCTCCTTATACACCTCAATCAATGGTGTATCTGAAAGGAGGAATTGTATGCTGTTAGACATGATACGGTCCATGATGAGTTTCACTAACCTACCCATCTCATTCTGGGGATATGCCCTAGAGACCGTAGCTTACCTTCTGAATAGAGTTCCAACTAAGTCGGTAGTGTCTACACTATATGAGATATGGAAAGGGAAGAAGCCCGATCTGAAGGTTGTTAAGATTTGGGGCTACCCTACCCACGTTAAAAGACACAACCCTGATAATTTGGAATTAAGGATGGAGCAGTGCAAGTTTGTGGGATACACATTCTATCAACTTGAGGACTAAAAGGCCTTTGTAGCTAAGAGAGCGATGTTCCATGAGAAGGAACACATTCTTAGCAGAGACAGTGGGAATATTATAGAGTTGAGCGAGGTTGGAGAACCTAGCTCAAGCACTACTCTACAGCCCGAGTTTATTCAAGTACCTAACACACAAGTTCCAACTTTACGTAGGTCGGATAGAGTATCTCATCCTCCTGAGAGATATGTGGGATATATTAGAGGAGAGGATGTTGAGGATATTAATCCTTAGACTTACAAGGAGACTATTATGAGTATAGACTCTGGGAAGTGGCAAGAAGCTATGAATTCTGAGATGGATTTCATATACTCTAATAAGGTTTGGAATCTAGTTAATGCACCCAAGGGTATTGTACATATCGGTTGCAAGTGGATCTTGAAGACAAAGATCAAAGTAGATGGAAATGTAGAAACCTATAAAGCAAGGCTATTGGCTAAGGGGTATCATCAAAGGCAAGGTGTTGACTATGACGAAACCTTCTCACCCGTAACAATGCTAAAATCTATCCGAATTTAATTGGCTATTGTAACACACTATAATTATATGATACAACCTGAGGGATTCGTGTCCAAGGACTGCCCAAATAAGGTATACAGGTTGCTTAGATCTATTTATGGATTAAAACAAGCTTCCCGAAGTTGGAACATAGGATTTGATGAGGCAATCAGATCTTATGATTTCGTTAAGAATGAAGATGAGCCTTGTATATACAGGAAGGTAAGTGGGAGCACTATTAACTTCTTGGTGTTATATGTGGATGACATTCTAATCATTGGGAATGATGTAGGAATACTATCCACAGTAAAGGCTTGGTTATCTAGACACTTCTCCATGAAGGACTTAGGGGAAGCATCCTATATCTTGGGGATTCAAATCTATAGAGATAGATCCAAGAGGATACTTGGCTTGTCCTAGTCCAAGTACATAGACACTATTATAAAAAGGTTTGACATAAAAAATTTCAAAAGATGTCTCATACCGATGAGACATGGGATATCGCTTTCTAAGAGTATTGTAATATCCTTCATTTCTGAAATTTATGTAAGGACCCATTTGTAAATCGAAGGACCTATCTGTAAATATAAAAATTTCAAGAACTAAACTGTTAAGTTAAAAAAAAACTAAAAATTTCAATTTTATCCCACCACCTCCCATGCTCTTTGTTTCTCGTGAAACAAAGAGAGGAGCTGTGGGGCGTTGGGGAGAAGAAGAAGAGAAGTAAAGAAGAAGGGAGAAGAGGAGGAGAAGAAGAAGAAGAAGAAGAAGAAGAAGAGAGAAGAGGGTGGCTGGGCAAGAGCTACAACGAGGAGGTGTGGGGTGTCGAGGAGGAGAAGGGTAAAGAAGAAGGAAGAAGAGGAGAAGAAGAAGAAGAGAAGAAGAAGAAGAGAAGAAGAAGAAGAAGAAGAAGAAGAAGAGAAGAAGAAGAAGGAAGAAGAGGAGGAGAAGAAGAAGAAGAAGAAGAAGAGAAGAAGAAGAGAAGAAGAAGAAGGAAGAAGAGGAGGAGAAGAAGAGAAGAAGAAGAGAAGAAGAAGAGAAGAGAAGAAGAAGAAGAAGAAGAAGAAGAAGAGAAGAGGGTGGCTGTGGCAAGGGCTGTAGCGAGGAGGTGTGTGGCGTCGGGGAGGAGAAGGGAAGAAGAGGAGAAGAAGAGAAGAAGAAGAGAAGAAGAAGAGAAGAAGAAGAAGAGAAGAAGAAGAAGAAGAAGAAGAGAAGAAGAAGAGAAGAAGAAGAAGGAAGAAGAGGAGGAGAAGAAGAGAAGAAGAAGAGAAGAAGAAGAAGAAGAAGAAGAAGAAGAAGAAGAAGAAGAAGAAGAAGAAGAAGAAGAAGAAGAAGAAGAAGAAGAAGTCGTTTTGAAGTCGGAGTACTTCAAAAATGAATGTCCCCAAGTGAAGAAGAAGTAATCGAAGAATAAGAAAGCATTAAAAGCTACTTGGGATGATTCGAGTGCATCCGAAGATGAGGAGCCAACCAATAAAGAAGTCACAAATTATGCTCTAATGGCCCTCAATGAGAAGGTAAGTGACCTAAACGAATCTCATTTATCTTATAATGAATTACTTAATGCTTTTAATGATTTGTTTGATAAATATAAATTAGTTAGTAAAAAGTATAAATTATTAAAAAATGAGCATGCTTCTTGTGTTAGTGAATTAAATAGATTGAACATTGAGCATGATAATGTGATATTGCTTCCTTGTACAAATGTGAAGAATTAGAGATGCTTTAAAAGGAGAATTTGCTACTACAAAAAACCATAGAAAATTTTGAAATAGGAAACAAATCCTTAAACATGATCCTTATCAAAAGGGATCATGTTCATAGAAGAGATGGAATCGGCTTTGAGAGTAACACTACCCAAAAGCCAACCATCTTTGTTAAAGGCCCAACTTTGCATGTTTCACCCTGAAACAAATATAATTTTTGTTGCAAATATGGACATTATGCTCATAAATGTCCATTTAAGAGGTATAATCCACATAAGTTAATTTGGGTCCCTAAAGGAAACTTGAATGACTCAATGCAAAATGATAAGTTAGGTAGACTTATTTATGAGGAACCCAAGGTAAAGTGAGTAGCTAAAAGAAACCTCCTTTCTTATAGATATATCTACAATCACAAGCTAAGGTACTTTAATAGTGGATGCTCAAGGCTCATGACCGGAGATCCTACACACTTCTCTAAACTTACTATCCAAGACGAAGGATTTGTCACCTTTGGAGACACAAAAGAAAAATTATTGAAAAAGGAAATATAGGTAACAAATCAAACCTTTTGATTAAAAATATTTTATTAGTAGATGGTTTAAAGCATAATTTGCTAAGCATTAGTCAATTATATGATAAAGATTACAATATCAAGTTGAATCTAATTCTTGCATTTTAGAAATACCACCTATTGAATACTCTCTTTGCTTGCCTGTACGGACCAATAATGTCTTATACCATTGATCTGATGAGTCTTGTACTGAAACTTGCATTTCGGTTTTAAACGATGAGCTTGGCTTTGCGCCTAGGAGGTTAGTGTTGAATCTTAGATGATGATGAAATCAATTGATAACTTATTGATCAATTCCATCTGTTGAGGATAAGTGTTCCAGGAATTAACTACGATAGCAATGAAAACATAAGCCAAAATGTTCGGGCTAGAGTACAATATCCGGACGCTACATCGAAGTTTGACTGGAACTAATGTGTCGATGGTTCGCCAGAAGGCTCAGTGAGAGTTCATTAGGAGCCGTCACCGAGGATGGTTCGTCGGGAGTTCGCTGAGAGTTCATCCGGACGAGTCTGCCGAGTGTTCATTGGAGTTCACCGAGAAGTCTCGCTAAGAAGTTCACTAGAATCTCGCTAAGAAGTTCACTAGAATCTCGCTAAGAAGTTCACTAGAATCTCGCTAAGAAGTTCACTAGAATCTCGCTAAGAAGTTCACTAGAATCTCGCTAAGAAGTTCACTAGAATCTCGCTAAGAAGTTCACTAGAATCTCGCTAAGAAGTTCACTAGAATCTCGCTAAGAAGTTCACTAGAATCTCGCTAAGAAGTTCACTAGAATCTCGCTAAGAAGTTCACTAGAATCTCGCTAAGAAGTTCACTAGAATCTCGCTAAGAAGTTCACTAGAATCTCGCTAAGAAGTTCACTAGAATCTCGCTAAGAAGTTCACTAGAATCTCGCTAAGAAGTTCACTAGAATCTCGCTAAGAAGTTCACTAGAATCTCGCTAAGAAGTTCACTAGAATCTCGCTAAGAAGTTCACTAGAATCTCGCTAAGAAGTTCACTAGAATCTCGCTAAGAAGTTCACTAGAATCTCGCTAAGAAGTTCACTAGAATCTCGCTAAGAAGTTCACTAGAATCTCGCTAAGAAGTTCACTAGAATCTCGCTAAGAAGTTCACTAGAATCTCGCTAAGAAGTTCACTAGAATCTCGCTAAGAAGTTCACTAGAATCTCGCTAAGAAGTTCACTAGAATCTCGCTAAGAAGTTCACTAGAATCTCGCTAAGAAGTTCACTAGAATCTCGCTAAGAAGTTCACTAGAATCTCGCTAAGAAGTTCACTAGAATCTCGCTAAGAAGTTCACTAGAATCTCGCTAAGAAGTTCACTAGAATCTCGCTAAGAAGTTCACTAGAATCTCGCTAAGAAGTTCACTAGAATCTCGCTAAGAAGTTCACTAGAATCTCGCTAAGAAGTTCACTAGAATCTCGCTAAGAAGTTCACTAGAATCTCGCTAAGAAGTTCACTAGAATCTCGCTAAGAAGTTCACTAGAATCTCGCTAAGAAGTTCACTAGAATCTCGCTAAGAAGTTCACTAGAATCTCGCTAAGAAGTTCACTAGAATCTCGCTAAGAAGTTCACTAGAATCTCGCTAAGAAGTTCACTAGAATCTCGCTAAGAAGTTCACTAGAATCTCGCTAAGAAGTTCACTAGAATCTCGCTAAGAAGTTCACTAGAATCTCGCTAAGAAGTTCACTAGAATCTCGCTAAGAAGTTCACTAGAATCTCGCTAAGAAGTTCACTAGAATCTCGCTAAGAAGTTCACTAGAATCTCGCTAAGAAGTTCACTAGAATCTCGCTAAGAAGTTCACTAGAATCTCGCTAAGAAGTTCACTAGAATCTCGCTAAGAAGTTCACTAGAATCTCGCTAAGAAGTTCACTAGAATCTCGCTAAGAAGTTCACTAGAATCTCGCTAAGAAGTTCACTAGAATCTCGCTAAGAAGTTCACTAGAATCTCGCTAAGAAGTTCACTAGAATCTCGCTAAGAAGTTCACTAGAATCTCGCTAAGAAGTTCACTAGAATCTCGCTAAGAAGTTCACTAGAATCTCGCTAAGAAGTTCACTAGAATCTCGCTAAGAAGTTCACTAGAATCTCGCTAAGAAGTTCACTAGAATCTCGCTAAGAAGTTCACTAGAATCTCGCTAAGAAGTTCACTAGAATCTCGCTAAGAAGTTCACTAGAATCTCGCTAAGAAGTTCACTAGAATCTCGCTAAGAAGTTCACTAGAATCTCGCTAAGAAGTTCACTAGAATCTCGCTAAGAAGTTCACTAGAATCTCGCTAAGAAGTTCACTAGAATCTCGCTAAGAAGTTCACTAGAATCTCGCTAAGAAGTTCACTAGAATCTCGCTAAGAAGTTCACTAGAATCTCGCTAAGAAGTTCACTAGAATCTCGCTAAGAAGTTCACTAGAATCTCGCTAAGAAGTTCACTAGAATCTCGCTAAGAAGTTCACTAGAATCTCGCTAAGAAGTTCACTAGAATCTCGCTAAGAAGTTCACTAGAATCTCGCTAAGAAGTTCACTAGAATCTCGCTAAGAAGTTCACTAGAATCTCGCTAAGAAGTTCACTAGAATCTCGCTAAGAAGTTCACTAGAATCTCGCTAAGAAGTTCACTAGAATCTCGCTAAGAAGTTCACTAGAATCTCGCTAAGAAGTTCACTAGAATCTCGCTAAGAAGTTCACTAGAATCTCGCTAAGAAGTTCACTAGAATCTCGCTAAGAAGTTCACTAGAATCTCGCTAAGAAGTTCACTAGAATCTCGCTAAGAAGTTCACTAGAATCTCGCTAAGAAGTTCACTAGAATCTCGCTAAGAAGTTCACTAGAATCTCGCTAAGAAGTTCACTAGAATCTCGCTAAGAAGTTCACTAGAATCTCGCTAAGAAGTTCACTAGAATCTCGCTAAGAAGTTCACTAGAATCTCGCTAAGAAGTTCACTAGAATCTCGCTAAGAAGTTCACTAGAATCTCGCTAAGAAGTTCACTAGAATCTCGCTAAGAAGTTCACTAGAATCTCGCTAAGAAGTTCACTAGAATCTCGCTAAGAAGTTCACTAGAATCTCGCTAAGAAGTTCACTAGAATCTCGCTAAGAAGTTCACTAGAATCTCGCTAAGAAGTTCACTAGAATCTCGCTAAGAAGTTCACTAGAATCTCGCTAAGAAGTTCACTAGAATCTCGCTAAGAAGTTCACTAGAATCTCGCTAAGAAGTTCACTAGAATCTCGCTAAGAAGTTCACTAGAATCTCGCTAAGAAGTTCACTAGAATCTCGCTAAGAAGTTCACTAGAATCTCGCTAAGAAGTTCACTAGAATCTCGCTAAGAAGTTCACTAGAATCTCGCTAAGAAGTTCACTAGAATCTCGCTAAGAAGTTCACTAGAATCTCGCTAAGAAGTTCACTAGAATCTCGCTAAGAAGTTCACTAGAATCTCGCTAAGAAGTTCACTAGAATCTCGCTAAGAAGTTCACTAGAATCTCGCTAAGAAGTTCACTAGAATCTCGCTAAGAAGTTCACTAGAATCTCGCTAAGAAGTTCACTAGAATCTCGCTAAGAAGTTCACTAGAATCTCGCTAAGAAGTTCACTAGAATCTCGCTAAGAAGTTCACTAGAATCTCGCTAAGAAGTTCACTAGAATCTCGCTAAGAAGTTCACTAGAATCTCGCTAAGAAGTTCACTAGAATCTCGCTAAGAAGTTCACTAGAATCTCGCTAAGAAGTTCACTAGAATCTCGCTAAGAAGTTCACTAGAATCTCGCTAAGAAGTTCACTAGAATCTCGCTAAGAAGTTCACTAGAATCTCGCTAAGAAGTTCACTAGAATCTCGCTAAGAAGTTCACTAGAATCTCGCTAAGAAGTTCACTAGAATCTCGCTAAGAAGTTCACTAGAATCTCGCTAAGAAGTTCACTAGAATCTCGCTAAGAAGTTCACTAGAATCTCGCTAAGAAGTTCACTAGAATCTCGCTAAGAAGTTCACTAGAATCTCGCTAAGAAGTTCACTAGAATCTCGCTAAGAAGTTCACTAGAATCTCGCTAAGAAGTTCACTAGAATCTCGCTAAGAAGTTCACTAGAATCTCGCTAAGAAGTTCACTAGAATCTCGCTAAGAAGTTCACTAGAATCTCGCTAAGAAGTTCACTAGAATCTCGCTAAGAAGTTCACTAGAATCTCGCTAAGAAGTTCACTAGAATCTCGCTAAGAAGTTCACTAGAATCTCGCTAAGAAGTTCACTAGAATCTCGCTAAGAAGTTCATAGCATCAAATTTGTCAAAGACAAAATGTTTAATGCATGTCAACTAGTAAAACCAATAAAAGGTAGTTTCAAGTCAAAGAATCAAATAATCACCTCTAGGCCATTGCAATTGATCCATATGGATTTATTTAGACCAATTGATATAACAAGCCAAGGAGGTAGCAAATACACATTTGTAATTGTTGATAATTATAGTAGATATACTTTGACGTACTTCTTGGCACACGATAGTGATTGTTTTATGTATTTTTTAAAATTTTATAAACTTATTCAAAATGAAAAAGGTTTTATGATTTTATCTATATGTAGTGATTATGGTGGTGAGTTTTAAAACTATAATTTCCAAAACTTTTGTGAATCAAATGGGTATAACCATAATTTCTCTACTCTAAGAAATCTACAACAAAATGGAGTAGCTGAAAGAAAAAATAAGAGTTTACAAGAAATGAAAAGAACTATGTTAAATGAACATAGCCTACCCAAATACTTTTGGGCCAAAGTCATTAACATGACATGCTATATCATGAATAGGGTTTTAGTGAGACCATTACTATCAAAAACTACTTATGAGTTGTGGAATAACAAAAAACCTAATGTTTCATATTTTAAAGTTGTCGGTTGTAAATGTTTTATTTTAAATGAAAAATAAGCCTTAAGAAAAATTAATGCAAAATCCGATAAAGGCATTTTTCTTAGTTATTCTTCTATTTCTAAAGCATTTCATGTGTTTAATAAAAAAACTTTAGTTATAGAAGAATCTATTCATGTTGTTTTCAATAAGGTTTCTAAATCCAAGAAAAATGATTTTGATGATGATTTTGATTTTGATGGTTTAAATTTGAATGAAACCTCTCTTGCCACTAGCAACATAGATGTATCTTCTTCCAAAAAATCTTTACCTAAGGATTGGAAGTATGTAGATGCTCATCCTAAGGAGCTAATCATTAGAGAAACTTCAAAAGGTGTTCAAACTCGTTCTTCCATTAAAAAGTTTTGTGCGAATGCAACCTTTTTATCTCAAATTGAACCTAAATGCATTGATGAGACCCAAAAAGATGATTCATGGGTTATTGTAATGCATGAGAAATTAAATCAATTTGAGAGAAATAAGGTATGAAAGCTTGTTCCTAGATCTAGTGACCATTTGGTAATTGGTACTAAATGAGTCTTCAAAAACAAGCAAGATGAATTTGGTATCGTGGTTAGAAACAAGGCTAGATTAGTGTCTAAAGTTTTCAATTAAGAAGAATGTATCGATTATGAAGAAACCTTTGCTCTTGTGGCTAGACTTGAAGCTATATGGATTCTCCTTGCTTGTGCTAGTTGTAATAATTTTAAGTTATTTCAAATAAATGTTAAAAGTACTTTTCTTAATGACTTTATTTTTGAAGAAGTTTATGTTGAACAACCTCTTGGATTTGAGAATGCTAACTCTCCGAATCACGTATTTAAGTTAACTAAGGCTCTCTATAGATTAAAAAGCCCCTAAGGCTTGGTATGAGAGGCTTAGTTCTTTTCTTAATCAAAATAATTTTATGAAAGGCAAGGTCAATACTATAACATTTATCAAATATTTTAAAAATAATTTTCTCATTGTTCAAATTTATGTTGATGGTATTATTTTTGGATCTTCAAATGAGTCTTTATATGAATATTTTACCAATAGTATGAGCCATGAATTTGAAATGAGTTTGATGGGGAAATTAACTTTTTTCTTAGGTTTCCAAATCAAACAACTTAGTGATAGATTTTTTGTTAGTCAAACAAAAATACTTTAGATCTATTAAAATGATTTAATATGGATAACGCTAAGGCAATTGATACACCAGTGAGCATTTCTACAAAACTAGATATTGACACTAATGGAGAATGTTTTGATCAAAAGACTTATAGGGGTATGATAGGTAGTTTATTATACCTCACAGCAATTAGACCCGATATCATATTTAGTATTGGACTATATGCCAGATTTAAATCTAATCCCAAGCAAGCTCACTTAAAAGCTATTAAAAGAATTTTTAGATATCTAAAAGGAACTCCTAATCTAGGACTATGACATCCTATTTCCAAAAACTTTGAATTACTTGCTTATGCCGATGCTGATTTTGCTGGTTATCAAATAAATAAAAAAAAGCACATCCAGAACTTATCAATTCTTAGGTTATGCACATGTCTCTTGGTTCTCTAAGAAACAAAACTCAGTTGCATTATATACAATCGAAGCAGAATATATAGCAATAGTTGCATATTGTGCATAAGTTATCTAGATGAAAAACACTTTAGAAGATTATGAAATTCACTTGAAAAACATACCCATAAAATGTGATAACACTAGTACAAAATGTTTAACAAAAAATCCCATTCAACACTCTCGAACTAAACATATTGATATTAGGCATCATTTTATTAGAGAACATGTTAATAATTATGACATATCTATAGAATTTATTGATACAAATCATCAATTAGATATTTTTACAAAACCATTTAATGAGAAACAATTTGATTTCATTAGAAGAGAATTAGGTATGCTAAATCTTCGAAATGCATGAATTCCTTTTTCGGATTTCTTGGCTTTTCATAACTTGAATTTTCTTTTTAAATCAAGATTGTCTTTCTATTTGCGAAAGAAAAGCCTTGATTCATGGATTTTTAATTAATAACTTGATCTTTTATCAATTCCTATGAATCCTTCTTCCTTCTATTTATAAGAAAAATGATTTGATTTATGAAGTTTTATTCATGGATTTTTGATCCTTCATTTGATGCTCCTTGCCCATGAATTCTTCCTCACTCTTCTCATGAAAGAAGAATTTTTATTCATAGACTTTTTAGTATGTGATGATCATTTGCAAGAATAGGGATTTGATTTTGTATGGACATCTTGATCCATTGAACGAATCCTTTCTCTTTGCTAAAATAGAAGCTTGATTCAATGAAACTCATTTATTATGGATTTGACTTGGTTCAAATCCTTCCATGAATTTGGTTCTTGATTTTTTTTATGGAGAATGAATTCCTCCCTTACTCTTCTTCCTCTTCTTCTTATCTTTTTATGACAAAGGAAGAAAGAAACTTACACATCTTAAGAAGAACCAAAAAGCTTCTAAGCAAAAATGCTAGCTTCTCATTTTTCATGCAAGGTTTTTACTTAATTTCTCATTTTTGCTAGATTGGATAAATTGGTGTAAAACTTGATATGCTTTTAAACACTTGCATTATTAAATGATTCTCCTATTGTTGATGACAAAGGGGGAGAAATAGTATCAAAGCAAAATGACGAATGTTTGGTATTATGATCAAAATGTTGATTTAATACATGAAGTGATAAATGGTTAAAAATTTTAATGTCTTAGCATCATGAATGTTATGCCTAAAATGATGTATGCTTGAGTATCATGTATGATTAGCCCATAGTAATGATTGATTTATTTTTGGTATCATGCATGAAGTAAGTGTTAGGAAAAGATTGGCACTAAGAGGGGGGGGTAAATTAGTGCAGTGGTAAAAACAACGTTGGTTCAAAACTTCATTGCGATTAAATTCATTTCCGATGAAAAATCCTTTCGTAAAGGTATTAACTTTGAAAGCATATGGAAGAGCGTAGTGGATGTAAAGCGAGTAGAGTAATGAAGTATGGCAGTTTGCAGTTAAAATAAATTGCACAATTGAAAAGCAAACCAGATTTATAGTGGTTAACCAGGGATGAGAGGGGTATCTATAGGCCTTAAGTTGATTCAAACTTGGAGCCTAAAAACATCTCATCCTAGGTTTCCTTGGTACGAGCTATACCTTTGCCTACGGAGGGCGGTACCACCGGTGGTACCACCGCCCAGACTGGCGGTACCACCACCCAGACTAGTGGTACCATCGCCTGGCACCCTGTCAGGGGTGGTACCACCGCCCAGACTGGCGGTACCACCGCTTGCGCTATGCGGTACCACTGCTTGACACTGGGCGGTACCACCACCCAGACTAGTGGTACCATCGCCTGGCACCCTGTCAGGGGTGGTACCACCGCCCAGACTGGCGGTACCACCGCTTGCGCTATGCGGTACCACTGCTTGACACTGGGCGGTACCACCGCTTGCGCTATGCGGTACCACTGCTTGACACTGGGCGGTACCACCGCTTGCGCTATGCGGTACCACTGCTTGACACTGGGCGGTACCACCACCCAGACTAGTGGTACCATCGCCTGGCACCCTGTCAGGGGTGGTACCACCGCCCAGACTGGCGGTACCACCGCTTGCGCTATGCGGTACCACTGCTTGACACTGGGCGGTACCACCGCTTGCGCTATGCGGTACCACTGCTTGTACCACCGCTTGCGCTATGCGGTACCACTGCTTGACACTGGGCGGTACCACCACCCAGACTAGTGGTACCATCGCCTGGCACCCTGTCAGGGGTGGTACCACCGCCCAGACTGGCGGTACCACCGCTTGACACAGTCTCGGAGACTGTGCCACGACGGTGCCACTTCTCGGGTCACTGTTTGGGCCTCTCATTAGGCCCAACACAGTCCTTACATGGACCCAACTGACCCCTAATTGGTTTGGCCAAATTCCAATCCCAATTACATGCTAACTATGAAATTAAAAACATTTCCTAAGCTAAACAAGTCCCTATGTCTTGGTTTCTTCTGGTGAGCTTCCAGCGATCTCTCGGCAATGTTCCAATGAACTCCTGGTAAGCTCCTAGATTTCACGACGATCTTCTTGGCGAGTTCGGATGAGCTTCTTTGGCAAGCTCCTGGACTTCTTAGCAGACCTTCCAACGAATGTTCGGACTTTCGATGAACTCTCGAACTCCCAATGAAAACACATCCTTGACTCTGAGACTTCATTTTGCTTTATGCCTTGCTATCATAGTTAATCCTGCATATGTAAAAACAATTCGATCTAGACAATTAATACTAAGTATGAATCATGTTGTTTGGCATATCATTGGTCCCTTGATGCTTCGTTTGATTCTTCGATGTATCATCCTCTCTTGTCGCCTATTGCCCAATCGACCAATTGACTTCGCAACTCCGATATTCTTGGCGCAATATCTGCTCTTCTTGGCCCGATCCCCGAAGCCTTCTATCGATACGTCGGTCGATCCTCCAGCTTGATGTCCAATCTTCTGTCATGTTTTTCTCTGGCACAACATTATTCTTCCTGCTTTAATAATCTCATACTGATCGAAGCATCCTACGTCACTAAAAACACAGATTAAAATATAAACACTTATCAATTGGTTTCATCATCAAAATTCGAGATTCAACAATCTCTCCCTTTTTGATGATGACGACTAATTGATGATGGAATTAACCTTAACTCCTAGAGTTTAAACAAACTCCCCCTATCAATATGCCATATTGATA
This sequence comes from Musa balbisiana, assembly GCA_004837865.1. Taxonomy (NCBI): domain Eukaryota; kingdom Viridiplantae; phylum Streptophyta; class Magnoliopsida; order Zingiberales; family Musaceae; genus Musa; species Musa balbisiana. The sequence goes on along the minus strand of CM017195.1, from coordinate 19,541,292 downwards.
GAACCTTGAATTCAAGCTGAATTCAAATTATTACAAATTTCATCAACCAATTGATGATGGAGTTAAAACAAACGCTCGGAGTTTAAACAAACTCCCCCTATCAATATGGCATATTGATAGAAACTCTTGGATTTAGAATTCCAAGCAACATATTATCATAAACTTACGCAGAACATTATACTTCTCCCTCTTTGTCATCAACAAAAAGGAGAAGTGCATCATCTAAGTAAGTATTTGAGACAAACAAATTCAAATCATTGCATAAACATAATTTCTAGTTTTATCATTATGCAAGCTAGCAATTTTGAGATGTGAAAGTTTGTAAATTTTGCTAGATGTGCAAGTTTAGCATGTTTTGCTTCTTGAGATAGGCAAGATAGCACTTTTGCTTCTCTCAAGATTGCAAGCTAGCAATGTTCAAGATACAAGCTCTTTCTTCTCTTTTGAAAGTGTCATTTTTGCTTCTTTTGCAAAGTGCAAGCTAGCATAATTTTATATTATTTTACAATATGCAAGCTAGCAATTTGGCAAATGTTACTTCTTTTTGAAGTATGAAGGCTAGCACGTTTTTGAGAAATAATGCAAGATAACAAGCTAGCAAGATATAATGTTTTACATGAAGCAAGCTACATGAAGTACATTTACATCTTCTCTTTAGATGTGCAAGCAAGCAAGCAAGTTTTTGTATCTTTTTGACTTGTGCAAGCTAGCTATCTCCTCCTTTGTCATTGTCAAAAAGAAGGGAAGAATACAATTTTGTTTCTCTTTTTCCCTTTACAATAATTTTCAAATCATGACAAAGGTTAAACAACAAAGATGAAAAATCAAGTCATGAATGTCAAAATAATTTTTCATCATAAATATTTCATTATTGCATGCATCATTATCATAAGTTGAAGTATAGCATGCATAATACCAAATCATCATGTATATTTCTAAAATATAAAATGTATGATTCCAAATCATTGCATCAATATTTCAATCATCAAAAATGAAAGATCAAGTCTAAAATTCAAGAAATCAAGATCATAATCCGAAAAATGTATAAGAGGAATTTATGCATTTGGAAGATCTAACATGTCTAAGTGTATCATTCAAGTTAGCAAATTTGGTTCTCTTTAAGATGCTAGCTATTTTCTTTCCCCCTTTTTGTCATTGTAAACAAGAAAGAAGAAGTAGAGTGGAAGAATATAATTTTCACATCAATGCTCTACTTATTACATGAGGTTTACAGCCACAAATACAAAGGAATTTACATATCATGTCATGAAAGATAATAATATCAAATCATGAATGCCACAAGACATGATTTATTTAATCAAGTCTCATTTTTTTATATAAATAGTAAAAAGAAACATAGGAGATCAAATGATATAATATTTTGTTTCATGCATAAGAAATCTCAAGTTATAAATCTCGAAAAATCAAGATAAGTCTCATTCAAATTTAATCATCAAAATCATTTTCATGGTCCAAGAGATTCAAAAAAGTGATATAAATAAATTTGTTAATCTCCTTTTTGGAAGAATCGATAAAGTAGGGAAAAATAATTTTTTCAAGGAGAAACCTTTCCTCTTTTTAGTTGTTTCAATTCATGTGATTTATTTCATTTATGCCAAATAAAAATATGTATCATGTTTAAAACCAAAAGTGCAAGATTTATCATAAAAATCATGAAGATCAATAAATCACAAAAATCATCATGTATAACTTTAAAATCTCATGCATAAAATCATCAATCATGGTATCAAAACATTTAATATTTTTATTACATCAGTAAGCATCATTAAATATACAATCGTCAACACTTACACTATTTCATATAAGCATGCCTTTTTTATTTATGCCAAATCAAAACATGCATCATTTTTAAAATTGAAAAAGCCACTTTCATTACCGTAAAAATTGATAATCCATAAATCTCAAGAATCATCATGCATAATTTTGAAAGATAAACTCATTAAGTCTGATCATTATGCATTACTTCAAATCAAATATGATTTCATTAATCATAGGGCATCTTCAACCAAAATCAGAAATCATCGAGATACACATTATTTCTTCTTGAAAAACATACATAGGATTATCATTAGATTTAAATCTAACATTTTATTCCTTTATCATAACACATGTAATTTTCATGATTATTTTCAAAAATTACTTGAAAGATAAGCATGATCCTAATTTTTTGCATTTTCATTACATTTTTAAACATGCAATTTTCAAGAAAAATAATTTTTCTAAATTAAAAAATAACTCATGAAAAAATATTATATAATTTCAAAATAAATTAAGGGCATTTTGATTACCTCATCGTCGAAAGCCGTTAAGGCATAGTTTGCCACCTTGCCTTCATCGGTTTGCTCCTTGTCTTTGTTGATTTTCTCCTCATCTTCGGAGGAGCTCGATTCATCCCAATTTGTGTTTTTCTTCTTGCGTTCATAGCAAATAGTTTCATTTTTTTTGTTCTTTAATTTTTGTTTTATGAACTTTTTAAATTTCTTAGTGAGGAGTTTAAGTTCATCATCACTTGAGCTTATACTCGAGTGGTCTTCAATTGTTCTTAGTCCAAAATCTTTCTTATCCTTTGGAAGGTGCTTCTCAAGTTCTTCATGTACATTGTACGTCATTTCATAGGTCATTTGAGACCCGATAAGTTCTTCGATCAAAAAAGTATTCAAATTTTTTTATTCTTAAATAGCCATTATTTTTTAATCCTAATTTTTAGAAAGCGATCGTAAAATCTTGTTAATGAGTTCAAAATTAGAAAAGCATTTGCCAAGAGCTTTTAAACCATTGATGACATCTGTAAAATGGGTGTACATGTCTTCAATGATTTCACTTAGTTTCATATAAAAAAGTTCAAAATCGTGCACGAAAAGATTAACATTAGACTCTTTAACTCTATTCGTGCCTTCGTGTGTGATTTCAAGGGTCTGCCAAATATCGAAAGTCATTTCGTAAGAAGAAACCTGATTAAATTCGGTTTTATCTAAGGCGCAAAATAGAGCATTCATAGCTCTAGCATTTAAAGAAAATATCTTCTTCTCTAAATCATTCCAACATATCATTGGAAGAGAAGACCTTCGAAAACTATTTTTCACAATACTCTATAGATTTAAATCCAAAGAAAGTAAGAAAACTCTCATTCAAGTTTTCCAATAAGTGTAGTCCATCCCATTGAACAAGAGACGATGAATGAGAAAGTCTCTCTTGAAAGCCATTTATCTTGGATGTTAAACCAAATGAGAAATACTAGGCTTTGATACTAATTGTTAGGAAAAGATCGACACTAAGAGGGGGGGGGTGAATTAGTGCAGTGGTAAAAACAACGTTGGTTCAAAACTTCGTTGCGATTAAATCCGTTTCTGATGAAAAATCGTTTCGTAAAGGTATTAACTTTGAAAGCATATGGAAGAGCATAGTGGATGTAAAGCAAGTAGAGTAATGAAGTATGGTAGTTTATAGTTAAAGTAAATTGCACAATTGAAAAGCAAACCAGATTTATAGTGGTTTGGTCATCGTCGACCTACATCCACTCTTTGATTCCTCTTCCGTCGAGGCCACTAGCATCCACTATCGGTCTTCCTTCAATAGGCAAAGACCAACCTCCTTCTTACAACTCGATTCTCCTTTTATCGGGTTTAGGAGACAACCCTTACACCCCCACTTACTCCTCTCTCAAACTATTCTAACACTTAGAATTTTGAGAGGAGTTCACACATAATTCAAACATCATTTTCTTTCCTTTTTTGCTCTCAGTTGTATGTATGTTAACAAGGGATGAGAGAGGTATTTATAGGCCTCAAGTTGATTCAAACTTCGAGCCTAAAAACATCTCATCCCGGGTTTCCTGGGTACGGGCGGTACCACCACTAGTGTTAGTCTAACATTGACACTACGCTAGGCGATACCACCGCCTGACACTGGGTGGTACTACCGCCCAGACTAGCGGTACCACTGCATAGACTGGTAGTACCACCACTTGACACAGTCTCGGAGACTGTGCCAAGACAGTACCACTTCTTGGGTCACTGTTTGGGCCTCTCATTGGGCCCAACACAGTCCTTACATGGACCCAACTGACCCTTGATTGGGTTGGCCCAATTCCAATCCCAATTACGTGCTAACTACGAAATTAAATATATTTTGTAAGCTAAACAAGTCCCTATGTCTTGGTTTCTTCCGGCGATCTTCTGGCGAACTTCTAATGATCTCTCGGCAATGTTCCGACGAACTCCCAACAAGCTCCTGGACTTCACAATGATCTTCTTGGTGAGTTTAGACGAGCTTCTTTAGCAAGCTCCTGGACTTCTTGGCAGACCTTCTGACGAACGATCGGACTTCCGACGAACTCTCGAACTCCCAACAAAATCGTGTCCTTGACTCCGGGACTTCATTTTGCTTTATGCCTTGCTATCATAGTTAATCCTGCACATGTAAAAACACACTTCGATCTAGAAAATTAATACTAAGCATGAATCATGATGTCTGATATGTCATTGGTCCCTTGACGCTTCATTCGATTCTTCGGCACATCATCCTCTCTTACGGCTTATTGCCCAATTGGCCAGTTGACTCTGCATATATTGTGATATTGTGATGTCCTTGGATCTGTGCAATGGGAATCGGATAGTGATGAGATCACGATAATAAGACCGATTCGCCTTTAAACACATATCCAAAAAATCCCAATCATAGGTTACTCAAGAGGGACATCGAGATAACTGAATAGACTGGAGTGTCATATGGACATATGATGGATACAGCTAGTCTCATAGCTACTAATGTGGGGACACTAGGGATACAATACAGGTGCTTATTGGGGAATGAGTTCACTGATTGATCCACTTTTGAAATGCTGAATGGTTGATGATGTCTTATTATTAGACAACGATTTTGTAGTCCTAGTGGTGTATCTGATTTTCTATTTCCTAGATTTTGCGCACCAATCTTTGCACAACGACGAACGTATGTTTGGGAATTGGGGATTTTATTTTCTGTTCTTCCACTGCGCATGTGATGTCACCCCCCCAAGATTTCCCAATAGTGTTATCAGTGCTAGGTTGTTCATGCGAAAGATTAGTTTTGAATTGTGTATGTTGTGTTTTGCAGAAGCTTTTGACATCAAAATCATTGACGCAAAAGTGAGGAAGGGCAACAATAGTTTGTTATATCTCAGATTTTGATGAAGAAACCAATTATAGTGTTGATCTAATATGTGTTTGAGTGACATAGGGCCAACGTCGATCAGGAGAGATAAATTAATTAAAGCAAGAGAAATCAGACGTTCGGCCGTAGTGAATACATTAGAATATTAGACGTCGAGCCATAGGAATGGTCGACATGTCGGCAGAAGACTTCGGGTCGAGAATTTGGGCATCCGGCTAGAAGAGCAGACATTGTGCCTAGAAGATCAGAGATGTGAAGGTCAACATGTTGATTGGGCAAAAGCCGCAAAAGAGGATGATGTGTCGAAGGATAGGACGAAGCGCCGAAAGAACCAATGACATGCCGGATAACATATGATTAGTGCTTATAATAATTTGCCTAGATCGAGTTAGGTTTTAGAGTTTAATTGAGTCAGTTTATAATGCAATTAGACCAATTCAATTAAGAGGCAATTAAGCCCAAAATAGAGCTGTTTTGGGCCAAGAGAAAGGCCCATTTAGTGAAACAAGTTTTGGCTATGATTGGGCCAAGTGGAAGGCCTAAACAATGACCCCAGAGGTGACCCAAGAGGTTGCAGGCAGTGGTACTGCTAGCTAGTCTGGGTAATGGTACCACCCAATGGTAGGGTGTTAGGTAGTGGTACCATGAGACTAGGTGGTGGTACCACCTAGTGCAGTGTTAGTGTCAAACTGACACTAGCAGTGGTACCACCCAACATAGGCGGTGGCACCGCCCATACCCAAGAAACCCGGGATGGAAAATTTTTAGGCTCCAAGTTTGAATCAACTTGAAGCCTATAAATACCCCTCTCATCCCTGGTTAAGAAACACAAGTATTGAGAGTGAAAAAAAAAGAAAATGCTGCTGCAATCTTGTATGAACTCCTCTCAAAGTTGTAAGTGTTAGAATAGTTTGAGAGAGGAGTAAGTGAGGGTGTAACGGTTATCTCCTAAACCTGATAAAAGGATAATCAAGTTGTAAAAGGTGGTTGGTATTTGCCTATTGAAGGAAGACTGATAGTCGATGTCGGTGGCCTCGACGGAAGAGGAATCGACGAAGTGGATGTAGGTCACGATGATCGAACCACTCTAAAAATTTGGTTTGCATTTCATCTTGAGCAATTTACTTTTATAGCAAACTGTCTTTCCTCCTTACTGTGCTTTTACTACACCTACACTTGCATACACTTTTAAGTTTCCAAAATCGGTTTTCAATGTACGAAAGAATTTTCTGAAACCGATGTGATTTTACCACTACACTAATTCACCCCCCCCTCTTAGTGTCAATCTTTTCCTAATACAGTTGTTGCCCTCAATCTGTAGGCATGCAGCCGCCTGCAACGGTAGTCGCAAGCAGGTAGCACAGCGTCGGCGCACGCACAAGTGTTGCACCTACAGCAGCTAGCTAGTGGGTGGGGGCTGGCAGCTCGCGGGTGCCCCACCCGTGGGTGCAGCCTATGGGTGGCACAATGCCCGTAAGAGGGGTCACCGCCCCTTCCTCAGCTCTGCCAAGGAAGGATGTGGGCACAACAGCCTACGGGGGTAGTGCCACCCGCAAGGGCACTTGCCAATGAGCAAGGACTGTGCTCCCGCCCCACGCCGCACAAGCCATCACTAGCAGGGTGGTGGCGATGGTAGAAGTAAGGGATGGGGAGAAAGAGGGTTAGGTTTTTGGGCAAAAAAATAGTTTTGCCCCTGTGAATTTGAAAAATGTCTATTCTGTCTTTTTTGTCCAAATTACAAAAATACCTCCCAAAATATAAAAAATTTCTTATATGTCCCTGATTTCAGAAAATATTAATTGATTAAAAATTTTAATGGATTATTATTTTATTATTATCTAGTAGTCCTACATGATGATGCTGTGTACATGTGATGTATAATATGTGTGGATGGATAATCATAGACCATGTGATGTGTATACTTGTGATTATTATTATTGGGGCTTGCAAGCCTCTATTTTATTTCTCATTTATTGTTAGGCCTACATGCCTATTATTAAGTTGTAATCACATAATGAGATGTAGCGGGAGCGTGGAAATAATAGCGGGACCCACGAGACGGACGATCGCGATGCATGGAGATGCGTCGAGATGCTGACATAACCGATGAGGACGAGATGGACGATCACAGGGCATGGAGATGCACCACTGCACATATAGATCTTGATGTGAGTGATTAGGCCTACTAGCTTGGGCCTGATCACATTAGGTTATAGTCCATGATCATCTGGTGTAATAGCTCATGTGATGTGTGAATGTTTATACACTTACTAGATATGTATATATATATTTGCATGCAATGTAGATATATGTTAAATATGTATATGTGTAATATGTCATATTAGGAGACCAAAGTAAAGAAACCTCTCTCTTGACAATATGTCCGTAAACGTGAGGCAATTAGATTAACCCACATGGTCTTCCATCATTATAGGTAGGAACCGATTCTCGGTGTAGGTTGAGTTGGTCGAGTCCCTCGAGGCTCACCTATATCATAATTCGCTATCTTGCCTATAACATAAAGATGTCACCGATGACCTGAGGACATGGTATGGTTGGTCGAGTCCCTTGAGACCATGGTGATTCAAAGGCTAAACTAGATGAGAATCACAAGGAGTTGTGATCAGCAAGAGTTGCCTACCTTTCGGGCTTAATGTGATTGGTCGAGTCCCTTGATGTTACACTAAGACATTAATTAGATCCTGATCCCTACTAGAAGTCTATCAGAGACTTCTATTTCATGTGCTAAGGGTGTCGCGTGACTCGCAAGTTAAATAGTGGGAGCATGTTAGAACTCTAGCTAAGAGAGTCCTAATTAAGAAGGGCATTTATATAAAATCTATCTAGTCGACCCCTATTAAAGAAGTGAAGAGGCTAGCTAGGGTTAGGAGGTTGTTTCTTAGAGAAGCATTAGGAGTCTTGAGTAGGAGTCCTAATTGAGTCGGAGTCTTGAGTATGAGTTCTAATTGAGTAGGAGTTTTGAGTAGGAGTCCTATTAGGAGTTGGGGTTTAGAAGCCCTATCAATAGTCATATATTCATCCTCTTTTCATAAGAAATAGATGAATCTTTTCTACAGCTTTTGAGCTGTAATTTAGAGGAAAGAACCCCTATAGAGTTTCAAGGAGGCCGATCCCCTAAAAAGATCAACCCCAAGCTTAGAATCTACAAGAGTTCAATCACCTGGTATTAGAGTAGCATTCTTGGCATCTCATTGCCCTTCCACAGCCATCCATCAGCCCTCCGTAGCTACCCAAAGCAATTACCATAATTGCTTAAAAGATCATCGCCGAATTTCGCCATCATCTCCACCACCATAGATCATCCTTTAATCTCCCCATGAATTGCAACAGGTTCTGGTTTCATACCTTACTGCTACTACAATTTAGTTATCCTTATTTAAAAATCCAAAAAAAGTCATTCCTATATTGTTGCAAACTCCTTTCATCGCAAAAGTTATCATCTTTGCGAACGAAGGATTATTACAGAAAATTTCAGCTGCATATTATTTCCTTAACCGATCTATTTGCAATCTTTTTTGAACAAAATTTCTTATACACTTCATAGATCATCTTAGCTTCCATCTAAGATTGATCTATTAAGGAATTCATCTCTAAAAACATTCTTATGTTGCTATAAATTTTTATCACAAACCACTGAAATTTTTCGACGAGAATTCTGCTATTGCAACTTGCACCAATTTTCTTGCTATTATACTGCCAAAATTTTCTTGATTAAATTGGTCATCCTTGCTATTATATAAACTGAGATTTTGCTATCAAATTCCCTTAAATCTCTTAGTTTTTGTTGGAAATTTCATCAAAAAACTACTATTTCTTTGACGATAATTCTACTCTTACAAGACAACACAAACCTACAGCAACTTCCACTGATTTCTATCAAACCTTTGCTGTCATCTACCACAGATTTAAAACTTTTTTCCCTAACTTTCATCATAGCCCTAAAACTCTACCAAACCACACCCTCAAACCATACCCAAAATAGCCACAAAACAAACCTAAACCGCAACCTACATCCACCAATCCACCAACCCTTTTGACCATCACTTCTCTCAACCTATACATACCTTTAACCTGATAACAAAAGAGAGATCTTAACATCACAGATTTGGAGGTATATACTATGGCATTTGAGAAGGCAATCAATGTTAATTAAATTTGAAGCATTCGAGGTGCGAATAGAGGATAAGATTCAGACTCTCTTTACTGAACTCAATTTGGGCCGACCACCAAGCCCGAAGAAATCACATCAAGGAGAGAGCTCTGACCAATCATACCAAGCTCGAAGAGATAATTTCGAAGAGAGGGGAGGCTCTATGACTGATCCCAACTATCCATGCATAAGGGTGGACTTCCCTAGATGGGAAGAAGGAGACCCGATTGGTTGGATCTCGCGCATGGAGCGATATTTTCAGTATCACAAAACTGCAAATGCATCAATGGTGGAAATTGTGGCTATAAATCTTGAAGAGGATGCTATATAATGGTTTAACTAGTTTGAACACACTCAAAGAGTCCTCTCATTATGACAATTCAAAGGACTACTGATTCGCTTCGGACTAACCGATTACGAGAACATCAACGGACAATTAGCAAAGATCTAACAAACCTCCACCATTCAGGAGTACCAAATTAGGTTTAAAAGATTATCTAATCAAACTCATGATTTGTCTAAAAAATAGCTATTGGGGACCTTCATTGAAGGCTTCAAGCTAGAGATCTGGGGAGAAGTTAAAGTATGACAACCATACACGCTTATGGCAGCCATCTCTTTCGTACGACTTCAAGAGAAGCGATTGAACCATAAATCCAGGAGCACTAGGGTCACTCCTCGACTAGCAATACTGAAGCCCTCAACCCCCCCTATTGTCAATCGAGTCCCTGCACCAAAAAGGTTGATAAGAGAAGAGCTTTGGGAGCGATCTGCGAAGGGGTTATGTTGGCACACTAAGACGAGCCATGGAGCCACAAGCATCGTTGTAGAAAAGGGAGACTTCATATGATTGAACTAGTAGAAGAAGAGGTTATTAAACATCCAAAAAAGAGCCTTGATTATGAAGAAAAAGATGCAAAAGAAGAGCCACAACTGATTGACGTTACGGTAGTGCAATCATAGATTTAGGGCAATAATATATGTGTTTTTGTTTTAGGGTAATCATAGATGTACAATCAAATCAACATCATCATTCAAAATCGAAAAACATATTTCATTACAAAGATCATCAATGTCGATAGTGTATACATTATTTTGTTTTAGGGCAATCATAGATGTGTTTTTGTATGGTTTTTCAATAATGCAAGCGTTAGATTCAAATCTAATGATATATCCTTTATCACACAATTGACTAATGCTCAAAAGGTTATGCTTTAAGCCATCAACCAATTTACATCTTCAATAAAAAAGTTGGATTTGTTACCTATGGTTCCTTTGCCAATGATTTTATTTTACCCTTGTTGTTGTCTCAAAAGGTGACATATCCTTCGTCTAAGCTAGTAAGCTTAGAGAATTGAGATGGATCTCCGGCCATATGCCTTGAGCATCCACTATCAAAATATCATCTTTTGTTCCTAGCTTGTGATAGTAAACATCACTACAAAAAAGAATGATTTTTAGATACCCTTTACCTTGAATGCCTCAAAAATCAATTGGCTTAACTTTCACAATTGGCTTAACTTATCATTTTACATGGAGTTCTTTATGGTTCCTTTAGGAACCCAAATTAATTTGTGTGGATTACATCTCTTAAATGGACACTGATAAGCAACATGTCCAAGTTTGCAACAAAAGTTACATTTGTTTCGGGGTGAAACATGCAAGGTTGGACCTTTAACAAAGGTGGTTGGATTTTTATGAGTGTTACTCGCAAAGCCAATTCAATCTCTTCTATGAACATGATTTTTGCTTGCAAAAATCATGTTTAAGGATTTGCTACCTATTTCAAATTTTTCTAAGGTTTCATGTAGTTGTAATTTTTTCTTTTTAAGCGTTTCTAATTCATCGTATTTTGTGCAAGGAGCTAGATTGTCATCATGCTCAATTTTTAGTCTATCAAAATCACTAATAAAAGAAGCATGCTCCTTTTTTAATAATTTATATTTTTTACTAACTAATGTACATTCATTGAATAAATCATGAAAAGCACTTAGTAATTCATCAAAAGATAAATTTGCATCTAATGAACTGCTTACCCCATCTCCAATAGCCATTAGTGCATAGTGAGCAACTTGCTCTGTGTTGGTTTGCTCCTCTTCTTCAATGTACTTGAGTCATCCCACATTGCTTTAAGAGCCTTCTTCTTCTTTGGTTGTCTCTCATGATATGATTTATTTTTGTATAACTCCTTGTATTTATTTAGTGTATATCTCATCACCCAATTAATTTTTCTTGATATTCTTCATGAGATGAAATGAATGTGATGAAATGAAATTATGCATAAAATACTCATGAGAAGTTATGATCATGCATGATAGGATGTAATATAATTTAACATTTAGATACCATCATGATTTAAAATACTATGATTTGTTGCTAAAATAATGTATTATGAATGCTTGAGTATCATGTATGATATGATGATTGATTTATTTTTAGTATCATGCATGAAGTAAGAATGAAATGAAAGGTATTAAAATTATGCATGTTTTAATTTGAAACTATAATGATGCACAAACATATTGAAATAAGATTGATACTTTACCTTTGTCATAATTTGAAAATTATTGTAAAGAAAAAAATAATTACAAAATTATATTCTTTCCTTCTTTTTAACAGTGACAAAGGGAGAGAAAAATTGATAGCTTGCACTTCTCAAAACAGAAGAAAGAACTTGCTATCATGAACATCTCAAAAATTTGCTAGCTTGCATATTCAAAAATAATATAAAACTTGCCAAAGTTGCTAGCTTGCATGTTATAATATTTGTAAAATTTTGCTAGCGTATGCTTTGCAAGGGAAGCAAAAAATCACACTTCTCAAAAGAGAAGAAAGAACTTGCTATCTTCAACATTACCAAAAATTGCTAGCTTGCCTATCTTAAGAAGCAAAATTGTAAACTTGTAAAATGTGCAATCTTACAAATCTTTAAAATTAATGATGATTTGATGATTATGTAATTTGTAAAGTAATGAAAAAATTTTCTAGCTTGTATGTTGTAAAACTTGCATATCGTAAAAATTACTAGCTAAAGAGAAGCAAAAAGTTACTATCTTAAGAGAAGCAAACATTCTAAACTTACACATCTCTAATTATTGCTAAATACACTTCTCTTTTTTGTTAATGACAAAGGGGGAGAAGTTATGATAATGATCGTGCATGGAATAATTTACTGTAACTTTGATTATGCATGATTTTAAGATGACATGTTGCAAACATTCATGATTAAATTTGTCTTTGACTTGAATTCAATTGGAATTCAAGATTCTATTAATATGACATATTGATAGGGGGGAGTTAAGGTTAACTCCATCATCTATTGGTTGTCATCATCAAAAAGGGTAAGATTGTTGAATCTCAGATTTTGATGATGAAACCAATTGATAGCATTTATGATTTGATCTGCGTTTTGAGTGATGCATGATTAACTTCAGTCAAGGAGAGGCAATTTTATTAAAGCAGGAAGAATCGTCTATTGGGCTGGAGGGAACATGTCAGAAGATTGGACGTCGGACCAAAGGAACGGTCAATGTATTGGCAGAAGGCTTCGGGCTGAGAATTTAGGTATCAAGCCTAGAAGAGCAGACATTACGCTAAGGAGATCAGAGTTGTAGAGTCAACATGTCGATTAGGCAAAAGGCCGCAAACGAGGACGATGTGCCGATGGATTAGACGAAGTGTTGGATGAACCAATGACATGCCAAACAATAAGGATTCACTTGTAATAGATTATGTCTAGATCGAGTTAGGTTAGAGTCTAATTAAGTCATTTTATAATGTAATTAAGCCAACTCAATTAGGGGCTAATTGGGCCCATGTTTAGGCTGTGTTGGGCCAAGTGGAAGGCCCAAACAGTGACCCAACAGGTGGAACCATCATGGCACAATCTCCGAGACTATGTCTCTTTGGAAATAGTCAGCACTAAGAGTGTTCTGAAATTTTTTCGTTTGTTAAAAACTGATCTCGAAAATATGCTTAGATTGAAAGCGTGCTCGTAAATGTATTGAAGGCAGTTTGCAGTTAATGTAAATTGTAAGAAGTAAATGCAAACTGACCTACATCCACTCCGCTGATTCCTCTTCCGTCGAGGCCATCGGCATCCACTATCGGTCTTCCTTCAATATGCGAAGACCAACCATCTTTTACAGCTCAATTCTCCTTTTATCGTGTTTAGGAGATAACCTTTACACCCCACTTACTCCTCTCTCAAACTATTCTAATACTTAAAAGAGGGAGAGGAGTTCACACAAGATTACAATAGTGTTTTCTCACTTTTATATACTCTATGCTTGTGTATGTTAACCAGGGATGAGAGGGGTATTTATAGGCCTCAAATTGATTTAAACTTGGAGCCTAAAAATATCCCATCCCGGGTTTCCTAGGTATGGGTGGTACCACCGCCTATGTTGGGCGGTACCACCGCTAGTGTCAGTCTGACACTAACACTACACTGGGTGGTACCACTGCCTGACAATCTCTCAAAGACTGTGTCTTGGCGGTACCACCGCCCAGACCGACGGTACCACCACCTAACACAGTCTCAGAGACTGTGCCACGATGGTGCCACCTCTTTGGTCACTATTTGGGCCTTTCATTTGGCCTAACACAGTGCTTACATGGGCCCAACTGGCCCCTAATTGGGTTGGCCCAATTCTAATCCTAATTATGTGCTAACTACGAATTCTAAGGCATACACTAAGCTAAATAAGTCTGATAAGTCAAGATTTCTTCAGGCGATCTTTTGGCGAACTTTTGACGTTCTCTCGGTAATGTTCCAGTGGACTCCCGACAAGCTCTTGGATTTTATGATGATCTTCTTGGCTAGTTCCGACGAGCTTCTTTGGCAAGCTCCTGGACTTCACGGTTGGTTCCGACAGAACTTCCAACAAACTCTCAACGAAATCACGTTCTTGACTCCGAGACTTCAATTTGTTTTATGCCTTGCTATCATAGTTAATCCTGCACATATAAAACACACTTTGATCTAGACAATTATTACTAAGCATGAATCATATTGTCCGGCATGTCATTGGTCTATCGACGCTTCGTCTGATTCTTCGGCGCATCATTCTCTCTTACGGCATGTTGTCCAATCAGCCAATTGACCTCCGAAACTTTGATATCCTTGGCACAATATCTACTCTTTTTGGCCCAAAGCCTTCTGTTGGTACGTCAACTGATCTTCCGGCTCGACGTCCAATCTTCTGACATGTTCCACCAGCCCAACATGATTCTTCCTGCTTTAATTATCTCTCCTTGATCGAAGCATCCTACGTCACTCAAAACGTAAATCAAATCATAAACACTTATCAATTGGTTTCATCATCAAAATCCAAGATTTAACAATCTCCCCCTTTTTTATGATAACAACCAATTGATGACGGAGTTAACCTTAACTCCCGGAGTTTAAACAAACTCTCCCTATCAATATGTCATATTGATAGAACTCTTGGATTCAAAAATCCAAGTAACCTGTCAAGATAAACTCATGCATAACATCATATTTCTCCCCCCTTTGTCATCAATAAAAAAGAAAAGTTTAATTAACAAGTGTTTAGACATAATTTTAAATCATTGCAACACAATCTCAAGTTTTATCATCATGCAAGTGTTTAATAATCTCAAGTTTTTATAATCATCAAATCATTGGAACATAAAATTATGCATAACCAAGCTAGCAATAATTTTGAGTTTTGCAAGTTTATAAATTTTGCTAGATATACAAGTTAGCATGTTTTGCTTCTTGAGATAGGCAAGATAGCACTTTTGCTTCTCTTAAGATTGTAAGCTAGCAATTCTTGGTGATGTTCAAGATAGCAAGTTCTACATCATGCAAGCTAGTGAATATTTTAGATGTAAGTTAGCAAATTTTACACATGAAAGTTAGCAAAATTTTACATTTTTTGAGTTGTGCAAGATAAACTATTTTTGCATCTACTTGAAATGTGTAACTTAGCACACATTGTTTCTCTTGAGATTTGTAAGATAACACTTCTTACTTCTCTTTTGAGATGAGCAAGTTAGCAAGTTTGCTTCTTTTACAATATGCAAGGTTTCAAATTTTGCATCTTGAGCTCCCCCTTTGTCATTGTCAAAAAGAAGGGAATAAAAATACAATGATGCAAATCATTTCCCTTTACATTAATTTTTAAATTATGACAAAGATAGGGTGTCATTCTTATTTCAATATGCCATGATTGAGATAAACCTTGAATTCAAATTGAATTAAAGTCAAAGCAATTTTAATCATGATTCACATCATATGCAATACATCATATCATCATAATAAAATCATAAGTATTGCATGCATCATTCCAAATCATAAATAGTTCACATCATGATAGTATCAATTTGTCAAATTATATTACATCCTACCAAGCATGAACATAACTTCTCATTTGCATACATCAACATAATATCACAAGTATTGCATAATTTCTTATCATCACATAAAGAATATTAAGAAAAACTTGGTGATGATTTATTCTTCATGAATACAAGGAATTTTACATAATAGAAAACTCATATCATAAGGGATGAGATCATGTGAATACCAAAACATATGATTCATTTTGACAAATATTCTCTTTCGTTAATAGCAAAAAGGAACAGGGAGAAAATGATCTTAATTCATAGAAAGAATTCAAGTATCACAAATCGAGAAATCAATATCATAAATTGGATTATTTTTCTCTTTAGTAAATGGCAAAGAGAAATATAAGAGATCAAATAAGAAATCTTGATTCACAAAAGAAAATCCCAAGTTATAATTTCAAAAAATCAAGATCATGATATAGACAAAATTCATTCAATTTCAAAACATGAAATCATCAAAATTACTTTCAAGAGATTTAAAATGGCATAAATGACTTTATCAATCTCTTAGTGAAAAATCGATAAGATAAAGAAAAAGAAATTTTTTAAGAAAAATGTTTTCCTCATTTTAGTTGTTTCAATTTATATGATTGATTTCATACAAGCATGCCCCAAATTTTTTTTGCCAAATAAAAACAAGCATCAACGTTTAAAATGAAAAAGAACTTTCATTATGGCAAAGATCGATAATCTATATATCACAAGAATCATCATATATAATTTCGAAACAAAACTTTTTAAGCATGATTATTATGCATCATTACTTTGGGCATGATACCAAAACATGGTTTCAAGTTTTCAAGGTATAACATACATAAGTTTAAACTATAAACTCATTAAGCATGATATCAAATCATCATTACATTATTTCATCATGCATGATTTCATAAAGCGTTTTTAATCAAAATTGAAAATCATCAAGATAAAAAATATAACACATTAAACATAAGGCCTCTTCAATCAAAAACCAATACAAAGATTAACATGATACACATTTTTGCTTCTTAAACTCATACATAAGATTAAACTTACTAGGTGTACAAGTATTAGATTAATATTTGTTGTATTTTCATAAAACATGCAATGCTCAATTTTTCAAAATAGCTAGAAAAAGAAGCATGATATAATTTTTGTATTTTTATATTTTTATTTTTACTAACTAAAACAACTCATGAAAAATTATCAAGTAATTTCAAAATAGGAGTTTCGTTTGAGTTGTTTACCTCATTGTTGAAAGCCATTAAGGCGAAGTTCGTCATTTCGTCTTCATCGGTTTGCTCCTCGTCATCGGATGAGCTAGATTCATCCCAAATCACTTTAAGTACTCTCTTCTTCTTTAACAACTTCTTTTTAAGTTTATTTTTACTTTTTAATTCTTATTTTAAAAATTTTGTATGCTTTAATGATAAAAGTTCAAAATCATCATCACTTGAGCTTTCGCTCGAGTGGTCCTTTTTTGTTCTAAGTGCAAAATCCTTCCTATTTTTTGGAGGGTTATTCTCGAGTTGTTCATGTGCATTGTACATCATTTCATTGGTCATCAAAGACCCTATAAGTTCTTCAATCAAAAAATGGTTCAAATCTTTTGATTCTTGTATTGCCGTTACTTTCGAATCCCAATTTTTAGAAAGAGATCGTAAGACTTTATTAACAAGTTCAAGATTCAAAAAGCTTTTACCAAGTCCTTTTAGACTATTGATGACATTCGTAAAATGGGTGTACATGTCTCCAATAGTCTCTCTTGGTTCCATATGAAACAACTCAAAATCATGCATCAAAATATTAACTTTAAAATCTTTAATCCTACTTGTGCCTTCGTGGGTGATTTCAAGAGTGTGCTAAATATCGAAAGTCATTTCTCAAGTAGAAACCTGATTATACTCAGTTTTATCTAAGATGCAAAATAGAGCATTCATAGCTCTAACATTTAAAGAAAAAGTCTTCTTCTCTAAATCATTCCAATGGTTCATTGGAAGAGAAGACCTTTGAAAACTGCCTTCGATAATATTCCATAAATTTAAATCCAAAGAAAGTAAGAAAACTCTCACTCTAGTTTTCCAATATGTGTAGTCCGTCCCATTGAACAAGGGAGGACGAATGAGAGAAAGTTCCTCTTGAAAGCCAAAAAGAGTCATTTCTCTTGGATGTTAAAATAAATGAGAAATCATGAGGCTCTGGTATCAATTGTTAGGAAATAGTCGGCACTGAGAGGGGGGGAGGGGGGGCTGAATTAGTATAGCGATAAAATACATCAGTTCTGAAATCTTTTCATTCCATGAAAACCAATCTTGAAAATATGCTTAGATTGAAAGCATGTTCATAAATGTATTGAAGGCAATTTACAGTTAATGTAAATTGCAAGAAGTAAATACAAACTAGATTTTACAATGGTTCAGTCATTATGACCTATATCCACTCCGTCGATTCCTCTTCCATCAAGGCCATAAGCATCCACTATCGGTCTTCCTTCAATAGGCGAAGACCAACCACCTTTTATAGCTCAATTCTCCTTTTACCGTGTTTAGGAGATAAACCTTACACCCCCACTTACTCCTCTCTCAAACTATTCTAACACTTAAAAGAGGGAGAGGAGTTCACACAAGATTACAATATAGCGTTTTCTCACTTTTAAATATTCAGTGCTTGTGTATGTTAACCAAGGATGAGAGAGGTATTTATAGGCCTTAAATTGATTCAAACTTGGAGCCTAAAAATATCTCATCCTGGGTTTTCTGGGTACAAGCAGTACCATCGCCTTTGTTGGGCGGTACCACCGCTAGTGTCAGTCTGACACTGACACTGCACAAAGCGGTACCATTGCCCAGTCTAGCAGTACCACTGCTTGGCACCTTGCCACTGGGCAGTACCACCACCTGACAGTCTCTCGGAGATTGTGTTTGGGTGGTAACACCGCCCAGACCAGCGGTACCACCGCTTGACACAGTTTTGGAGACTATGCCACGACAGTGCCACCTCTTGGTTCACTATATGGGTCTTTCATTGAGTTCAACATAGTCCTTACATGGGCCCAACTAGCCCCTAATTGGGTTGGCCCAATTCCAATCCCAATTATATGCTAACTACGAATTCTAAGGCATACACTAAGCTAAATAAGTTTGATAAGTCAAGGTTTCTTTCAGTAAGCTTCCAGCGAACTTCCGACGATCTCTCGGCAATGTTCCAGTAGACTCCCAACAAGCTCCTAGATTTCATGACAATCTTCTTGGCTAGTTCTGACAAGCTTCTTTGGCAATCTCCTGGACTTCTCGGTTGGTTCCGATAGAACTTCTGACAAACGTCCGGACTTCCGATGAACTCTCGAACTCCCAACGAAATCACGTTTTTGACTTCGAGACTTCATTTTACTTTATGTCTTGCTATCATAGTTAATCCTATACACATAAAATATACTTTGATTTATACAATTATTACTAAGCATGAATCGTGTTGTCCGGCATGTCATTGGTCTATCGACGCTTCGTCCGATTCTTCGGCGCATCGTCCTCTCTTGTGGCCTATTGTCCAATCGGCTAGTTGACCTCCGCAACTCCGATATCCTTGGAGCAATATCCGCTCTTTTTAGCCTGATGCCCGAAACCATAGCCTAAAGCCTTTTGTCGATACGTCAACCGATCCTCCGACTCGACATTCAATCTTCTGACATGTTCCACCAGCCCAACATGATTTTTCCTACTTTAATTGTCTCTCCCTAATCGAAGCATTCTATCTCACTCAAAACATACATCAAATCATAAAACTTATCAATTGGTTTCATCATCAAAATCTGACTTTCAATAGTGTCAAGAAGTGGTATTGCCCAAATCAAATACAGTCTCTAAGAGACTGTCAGGCGATGGTACTACCCAGTGGTAGGGTGTCAAGCGATGGTACCGCCCAGCACAGGCGGTGGTACCGCCTAGCCCAGGCGGTGGTACCGCTAGGACCCCGAAAACTGAGGATAAGATATTTTTAGGCCCCAAGTTTGAATCAACTTGAGGCTTATAAATACCCCTCTCATCCCTGTTTAAAATACACAAGAATTGAGAGTGAAAAAGAAAGAAAATGCTACTATAATCTTGTGTGAACTCCTCTCAAACTCTAAGTGTTTAGAATTCTATTTAGGGAGGAGTAAGTGGGGTTGCAAAGGTTCTCTTCTGAACCTGCAAAAGGAGAATAGAGTTGTAAAGAGATGGTTGGTCTTTGCCTATTGAAGGAAGACCACTAGTGGATGCCGATGGCCTCAATGGAAGGGGAATCGGTGGAGTGGATGTAGGTCACGATGACCGAACTACTATAATTCGGTTTGCATTTCTGTTTTGCTGTTTACCTTAACTACAAACTACCTTACTAGCTTTACATCCACTACACTCTTTTATATGCTTTCAAGTTAACATCTTCTGAAATGGGTTTGAAAGCAACAAGATTTTGAATCGACGTAATTTTATCTACTGCACTAATTCAACCTCCCTCTTAGTGTCGACTCGATCCTAATAATATTAACACTTTTGTTGCCCTTTTATACAGAAAAGGGTAGGGTATTTATAGGCCCATTGGCTTTTGAATTAGAGCTAAAAAAGTATCACTTCCTCGGATTTTAGGGTACCGGTGATACCACCACCATTATTGGGCAGTACTACTGCCTACAAACTGACACTGGGTCGTACCACTGCTCAGTCTAGGCGATACGACCGCCTGACAGAGCTCAGAGACCGAGCTCTAGCAATACCACTGCCTAAAACACTTAGGAGACCGTGTCCCAAGTGGTGCCATCGTCGATCGTGATTTCAAATGCTGAATGGGCTATTCAATCTGACCCAATTCAGTCCTGTTAAGGGCCCAATTAGCCCCTAACTAAGTTAGTGGGATTACCTCCTGATCCTAACTCAACTAATATTCTAACTATGATTAAGCAAGCAATTAGTCCGATATGTCGATTTTCTCTCGGCGATTCTCTGGCGAACTTCTTAGTGAGTTTTCCGGTGCACTTCCGGCGATCTCCCGATAAACTCTCGATGATCTTCTAACAAGCTTTTGGTGATCTTCAAACGAGCTCTCGGTGAGCTCCCGACACACTTCCAGTACATCGTCCAAATCTTCGACTCTAGCCCATCATCTGCTTTACGCCTTACCGCTATCATAGTTAATCCTGCATACTTATCTCAACACATAGATTAGGTCAAATAATTTATCAATTAATTTCATCATCAAAATTCAAGATTCAACACTCTATGCATGGAGGGTTATTTCATGTAATAGTACTTATTTTGATGGTTTAGAGTTATAAATAGTTTATAATCGAATCATATTTGTAAAACTCTTTGAGTTCTCTTTAACTTTATATTTCTTTGGTTTACTAAAGAGCGGTAGGTTTCGTCTTTATATCCTTATTTAGTATCCTTAAGATGGTAAATTTTCCATATTCCTTTATGATTTTAAATTTGGTAACGTGCTACTTATCAATTTTATGAAAGTATTATCTTGAATTGTTTCTTTTTAATCCAAATGACCTATTCTAGCAAATACAACTATCAGCCTTCAAATTTCATTTCCTATTTTTCCAATATCAACATATAATAATAAATTAATGGTTGCATTAGTTTTTATCTTTTAACTTCATGAATGAAGCAAACATATTAATAATTGCTTGCATTTCATTTGATATTAAATTTAAAAAGCTTTATTGAATTACATCAAATCAAGTTATTAAATTATAAATATTTTCCTCAAGTGTCTTAATTTAGAAACATTTCTGAAAGTGCATCATTTGGAATGTGCTATGGAACTCAATTAAATTAACGGCTGTTAAGAAAAAAATATAAATAAAAGTGAGAATTGAAGTCTCTTTTGCATGAATACATAGTAAAGGAATGATGACCTCTGGGATTTTAATAGACTTGAGAGGTCACGCACTATGATAAAGATATCATAATGAGGTTTCATATGTTATGAAGAAGACGAATCAATAATAAATCTAATAGGTTACATTAAAAAAAATGTATGAATATAGTAATCGAAATTTATCTTAACGCTAATGCAAGTTCTATAAAAAGATGATACATTTCATAATCTAGTAGAGATGAATTGAGACAAATTTTAAAAAAAGTGAGATTCCACATTTTTAAGAGAAGATTTGAAACATATTTACTCTAAATCAGAGGAAGAAATGCACTGAAGTACTAATGTCCACCAGGCACTTGAGTACATATGGTAATATTTATCTATTAGATAACAAATTTTTATTAGGTAGAACCAGCAGAGTTCATGACAAAACTGTTAATGGACTTAAAGAGGCCTTCGTTAGCAAAAGGTTCATTAAAATTGAGGCCCAAAAGAGGCAACACATTAACTCTTGTTGCCTAGGTTTAATTAGGTTACTAATCCGAGTTTACTTGATGAAACAATTGTACATTCCACCTAGTGTACCAACTCAATCACTAGAAACATGTCATGCAGTACAGATTTTTTTTTTTCTTTTGTAAAGGCTGATGATCACCCAAATCAAATTTAAGAAGCATCATTAGTGTCGCATTATGTTTAGCATTCTTGAAGGTAATTTAGACCAAAAGTTCCCTTTTGTTATCTGGTGCTCCTCCAATTTAACTTCTTCCTCCGAGGAGCATAAGCCAGAGCAGCGAGATCAGATTCCACAGCTACTAATGTTGAAAGAAGACTACCACAACTTTAGAAGAAGAAGAAAAAGAAAAAGAAGAATGTCACGAACTAGTAGGTATTTGTCAAGTCCTTGATGATGGATTCTGCTTTAAAGAGGATGATGGAGACTGGTAGTATATGACCTTTTCTTTTCTTTCATACTAAGGCGCACATCAGGTGATGTAGATTGGATACATGAAGAGTTAAGAATCCCTAACAATCGACTTTTAAGTTCTATTCATAAAAAAGAAGTCCATGAAACTTGTTTAGTATATCACAAAGAATCACGAAGCAGTACGATTATATTCTTTTACTAAGAAGTGCATCAAGACTTAATGTCTGAAATCTGGGTAAGTTTCAATCACAGAAAAACCCATCTGGTAAAGAACTCATGAAATCAACACTTGTTACAGATTTCTTTCACGTGGACAATTCTTAAAAGAGTGGACAGCTGATGACATAATGAAACTAGATTTAATAACTGCATGTTTGACTTTAGCTCACGAATGGGCGATCAATAGGGTGCCAAGTAATTGAAGATCAAAAAGTTAAAGATGATTTGAAGACTGATGTTACTAATAACAACCAAAGCAACTTGAGACTTACATGCATCCAAAGAAGGATGTTTTCTTTAAGAAAAGGCTTGGTTCTGTCATTTCTTTGTTAGGGTCCATAATATAGTATCATCCACAACTACACAAATAGTACAGAAACTTTGATTCGCTAAAAAGATTGTTCCAGGACATTCAAGGCAGCTCAAGAACTTGATGATCTCCTTCTGGGCATTCAAATGTGCATCAATCCCATTCAAATCGTATTATATCCATTTGAATCCATCTCTAGACATTTGTAATCAGAACTTAACTTTAGTGGAGATCTAAGCTGCAAGGTTTTGTCCTTGCAGCATTTGTTAACTTAATTTATAAGTCACATTAAAATTATGTTTAATTAAGTTAGTATATACATGCTAGACAATGTAATGGTCATTGATTAATTAATTATGCGTATGCAATCACTTCACGAGACTTTTTGGTTAAATCCACCCAACCACTAGTCATTATTATATGGATGGAGTAGGTAATGTCACTTGGAATATAACAAAGAATATTTAAAAGGCTCTTCCCTCATTGCTTGGATAGTTGGCAGGCTTTCAACTTGAACTGAAAGAAGATAATAAAAGAGTTTTTAAGTAGCACCCTCTTGTTTTATTCTTCATGGAGCTTATATATATATATATAGAGATGGGGTTGCTAGGTAGATGCCAGTATCTAGATTAAGAGGAACTAGTAAGATGTCTCTCATTAAATATTGGATTAGGTTCGAATCGACCAAAATATTTCCCTGTAGGAGCACAATTTGGTGGACCTCACGCAAAATCTTTTATGTGAAAACAGAGTAGATGATTAAGTCTAGGTGAAGTGTTCTTTAATCAGATTGTGGACACCACCTGTGATCAGAATTGTGGACGCCCAAGTTGAATAGGTAGAGAGATGAGGAAAACAAAATCATGTTATTGAGAGATCAATCAACCAAAATTTGCACACGTTCAAAAGGAATACATATATCAATGAATATATATATATATATATATATATATATATATATATATATATATATATATATATATATATATATATATATATATATATATATATATATATATATATATATATATATATATATATATATATATATATATATATATATATATATATATATATATATATATATATATATATATATATATATATATATATATATATATATATATATATATATATATATATATATATATATATATATATATATATATATATATATATATATATATATATATATATATATATATATATATATATATATATATATATATATATATATATATATATATATATATATATATATATATATATATATATATATATATATATATATATATATATATATATATATATATATATATATATATATATATATATATATATATATATATATATATATATATATATATATATATATATATATATATATATATATATATATATATATATATATATATATATATATATATAAATCTTTTATGTGAAAACAGAGTAGATGATTAAGTCTAGGTGAAGTGTTCTTTAATCAGATTGTGGACACCACCTGTGATCAGAATTGTGGACGCCCAAGTTGAATAGGTAGAGAGATGAGGAAAACAAAATCATGTTATTGAGAGATCAATCAACCAAAATTTGCACACGTTCAAAAGGAATACATATATCAATGAAGTGAACGATTGATGATGTACAGCCACCGCACCACTATTCCACGAAAAATTTGTGTTTCTGACACCATAAATCTCATTAGCTATAATTTCCTCAAATAAATATCATAATTCATAAAAGTCAATAAAATTCTTTTTCGGATCTCGAAACCACTCAGAGTAATTCTAGACTTAGGCACATTGGGAAAAAATTTTAATTCATGGGTGAATGGCCAAATAGTGCCTATCTTATAGGGATATTGATAAAGTTTTCTGTTTTTTTTTGCTTGTGTCCCTTCATTATAGTTTCTAAAGGAGAAATAATTGTAGACTCAATAACCATCTCTCCTCTTAGTCATCCTTATCAAGGATGGCTCCTCTTCCATTCATTGGTCCTGTGGTCACTATCCATCCGTCCAATCAGGGTGCCATCTCTGTAGATACGTTGTTGACCATGCTGACCATGCTGCAGGTTCTGGATTCTGCTTTGTTGACCATGCTGGAGATACGTATGATTGCTAGGGGGTGCTCTTGCCACCACACTATTAGTCCTATGCATACTGAGTTTCATGCTATTTTGGATGGTCTCCACTTAGCTAATCAACTTAGACTTTCCAACTTTGTGTGGAACTCATCAATAGACTGTTTAGTAATCTTTAAAACGATATTCTCACATGGGTAAAATTGATCAATGTAATTGGTTAGGCTCATATCAACCATTTAGGAAACACTTCTGCCCATAATCTTGCTGATGCTATAAGATCTCATGTAGCTCCTGTTTGCTTATCAATAAAGTATTTTTTTAAAAAAAATCTAGTGTTAGGCAGAGTTTTCACTTATTGGCAAGATAAAAATACACCAGCTTTTTTCTCTATTTCTTAATCATCAATGGATGAGATCAGCATGGATTTGGAGGGATAGCTGTGTGCTTGGGATAGAGAAAAGGCTTTGGATCAGAAGACGTTGGAAGTTGACATAATTTTTCATTCTTTCTGGAGATTGCATTGTTTATGTTCAGTAAGATTCTGTAAGATTTACTTCAAGAATCTATGTGAAGAGTTCTCTTTTTTTTTGACTTCTCAATGATCTTGTCCCTCTAATTGGACGGTTTTAAAGAAAAAGTTAGATCTGTTATTTCAAACCATGGAGTCTGGACTCTTCATTCATTTGATATAGGCAACACTAGGTCCAATGTCATATATGATGACTTCACCATATCAGCTTTTGCATAAAAGGTGAACAAATTTGATATTCTCATCTTCTCTTCTGTCAAGAAATATAACTGTGGGATTTACCAAGACTGTCACGAAAGTAATGGAGTTGAGTTCTAATTTTCCATGACTAATTCACTTGGAAATACTTGTTCTTGTTCAGAAAATAATCAGACATGTGGAAGCAAGCAATCTTTTCTATCTCTTGAGATGAAACAAGGCTTAGTTGAGGAGCTTGCTTTCCTTTGAGGAGGGGTATCCAACATTCTGAGCAAGATTGATATGTTGAATGATTGTTGCCACTCCCAAGTGCATTATAAGAAGAGAGAGAGCGAGAGAGAGAGAGAGAGAGAGATGTGAGTATCTAAAATGTAAGGAAACAGGAAGATAAAACAAGAGTTGGAAATATACATCTACTCAAAACCATAAACTTTGAAAGAAAACCCTCCAAAAGTATATATAATTTATGTTTAGCTTTCGTTACAGGTTAAAAATTAGAGCTTTTTCACAGACACTCTATGTTAAAGTTTTTACATTTGTTGACTAACATACTGCTAAATCTTTATCTACGGCAGCAGAATAATCTGGGTTCCAAATTGCATGTCTTCCTATAGAATCAATCAGCCGCTATCAAGTAGTTGACAGCCACTTTGTTCCCAGTATTACTTAAAACATGTAAAGATTCTGCCTTGTTTAGTCGCAGAGGTCATCCTTTGAAATATGTCAAGAAATATCGCATGCAGATTCTAAATTCTGCTACTGGCGTGCATGCAGATTTTGTTGAAACAAAATCGAAAAGGATGAGATAGAAAGGTCAAAAAGATGGAAGAATCCGAATAATACAAAAAATAAAAGATTTTTATCAATAAAATAAACTTGATTACAGTCCCTCTACCACTATTTAGTTGTCCATCTGTTCTGAATCGGTGCATGCATAACCAGAGTAATTTTCTTGAGAAGGAAAATGTTTATTGAATTAGAAACATTTTGCAAACGGATTGGACGTACAACCAAGATAGTTCAGAGTGCAAAAAGAGGAGAACCCAGAGGTTCTACCAAAATGTGCTCAAAATATGTTTGATGTCGACAATGATAACTTGGAGGTGCCATGGAACATGCTACGTTCCATTGACATGCTGAACAATCGAGAGCCATCATTTGCTTGAGACCCTCCAGGATAGCCAAGGCCTCTGCCATGGCTGAGTTGTGCACCCAACAGGAATGGCAACCAGCAGCTAGTGATGTTAGAAGATGAGGATGTACCTTATACCTGCCCAGAGATCGGGGGAAGCAAAAAATCGTCGAGTTTCAGGATATAAATCAAAAGTCCCCTCTTTAGGATAAGTAATCTGAGTAGGTGTATCCTTGATCCCCTAAGGATATGAATATGAATGATAAGCTTCGTTCATAGGGGCCAGGGCCCTAATAACTAAAGTAGAAGAATTGGCATGGTGGTTGCAGAATCTGGCTTCAATTTTATTTAGCCAAAGATCCAAAAGATATAAGACATAAGACTGAGGATCGAACTAGTAGTAGGTTTATTGTAACCTCAGCTTCTCAAAGCCAAGAAGTTAAAAGTGAGTGTAGTCCTGTTCTGTTATTCTAAAATGAAGTTGGGTATTTAAGAAAGATACGGGCATTCTCATGTAGGTGGCACATAGACAGTCCTCTACTAACATGACATGAGAATAACTAATTTGTTACTGTCTATTTATATGGGTCTTGTTGATGTTATGATATTTTTTTTAGCCCATAATCTTGCTTTATAGTTTTCAACTCAGTCCACTTAAATATGATAGCTCATGAGTATATTCTTTAGATAAAATTATAACTGTTTCAAGATGCTTTTCTTCATGACTAAGAAATACATTAAAGAAGTTAGTTGTCAATTATAAAATACTTAATTTTAAAATTTCCTATAGGGTTATTTTATTCACTAGTATTTATTTTGGTGTTGATGGATTTAGAAACTGATGATATTGACAAAAGCTCACTTAGAGTTATCTCTTAAACCATGTATCTCTTGGATGCTTCCTTGAGTGGTGAGTCTTTTATTTTTTAATTCTATATCCTTGTTTAATTTCCTTAGGGTGGGGAACTTTCTGTATCCCTTTGTGATTTTAAACTTGGTGGTGAGCTATTTTTCGATCTTATTGAAGTATTATCGTGAGTTCGTTTCTTTTCTATCCGAAAAACTTATTCCAACAAATACAAATGTACTATTACTTTTTCTGTAAGGGTTATGCAATCATCCAAGAAGAGGTGTGAAGCTTCTTGGATGATTGCAAGAAGAGTTCTGTAAGGGTTATGTAATCATCCAAAAAGTGCAAAGAGTCCTCCTCGTCTCTCTCTTTAGTTTTGCAATCATCTAAGAAGAGGTGTGAGGCTTGTAAGGGTTATCTTCTAAACCCATGAAAAGGAGAAAGTGCTGTAAATAGGTGGTTAGTTTTCACCTATTGAAAGAAGACCATTAGTGGATGGCGGTGACCTCAATAGAGGAGGAATCGGAATTGAATGTAGGTCACAACCATTGAACCACCATAAATTCCAGTATATTCTTTCCTTACTGCTTATGTTCTTTACTGTTAATCATAGGTGCCCAACAAGCCAATCACGTGAGTGATGACACGTGTGACTTGACATAGAATCTTTTTGCTTATTATATTTTGGCATTTATCACTTTATATTGTCTATTGCATATATATATATATATACATACATATATATATATATATATATATATACATACATATATATACATACATATATATACATACATATATATACATACATATATATATATACATATATATATTGTGATGTCCTTGGATCTGTGCACTGGGAATCGGATCATGATGAGATCACGATAATGAGACCGATTCACCTTTAAACACAGATCCTAAATAATCCCGGTCATAGGTTACTCGAGAGGGATATCGTGATAACCGGACAGATTGGTGTGCTGTATACTCATCCATATGATGGATGCAGGTGGTCTCATAGCTGCTCATGTGGGGACACTAGGGATACAATATAGGTGTTAATTGGAGAATGAGTTCACTGATTGATCCGCTTACGGAATACTAGATGGTTGATAATGCGTTATTGTCAGACAATGATTCCGTAGTCCTAGTGGTGTATCTGGTCCTTCGACTTGAGACACCAAGGATGTCCTGTATGAGTGCTCTACTCTTTGATACCAGACTTATGGGTTTGGTATCCCAGATCTAGTACAATTGGTCATTAGGAGTGGCAGTCGACCTTACGAGGACTATTGAGTGTCGATAGAGGATAATCCACTCTCGGCGTCATGAGAGGAATATCCCATGTATTCTTTCTTAGACAAATCCCTGGCTAGGGTCATTCGGATTGAGAGAGAAAGAGTTCTCCGGGAGAATCCGATTAAAGCGAGACTCGAGTAGAAACCGTATGGATCTGATAGCACCATACCCGATATACGGTCTTTAGGATATTAGATGGATGAGAGACTATAGGTACACAATAACTGAGGACAAATAGGTCTAATGGATTGGATTCCCCTATATCGTCTGGGGACTATAGCATAGTGGCATAGTATGTCCGTAGTCGATGAGTCGAGTGAATTATTACAGAGAAAATAATTCACTAAGCTAAAAAGAGTTCTGACAGCTATGACTCACGGCCAGCTCGATATTAGGCTTAGAGGGTCACACACATATGGTAGGCATTACGATGAGTAGAGGTTCAGATATGAGATATCCGCTGGAGCCCCTATCTTATTGGATATCCAATAAGCCCCTGAATTATTGGATCCCATGGACGAGATCCAATAAGAGCCCATAAGAGATTATTGGATAGAGATCCACTAATTTAAAAGGCTTGGGTAATTGGATGTTGATCCAATACCCACTAGGGGAGGATCCCTTAGGGTTTGACAGTGGGCCTCTATAAATAGGAGAGATTCAGAGCCTCATAGGCTAGAGCCTTTACTTGCCTCTGCTACTCTCATCCCTCTCTCCACCTCTGGAGTTTGGAGGAGCGTCGTCGCAGCCCTACTGTGTGGATCACTACTAGAGAGAAGGACGCTTGACCTCCTTCACCCTCTCCTAGAGATCTGTATGGAAAAAGGGATATACGATCTCGCTAGGTAACATAATCTATTCTATACATAGTTTGTCACGGATTTTAGCGTACCAATCTTCGCACGACGACAAATATCTCTTTAGGAATAGGGGATTTTGTTTTCTTGTTCTTCTGCTGCGCATGTGATGTCGCCCCCAAGATTTCCCAACAGTGGTATCAGAGCTAGGTTGTTCGTGTGATAGATTGGTTTTGAACTGAGTGTGTTGTGTTTTGGAAAAACTTTTGATGTCAAAATCGTTGACGCAAAAGCGAGAAAGGACATTAATTGTTTCTACCCTCGATCTGTATGCATGCAACTGCAGGTAGTGCAGCGCCGGTGCATGCGTAGGCGTTGTGCCTGCAGTAGCCAGCCAGCGACCTGCATGCAGTAGGCTTGCGCCTGGCGGGGCTGGCAGCCCGCGGACGCTGCTTGTGGCCACAGCACCAAGCGGCGCCGGTAAGCAGGTCGCTTGCATGCGGTAATTGTTGCTACGCGCAATCGCAGCCGCACGCGACCGGCCGCTCGCAAGAAGAGCCACATGCGGCGTGTAGGCGGTGACATCCGCAGCACTGCCTGCGCCCACAGCGCCAGCAGCGGCGCTCGCCCGTGGGCAAGCGGCCAGCAAGGGCAGCGACTACGGGCGAGCAAAACTGCCCATGGTGGCGCCCAACCACCGGGGATGCGCTGCCCGTAGGCAGGGGCAACGCCCCCGGCCTCGCCGCAAAGGCCGCCGCTGGCATGGTGGCGGCGGCAGCAGAAGTAGGGGAGAGGGAGAAGGGCATTAGAGTTTTCTGGGCAAAAGATAGTTTTGCCCTTGGGAATTTGAGAAATTTCAGTTTCTGTCCTTTGACCAAATTATGAAAATGCCCCTCAAAATTTAGAAAATTCCCTATATGTCCTTGATTTCAAAAGAATATTAATTAATTAAAAGGTTTAGATGATTATTATTTTTATTATTATCTAGTAGTCCTAAATGATAATGACTTATACATTTGATGTATGATGTGTGGACGGATGATCATGGACCGTGTGATGTGTATACTTATGATTATTATTATTGGGGCCTGCGAGTCTCCATTATATTTCTCGTTTATTGTTGGGCCTGCATGCCTATGATTAAGTTGTAATCATATGAGGAGGCGCAGCAGGAGCGTGGATGTGATAGCGGGACCCACGAGACGGACGATTGCGATGTATGGAGATATATCGAGATGTTGACGAAAGCTACGAGGACAAGATGGACGATCACATGTCATGGAGATGTACCGCTGCACACATAGATATTGATGTGAGTGATTAGGTCTATTGGCTCGGGCCTGATCACATTAAGTTGTGGTCCATGATCATCTAGTGTGATTGCTTATACATATACTAGATATGTATATATATTTACATGCGATGTAGATATATATTAAATATGTATATGTGTGATATGTCATATTAGGAGACCAAATCATAGAAACATCTCTCTCGATAATATTAAGTCGGTAAACATGAGGCAATTAGATTGACCCATGTGGCCTTTCATCGTTATGAGTAGGAACCGATTCCTAGTGTAGGTTGAGTTGGTCGAGTCCCTCGAGGCTCAGTTATATTGCAATTCGCTATCTTGCTTACGACATAGAGATGTCACCAGTGACCTAAGGACATAGCATGCTTGGTCGAGTCCCTCGAGGGTATATCATCAAATCAGACTCATCTTGTAACGAAGGTGTTGACTTAACCGAACATCATGGTTGGTCGAGTCCCTCGAGACTATGGTGATTCAGAGGCCGAATAGGACGGGAACCACAAAGAGTTGTGATCAGCAAGAGTTGTCTACCTTTTGGGCTTAGTGTGATTGGTGTTACACTAAGACGCCGATTGGATCCTGATCCCCACTAGAAGTCTGTCGGAGACTTCTGTTTCACGTACTGAGGGTGTCGCGTGACTCGCTAGTAAAATAGTGGGAGCATATTAAGATAGAAGTCCATATCTTGATTGTTTATTTCTTGCAAAATCTGCATGTTATTCATTCCTGCTGCATCTTTATTTTCAGAAATGTCGCTTTCAAATCCCTTATGTAGCATACTTGATGTCAACCGCCTCACTGGTCCAAATTATACAGATTGGCTCTGCAACTTAAGAATTATTCTCATGGCTGAGAAAATCACGTACGTCCTTGATACAGTAATGTCTACGCCCAAGGAAGGGGTAAGCGAGGATGAGATCGCTCGCTATGTGAAGTACATTGATGACTCCACTCTTGCTTAGTGCTATATGTTGGGCTCTATGACTTCTGAGTTACAGAGACAATATGAAAAGATGGATGCTAGATCCATTCTCCTACATGTCCGCAAATGTTTGAGGAACAGGGAAGGACTTAGCGATATGAGATATCTAAGAGCCTCTTCTGCACTAGGATGACTAAGGGGACACCAGTTCAGAACCATGTCCTACCAGATTCCTTTTCATAGTTCATAATGAGTTTTAATATGAACAAGCTTGAGGTGACTCTTCTAGAGCTCCTCAATATGTTGAGGGAAACAAATAGTACTATTAGGAAAGAGAAGCCAATTCTCTACATTGGTGAGACCAGAATGAAAAGGAAACAAAAAAAGTCCCTTAAGAAGGGAAAGGGCAAGGGCAGACCAAGAAAAGTAAAGGTTGCTAAGAAAGACCCAGTAAAGGACAAAGGTCAGTGTTTCCACTATAGCAAAGATGGGCACTAGAAGAGAAACTACAAAGAGTACCTTGCAGAAAAGGTGAAACAGAAGCTTGGTGAAGCTTCAGGTACATTCATGATTAGTCTCCATTTGTCAGACTTTTATGATAACACATGGGTATTAGATACCGGTATTGGATACCGGTTGCAGGTTCTGGTAAGACCTAGGAGACTAGAGAGAGGCGAGATGGACCTCAAGATGGGCAATGGAGCAAAAGTTGCTGTAGTAGCCATTGGTGAGGTTGCCCTATATCTGCTTGGTGGAGCTTTTATTGCACTAGATGCATGTTATTTTGTTCCTTCTATTATCAAAAACATTATCTTCATTTCTTGTTTGATAGTTAGTGGATATAAATTAGTTTTTGAGAATAATGGTTGTTCAATATTATTAGATGATGAGATCATCACGAAAGGAATATTGCATAATGGTTTATTTATTCTAGACACTACTCCACATATCATGAATATAAGTGTGTCCAAGAGGAAACGAGATGAGATGAACAGTGCATACCTGTGGCATTGTAGGCTAGGTCACATCCATGAAGAAAGGATTTAAAAGTTGCTAAATGATGGATATCTAGATCCATTCGACTATGAATCATATGCAACTTACGAGCCTTGCTTTCATGGAAAATTGACTAACTCTCCATTTAGTGGAATTGGAGAGAGAGCCACTGAACTGTTGGAACTCATACATAGTGATGTATGTGGACCCATGACAACTTATGCCATTGGTGGTTACTCCTACTTTATTACCTTTATTGATGATTTCTCAAGGTATGGATATGTGTATTTAATGAAGTACAAGTCCGAGGCCTTTGAGAAATTCAGAGAGTATAAGAATGAAGTGGAGAACCGGATTGGAAAGAGTATCAAGACTCTTCGATCAGATCGAGGAGGTGAGTACTTAAGTACAGAGTTTACTCAGTTCCTCAAGGACCATGGGATATTATCCCAATGGACACCTCCTTATACACCTCAGCTCAATAGTGTGTCTAAAAAGAGAAATCATATGCTATTAGATATGGGATGGTCCATGATGAGTTTCACTGACCTACCCATCTCATTCAGGGGATATGCCCTAGAGACCGCAGCTTACCTTCTGAATAGAGTTCTAACTAAGTCGGTAGTGTCTACACCATATGAGATATGGAAAGGGAAGAAGCCCGATCTTAAGGTTGTTAAGATTTGGGATTGCCTTGCCCACGTTAAAAGACACAACCCCGATAAGTTGGAATCGAGGATAGAGCAGTGCAAGTTCGTGGGATACCCCAAGGAAACTTGTGGGTATTATTTCTATCATCTCAAGGACCAAAAGGTCTTTGTAGCCAAGAGAGTAGTGTTCCTTGAGAAGGAACACATTCTTGGCGGAGATAGTGGGAGCATGATAGAGTTGATCGAGGTTGGAGAATCAATCTCAAGCACCACTCTATATCTCGAGTTTGTTCAGGTACCTAATACACAAGTTCCAACTTTACGTAGGTCCGATAGAGTATCCCATCCTCCTGAGAGATATGTGAGACATATTAAAGGAGAAGATGTTAGGGATATTGATCCTCATACCTACGAGGAGGCTATTATGAGTATAGACTCCGGGAAGTGGCAAGAAGCCATGAATTCTGAGATAGATTCTATGTACTCCAACAAGGTTTGGTACCTAGTTGATGTGCCCAAAGGTATTGTACCCATCGGTTGTAAGTGGATCTTTAAGAAAAAGATCAGAGTAGATGGAAAGGTAGAGAGACCTATAAAGTAAGGCTAGTGGCTAAGGGGTATTGTCAAAGGCAAGGTGTTGACTATGACGAAACCTTCTTACCTGTAGCAATGCTAAAATCCATCCGAATTCTATTGGTTATTGCAACACATGATGATTATGAGATTTGGCAGATGGATGTGAAAACTACATTCCTCAATGGGTACCTCGAGGAGGAGGTGTATATGATACAACCTGAGGGATTCGTGTCCAAGAACTGCCCAGATAAGGTATGCAGGTTGCTTAGATCCATTTATAGACTAAGGCAAGCTTCTCGAAGTTGGAACAAAAGATTTGATGAGGCAATCAGATCTTATAATTTCGTTAAGAATGAAGATAAGCCTTGTGTGTACTGGAAAGTAAGTGAGAGTGCTATCACCTTTTTGGTGCTATATGTGGATGCCATCCTGATAATTGGGAATGATGTAGAAATGCTATCCACAGTAAAGTCTTGATTATTTAGACACTTCTCCATGAATGACTTAGAGGAAGCATCCTATATCTTGGGGATTCGGATCTATAGAGATAGATCCAAGAGGATGCTTGGCTTATCCCAGTCTAGGTACATAGAAACCATTGTCAAAAGATTTGGCATAGAAAATTCCAAGAGAGGTCTCATACCGATAAGACATAGGATATCGCTTTCTAGGAGTATGTCCCCAAAGACTCTAGAAGAAAGGGTGAACATGGATATGATACCTTATGCCTCGATAATAGGGTCTATTATGTACCATGCTATGTACTAAGCCTGATATAGCACAAGCTCTAAGTGTCACGAGCGGATATCAGGCGGATCTAGGCTTGGAGCACTAGAAAGCAGTAAAGTGTATCCATAAGTACTTGAGAAGGACTAAGGATCTTTCACTAGTATATGGAGGTAGTAGCCTCAAGGTTGAAGGCTACATGGACTTAAGTTTTTAGTCTGATATTGATGATAGCAAGTCGAATTCAGGGTATGTGTACACCTTGAATGGAGGAGCAATGTGCTGGAAGAGTTCCAAGCAAGATACTACTGCTAATTGGACCATAGAGCGGAATACATTGCTGCAGTAGATGTAGCAAAATAGGGAGTTTGGATGAAGAAGTTCATCATAGATTTGGGAGTCATGCCGGATAGTGAGAAGCTGATTTCCTTATATTGCAACAACAATGGGGCAATTGCTCAAGCGAAGGAACCCAAGTCTAATCAGAAATCTAAGCATGTTCTAAGGAGGTTCCATCATATCAGAGAGATCATAACCCGAGGAGATGAAGTAGTGGAAAGAGTTCCATCCGAAGATAACATTGCAGATCCACTAACAAAGCCGTTGTCTCTGATTGTCTTTGAGCGTCATAGGAGTCTGATGGGGATCAGACATATATGTGATTGGCTTTAGGTCAGGTGGGAGATTACTAGTCATAGGTGCCCAACAAGCCAATCACGTGAGTGATGGCACGGGTGACTTGACACGGAACCTTTTTGCTTATTATATTTTGGCATTTATCACTTTATATTATCTATTGCATATATGCATATATAAATTGTGATGTCTTTGGATCTGTGCAATGGGAATCGGATCGTGATGAGATCACGATAATGAGACCGATTCACCTTTAAATATAGATCCTAAATAATCCCGGTCATAGGTTACTCAAGAGGGACATCGTGATAACCAAACAGATTGGTGTGCTGTATACCCGTCTATATGATAGATGTAGCTGGTCTTATAGCTGCTCGTGTGGGGACACTAGGGATACAGTACAGGTGCTCATTGGAGAATGCGTTCACTAATTGATCTGCTTACGGAATACTAAATGGTTGATGATGCCTTATTGTTAGATAACGATTCCTAGTCCTAGTGGTGTATCTGGTCCTTAGACTTGAGACACCAAGGATGTCTTGTATGAGTGCTCTACTCTTTGATACTAGACTTATAGGTTTGGATGTCCCAAATCTAGTACAGTTAGTCATTGGGTGTGGTAGTTGACCTTACGAGGGCTATTGAGTGTCGATAGAGGATCATCCACTTTCAGTGTCATGAGAGGAATATCCTATGTATTCTTGCTCAGACAAATCCCTAGCCGGGGTCATTCGGATTGAGAGAGAAAGAGTTCTCCGGGAGAATCCAATTAGAGCGAGATTTGAGTAGAAACCGTATGGGTTTGACAGCACCATGCCCGATATATGGTCTCTAGGATATTAGA
This sequence comes from Musa balbisiana, assembly GCA_004837865.1. Taxonomy (NCBI): domain Eukaryota; kingdom Viridiplantae; phylum Streptophyta; class Magnoliopsida; order Zingiberales; family Musaceae; genus Musa; species Musa balbisiana. Next base: position 19,504,724 of record CM017195.1, on the reverse strand, counting down.
TGGATGAGAGACTATAGGTACATGCTAACTGAGAATAAAAAGGTCCAATGGATTGGATTCCCGTGTATCGTTTGGGGATTACGGCGTAGTGGCCTAGTACGTCCGTAGTCGATGAGTCAAGTGAATTATTATAGAGATAATAATTCATTGAGCCATAAGGAGTTCTGACAGCTGTGACTCATGGCTAGTTCGATATTGGGCCTAAAGGGTCACACACATATGGTAGGCATTGCGATGAGTAGAGGTTCGGATATGAGATATCCGCCGGAACCCCTATCTTATTGGATATCCAATAAGCCCTTGAATTATCGGATCCCATGGATGAGATCCAATAAGAGCCCATGAGAGATTATTGGATAGAGATCCACTAATCTAAAAGACTTGGGTAATTGGATGCAAATCCAATACCCACTAGGGGAGGATCTATTAGGGTTTGACAGGGGGCCTATATAAATAGGAGGGATGCAAAGCCTCATAGGCTAGAGCCTTTGCTTGCCTCTCCTATTCTCCTCCCCCTCTCCACCTCTGGAATTTTGAGGAGCATTATCGTAGCCCTACTGTATGGATCACCGCTAGAGAGGAGGACGCTTAACCTCCTTCACCCTCTCCTAGAGATTTGCAAGGAAACAGGGATATACGATCTCCCTAGGTAACATAATCTATTCTATACATAGTTTATTTCACGGATTTTTGTGCACCAATCTTCGTACGACGGCGAACATCTTTTTAGGAATAGGGGATTTTGTTTTCTTGTTCTTCCGCTGTGTATGTGATGTCGCCCCCAAGATTTCCCAACATTTACTTATGTTGCATTCTCTATTTACTTCATTACAAATATCCATCTCCTCTTTCTACTAACTTACAAACTTATTAGAGCCAACATCTTTCAAAACGGTTCTCGTTGAACTAAGATTTTGTCATCATGCAAATTTTTCGAAAGCAATTAATTTGTCATTTTTATTTGCTGCACTAATTCACAACCCCCGCCCCCCCCCCCCCTCTCGTCATCCTCCTCCTCCTCTTATCATAATAAGAAAAATTAGTCCTCCTCCTCTCTCTTGGATGATGAGGAGGACTCTCTTGGATGATTATAAAACTAAAGAGAGAGGGAGGAGGGCCTCTTGTACTTTTACAACACTTTTATAAAACGAAGAGAGAGGAGGAGGACTCTTTGTACTTTTACAACACTTTTATACCCCAACACTTAAAGATTTTTTCACACTTTGATTACACTTTGTTATCCTTTTATGCAGAAAAGGGTAGGGTATTTATAGGCCTCACGCCTCTTCTTTGATGATTACAAAACTAAAGAGAGAGAGGAGGACTCTTTGCACTTTTATAACACTTTTATACCCCAACACTTAAAGATTTTTTCACACTTTGATTGCACTTTGTTACCCTTTCATATAGAAAAGGGTGGGGTATTTATAGGCTGTAATGACTTTAAAATTAGAGCAAAAAAATGTGTCATCTTGGGTTTCCGGGGTACTGGCGGTACCATCGCCAGTACTGGTTGGTACCACCGCTTAGTCTGGCGGTACTACCGCTTGATAGAGCCTAAGAGATTGGGCTCTAGCGGTACCATTACTTGACAACATTAACTACTGGCGATACCAGCACCTAGTCTGATCGGTACCACTACCCAAACCACTTGGGAGGCTGAGCCTTAAGCGATTTCATTGCCCACCCCACCTAGGGTGGTGCCATCGCTTGACAAGGTTCAACAACCTATTTGGGCCTTGAATTCAGCCTAAACCAATCTAATTACGGGCCCAGTTGGCCCTTAATAGGGTTAATGGGATTACCTCCCAAATTTAACCCTAATTATGTGCTAACTATAATTTTTAAGGTATACACTAAATAAAATAAGTCCGATAAGTCTAGGTTTTTCTAACGAGCTTCTGGTGATCTTCCAGCGGACTTTCGACGATCTCTCAGTAATCTCCCAGTGGACTCCTTACAAGCTCTTAGACTTCACGACAATCTTCTTGGCTAGTTTTAACGAGCTTCTTCTTGGTCAATTTTGGTAGCATTGATGACGAACCTTTGGACTCCCGATTAACTCTCAAACTCCCAATGAAATCTCGATCTTGACTCCAACATTTCATTTTGTTTTATGCCTTAATCACTATAGTAATTAATCCTATACACTTTTCTCAACATATAGATTTGATCAAATAATTTACCAATTGATTTCATCATCAAAATCCGAGATTCAACAATCTCTCTCTTTTTTATGATGATAATCAATTGATGACGGAGTTGACCTTAACTCCTCCTATCTATATGTTATACTTAAGAAAAGACACTCTTGAATTCAAGGCCTTTGAATTAAAGCATCAAACCGATAAATTATATGCATTTAAACTTATCGATATGCACATTATGATACCAATCATGATTTATCATCTCAAAATATGATACCACGTATTTATCACAATACAAATGATATTAAGGCATGACATCAATTTTTAAGTCTAAGATAGAATGATGATAGGCAATCATCATTTCTAAGTATGATATGAATTTCTAATATGAAATTTAGTAAGATTCAAATTTCAAAGATGACAATTCATCAATCCGAGGCATGATATCAATTGTAAGTAGAAAATTAAGCGTGATATCATAATGATAGACATTTATCATTTTGATACAAAATCAAGTATGATTTTAAGAATGAGACATTTTCAAGAATTCATGCCACATTTTGATACGTTTCAAGCATTCATGATACATTTCAAGTATCTACGATACATATGATGCATATACAATATATTTTGATATTTTTCGAGTATCTGCGATTGTCATCAATTTGCCACATTTCTCCCTCTTTGTCATCAACAAAAAGGAAATGGGCAATCGTCTTAAGCAAAGAGAAGGAAAGGTTCATGAATAGTACATTATCAAGAAGAATCGAAATATTGATAGTTCATGAATATCTATCAATAAAATCCGCTTCTCATTAAAAATTTATAAGAGTGAAAACCGTGAAATATGTATTTGTCAATGAAATCCATGAGTGAAGGGACTAAGTGCATCAAAAATCATTAAGTGATGGTGCAAGGGTATGAAGTAACTTTGATACCAAGTAAATTGAAATTCCAGATTTCATGAAAGCTTTATTTACGAAAAATCAAAAGAGTCCGGAAAAGATATACAACAAACTCATGCATTCAGATAATTTAACATCCCTAACTCTTTTATAATAAAATCAAATTATTCTTTATTTAAAATTTTATAAAGATATCGGCCAATTGATATTTTGTATCAATAAACTCTAAAGATATGTCATGGTTATTAACATGATCTCTTATGAAATGATACCTAATGTCAATATGTTTAGTTCTAGATTGTTGAATAGGATTTTTTATTAAACATATTGCACTTGTGTTATTACATTTTACGGGAATATTCTTAAGGTGAATATTATAATCTTCTAATATATTTTTCATCCATACAAATTGTGCATAACATGCACCAGCTACTATATACTCAGCTTCGATTATAGATAATACAACCAAGTTTTATTTCTTGGAAGACCAAGAAACAAGTGCATGACCTAATAATTGATATGTTTCGGATGCACTTTTTCTATCTTCTCTAAATCCAACAAAATCTGCATCAACATAAGTAATTAATTCAAAGATTTCAGATTTTGGATATCATAATCCTAGATTAAGGGTTCCTTTAAAATATCTAAGAATTCTTTTAACGGCTTTAAGATGAGATAGCTTAGGATTAAATTGAAATCTAGCACAAAGTTCTACGCTAAACATGATGTTCGGTCTAGTTGCGGTGAGGTATAGTAAACTATCTATCATACCCTTATAAGTTTTTTGATCAAAGCTTTCTCCACTTTCGTCTATGTCTAACTTATAGGAGGTACTCATAGGAGTATTGATAGCTTTTGAACTATCCATATTAAACCATTTTAGCAATTCTAATTCATACTTGATTTAACTAAGAAAAATATCATCACTAAATTGTTTGATTTGTAAGCCTAAAAAGAAAGTTAGTTTACCCATTAAACTCATTTGAAACTCTTGGCAAAAGATTCGCATAAGGATTCATTTGTAGATTTAAAAATAATATCATCAACATAAATTTGAACAACAAGAAAGTCATTTTCAAAATTCTTAATAAACAATATAGTATCGACCTTGCCTTTAGATAAATTATTTTGAATATAAAAGGAGCTAAGTCTCTCATACCAAGCCCTTGGGGCTTGTTTTAATCCATATAGAGCTTTAGTTGACTTAAACACATGATTAGGAAAAAGAGAGTTCTCAAATCCGGGTGTTTGTTCAACATACACTTCTTTAGAAATAAAGCTATTTAAGAAAGCACTTTTAACATCCATTTGAAATAACTTAAAATTATTACTATTAGCATAGGTAAGGAGTATCCTTATGACTTCTAATCTTGCCATAAGAGCGATGGTTTCTTCATAATCGATACCTTCCTCTTCGTTGAAACCCTTGGCCACTAATCTAGCATTGTTTTTAATCATGATACCAAATTCATCTTGCTTGTTTCTAAAGACCTATTTAGTATCAATAACTAAATGGTCACTAGGTCTCAAAACAAGCTTCCACACCTCATTTCTCTCAAAATTGTTCAACTCTTCTTGCATTGTAATAACCCATAAATCATCTTTCTGTTGGGAAATCTAGGGGCAACATCACATGTGCAGTGGAAGAACATAAAACAAAAACCCCAAATTTCCCAATACGTGTTCGTCATTGCACGTAAATTAGTACGCAAAACCCATAAAATAGAAAACCACGTATGAGATAGTTGTGTTACATAGGGAGATCGTATATCCATGAATCCCTACAAATCTGTAGGAGTGGATGAATGAGGTCAAGCGTCCCCCTCTTTAGTGGTGATTTACACAATAGGGTTGCAATAACACTCCTCAAATCTCCAGGCCTGTTATCTGAGGTGGAGAAGGAGAGAGGAGAATAGGAGGAGGCAACTTAGAAGCCCCAACCTATGGGCCTTTAGTTCTCTCCTATTTATAGAGGCCCCCAAATAACCCTAATAGATCCTACCCTATTAGGTACTAGATCTTCATCCAATTACCCAAACCTCTTAGATTAGTGGGTCTTTACCCAATAATCTCTTAGTAGCTCTTATTGGATCTTATTCATGGGATCCAATAATTTAGAGGCTTACTGGATATCCAATAAGATAAGGGCTAAAACGGATATCTCATATCTGAACCTTAACTCGTCGCAACACCTACCATATGTGTGTGACCCTATAGGCCCAATATCGAGCTGGTAGTGAGTCATACCTGTCAGAACTCCTCGTTAAGTGAATTATTATCTCCATAATAATTCACTTGACTCATCGACTATGGACATATTAGGCCACTACGTCGGAGTCCCCAAACGATATAGGGGAATCCAATCTTTTGGATATCTGTCCTCAATTACCGTATACCTATAGTCCCTCATCCATCTAATATCCCAGAGACCATATACCGGATATAGTGCTATCAAGCCCATATGGTTTCTCCTCGAGTCTCGCTCTAATCAAAGTCTCCCGGAGAACTCTTTCTCTCTCAATCCAAATGACCTTAGGAAAGGATTTGTTTGAGTAAGAATACACAAGATATTCCTCTCATGATACCGAGAATGGATGATCCTCTATCAATACTCAATAGCCCTCGTAAGGTTTGCTGCCACTACCAATAACCAATTGTACTATATCTGAAACTTTCAAACCTATAAGTCTGATATCAAAGAGTGGAGTACTCATACAGGACATCCTTGGTGTCTCAAGTCTAAGGACCAGATACACTATTGGGACAACAAAATCGCTATTTGATAATAAGGCATCATCAATCACCCAGTATTCCATGAGCAAATCAATCAGTGAACTTATTTTCTAATGAGCACTTGCATTGTATCCTTAGTGTCTCCACACAAGCAGCTATGAGACTAACTACCTCCATCATATGGATGGGTATACAACACACCAATCTATCCGGCTATCTCGATGTCCCTCTCGAGTAACCTATGACCAAGATTATTTAGGGTCTATGTTTAAAGGTGACTCAGTCTCATTATCATAATATCATCACGATCCGATTCCTATTGCATAAATCCATGGACATCACAATATATATACATATATGCAATAAGTAATATAAGGTGATAAAAATATCAATATATAATAAGAAAAAAATATATATATCATGTCATACGTGACATTATTCATGTGATTGGCTTGTAGGGCACCTATGATTAGCACTTTCAAGGCTTCATCAATGCATTTCGATTCAATTTGAGAAAGAAAAGCAGTGGTGGCATAAAAATTTTTAAAAGAAGAACGAGTTTGAACATCCTTTGATGTGTCTCCTATAATAGCTCCTTAGGATGAGCATCTACATACTTCCATTCCTTAAGTAAGGATGTTTCAAAAGAAGATATATCTAAGTTGCTAGTTGGAGGAGAGGTTTCATTCAAATTTAAGGCATCAAAATTGAGATCATCATCCAAATCATTTTTCTTAAATTCAGAAACATCAATAAAGACAATATGAATAGACTCTTCTATAACCAAGGTTCTTTTCTTAAAGACACGAAAGGCTTTAGAAATAGAAGAATAACCAAGAAAAATATCTTCATCGGATTTTGTATCAAACTTTTCTAAAGCATCTTTTTCATTCAAGATAAAATATTTACAACTGAAAACTTTAAAATATGAAACATTGGGTTTTTGTTATTCTATAACTCATAAAGAGTTTTAGAAAGTAATAGTCTTACTAAAACCCTATTCATGACATAGCATGCTGTATTAACGGCTTCGGCCCAAAAATATTTGGTAGGCTATCTTTGTTTAACATGGTTCTTGTCATTTCTTGTAAACTCTTATTTTTTCTTTCTACAACTCCATTTTGTTGAAGATTTCTTGGAGTAGAGAAATTATTGTTGTATCCACTAGATTCACAAAAGTTTTGGAAATCACGGTTTTGAAATTCACAACCATGATCACTCCAAATTGATGAGATCATAAAGCTTTTTTCATTTTGAACAAGTTTACAAAACTTAGAAAAATAATTAAAGCAATCACTTTTATGTGCCAAGAAGTATGTCCAAGTGTATCTACTATAATCGTTTACAATTACAAAGGTGTATTTGCTATCTCCTAGGCTTGTTGAATCAATTGGTCCAAACAAATCCATATGGATCAATTGCAATAGTCTAGAGGTGCTTATTTGATTCTTTGATTTGAAACTACCTTTTATTTATTTTCCTAATTGACAAGCATCACACACATTATCTTTAATAAACTTAATGTTTGGAATACCTCTTATAAGTTCTCTAGATAAGATTTGAGAGATTAGTTTCATGCTAGCATGACCTAATCTCCTATACCAAAGCCAAGCATCATCATTCAAAATTGAAAAATACATTTTATTACAAAGATCATTAATATCATTACTGTATACATTATTTTGTTTTACGGTAATCATAGATATGTTTTTGTGTGGTTTTTCAATAACGCAAGTATTGGATTCAAATTTAGTGATATATCCTTTATCACACAATTGACTAATGCTCAAAAGATTATGCTTTAAGCCATTAACCAACAACTCATCTTCAATTAAAAAGTTAAATTTGTTACCTATGGTTTTTTTGCCAATAATTTTACCTTTGTTGTTGTCTCCAAAGGTGATATACCCTTCGTCTAAGCTAGTGAGCTTAGAGAATTTAGATGGATCTCTAGTCATGTGCTCTAAGCATCCATTATCAAGGTACCATCTCTTGCTCCTAGCTTATGATGGTAAATATTTCTACAAAAAAGGGTGATTTTTAGGTAACCATTTGACTTTGGGTACCTAAAAAATCGGTCTACTCAACTTATCATTTTGCATGAAATTCTTTATGGTTCTTTTAGGAACCCAAATCACTTTGTGTAGATTATATCTCTTAAACAGACATTTATAAGCAATATATCCGAGTTTGCAATAAAAGTTGTATTTGGTAGGGGGAGATATATGCAAGGTAGGGCCTTTAACAAATGTGGTTGGATTTTGGTGAGAGCTACTTACAAATCTGATTCCGCTCTTCTATGAACATGATCTTTATTGGCAAGGATCATGTTCAAGGTACTTGCTACCAATCTTAAAATTTTTAGAGGTTCTTTGAGTTGTAAGTTTTCCTTCTCAAGTGCCTCTAAGTGTTCAACACATAGTGCATGGAGGTAATGAAGGATTATCATGCTTAAGTTTTTCAAATTCATTATTAAAGGGTATGCTCCTTTTTCAAACAATTAAATTTTGCTCATATTTTACATAAATCATGAATTTCATTTAACATTCATCGAATAAATCATGAAAAGCACTTAAAACTTATTGAAAGATAAATTTGCATCTAATGACCCGCTTACCTCATCTCCAATAGCCATTAGTGCATAGTTGGCAATTTCCTTGTTGCTTTATTCTTTGTCCTTGGAAATCGCTCGAGTTATCCTATGTTGCTTTGAGCACCTTCTTTTTCTTTGGTTGTTTCTTCATCATTTGGGGACATTTGCTTTTGAAATGTCCTGGCTTTTTACATTCGTAGTGTTAGAATCAAGAGCACTAAGAGGGGGGGGTGAATTAGTGCAGCGGAAAACTTTCGACGAATTAAAACGACGTTCGTATAATAATAAGAACGATTTCGGTATGAAAGTCGATTCGGAAATTGCTTTAACTTAAAATCAAGTAAAGTGCAGTTAAAGCAAAGCTATGGAAGTAGTTGCAGTTAAGATAGAGAACAAAATGTAAATGCAAACCGAGATTTAGAGTGGTTCGGTCAATCTTGACCTACATCCACTTTTGGCTTCCTCCTCCGATGAGGTCACCGACGTCCACTAGAGGCCTTCCTTCAATAGGCGAAGGCCAACCACCCTTTTATAGTTTCACTTCTTTTGACGGGCTTAGGAGACAACCCTTACAGATTTTTCACTCCTCTCTTGAATGATCAAAACATTGAAGAAAAGAGGGAGAAGAACTTCTAGCCTTTCACAACACTTTTAAGCTCTTAAAATCTCATAATAAATGCTAAGTTTCGGTGCCCTTTCATGCATGAAAGGGTGGGGTTTATATAGGCCCCAAACTAATTTGAATTTGGAGCTCAAAAATGTCAATTCCCATGTTTTCGGGGTTCTGGCGGTACTATCGCCACAAATGGGCGGGTACTATCGCCTGACAGAGCTTGGAGACCGAGCTCTGGCGGTACCACCGCCTAACAGGGGCGTCCGCCTACAGGGGCGGTGCTACCGCCCAGTCTCACTCGGAGACTGAGGCCAGGCGGTGCCACCGCCTGACAGGGGCGGTGCTACCGCCCAGTCTCACTCGGAGACTGAGCCTAGGCGGTGCCACCGCCTAACAGGGGCGGTGCCACCGCCGACCAGGGAATTTGGGTTCGAATGGGCTGATCCATTCGGCCCAATTTGGGTCTGTTAAGGGCCCAATTTGGGTCTGTTAAGGGCCCAATTGCCCCAAGATTAAGTTAATGGGATCACCTCCCATTTCTAACTTAATCATCATGCTAACTACAATATTTTCAAGACATTTACTGCAACTTGCTCCGGTGCGTCAATCGCTTCTTCCGTCGAGCTTCCGGCGAACTTCCGACGATCATCCGACGAACCCTCGGCGATGCTCCGGCGGACTTCCGGCAAACTCCTGGACTTGCGATGATCCACTTGGCGAGTTCCGATGAGCTTCTTTGGCAAGCTCCTGGACTTCTCGGATTTGTTCCCGCAGAACCTCCGATGACCGTCCGGACTTCCGTCGAACTCTCGAACCCCCAACGTGATCATAGTCTTGACTTCGGCGCAACTCCTGTTGCATGTCTTACTTTCATCGTAGTTAATCCTGCACACTTATCTCAACATATGGATTAGATAACAAATGACAATTGACTTCATCATCAAAATTCGAGATTCAACAATCTCCCCCTTTTTGATTATGACAATCAATTGATAACCGAGTTAACTTTAACTCCCCCTATCTATATGCCATACTCAAGATAAGTCATTCTTGAATTCAAAGCCTTTGAATTCAAGAGACATATTGATAAGTTAAGATTGTTTAACCTTATCAATACTTCCATCATGATTCCTATCATGATGTATCTCTCTGAAAATGATGTCAAGGCTTGACATCCATTTTCAAGTTTTACATTTCAAATGTGAATGATAGTAATGGTAGCAATTCATTAAATGGTAAGATATCAACATGTAAAATTATGATGCAAGTTCTTGATATCTTAACATAATGCAAATATTTCAAAGTGTTTAGCAATCATAGCATTTCTATCATCAATTTACCATATATTTCGATGCAAGCTTTTTTAATATAATGCAAATTCAAATATGGCACTCATAGAATCAATTCATATATTTCTCCCCCTTTGTCATCAACAAAAAGGAGAACGATATAAGCAAATTTTAAACACAAGTGAGTGATAGGTAATTTTTCAACAATGAGTGATAGGATACCAATTATACAAACATCTCAAGGAAAGATTAAATCACCCTTCATTTTTACAAGGATCAAGATATGTATGTGAATCAATATCCTTGCAAGTAAAAAATCTTCCTTTTTCAAAAAGGAAATTATAAGAAGGAATCATTTTATCAAATCCATTTCTCGAAAATATTTTTCACATTATAAGCCTATGAAAGATGTATTTGCTAATTGATTCCATATGTCAAAAATCAATGATATGAATCAAACTCGATATGACATATGCTTATGAGAGCTACATTAAGTTCGGAAGAGAATAAGGTATCAAGAAAATCCGAAAGTAAAATTTAACACTTTCATGCATTCGGACAAGGTTTTGCTATAGATTTTCCAATATAATCATGAAGATAAATCATGCTCATTATCATAGAAATTTTTATATCCAAAACACATAATTTCCAACATATTATTAAGGCATGTAATCATGTAAAATCATCATAGCAATTGAGTGATTTGATTATTGAATCAAGAAAGTCTGAAAAATAGATTTAATGAGTTCAAGCATTCGGACACATTAACATTCCTAATTCTCTTCTAATGAAATTAAATTGTTCTTCACTCAAAGGCTTTGTAAAAATATCAGCTAGTTGATATTTAGTATCAATGAACTCTATAACTATATCATGATTAGTGACATGATCTTGTATAAAGTGATGTCTAATATCAATATGTTTTGTTCTTGAGTGTTGAATGGGATTCTTTGTTAAACATATAGCACTTGTGTTATCACATTTAATGGGAATATTTTTAAGATGAACTTTATAATCTTCTAAGGTATTTTTCATCCACACAACTTGTGCACAGCATGCACTAGCTGCAATATACTCGGCTTCGGTTGTTGATAGTGCAACCGAGTTTTGTTTCTTAGATGACCAGGAAACAAGAGCATGTCCCAAAAATTGACATGTTCCTGATGTGCTTTTTCTATCTAATCTACATCCAGCAAAATCTGCATCAGCATAAGCAATTAACTCAAACTTCTCGGTTTCCGGATACCATAATCCTAGATTTGTGGTACCTTTAAGATATCTAAGGATTCTTTTAATCGCTTTGAGATGAGATATCTTAGGGTTCGATTGAAACCTAGCACAAAGTCCTACACTGAACATGATATCTGGTCTAGTTGTAGTGAGGTAAAGTAAACTTCCTATCATACCCCTATAAGTTTTTTGATCGAAGCTTTCTCCACTTTCATCAACTTCTAACTTAGTGGATGTGCTCATAGGAGTGTTAATAGCTTTTGAGCATTCCATATTAAATCTCTTTAGCAAGTCTAAAGCATATTTAGTTTGACTAATAAAGATGTCATTTCTTAGTTGCTTAATTTGTAAGCCTAAGAAAAAGGTTAATTCTCCCATCAAACTCATTTCAAATTCTAGACTCATGGTTTTAGCAAATGATTCACAAAGAGATTCGTTTGTAGAGCCAAAGATAATATCATCAACATAAATCTGAACAATGAGAAAATTATTTTCAAAATTCTTGATAAACAATGTAGTATCAACCTTGCCTTTTGTAAAATTATTTTTAATAAGAAAAAAACTAAGTCTCTCATACCAAGCCCTTGAGGCTTGTTTTAAACCATAGAGAGCTTTAGTTAATTTAAACACATGATTAGTGAGGCTATTATTTTCAAATCTGGGAGGTTGTTAAACATAAACTTCTTTGGAAATAAAGCCATTAAGAAAAGCACTTTTAACATCCATTTGAAATAACTTATAATTATTATTACTAGCATAGGCAAGGAGCATCCTTATGGCTTCTAATCTAGCCACAGGAGCGAAGGTTTCTTCGTAATCGATACCTTCTTCTTGGTTGAAACCTTTGGCTACTAATCTAGCCTTGTTTCTAACCACGATACCATATTCATCTTGCTTGTTTCTAAAGACCCATTTAGTACCAATAACTAAATGGTCATTTGGCCTAGGAACAAGCTTCCACACCTCATTTCTCTCAAATTGATTTAACTCATCTTGCATTGCGATAATCCATGAATCATCTTTCATGGCTTCGTCAATACATTTAGGTTCAATTTGGAAGAGAAAAGCGGCGTTGGCACAAAATTCTTTAAGAGAAGAACGTGTTTGAATTCCCTTAGATGTGTCTCCTAGAATTAGCTCCTTAGGATGAGCATCTACATATTTCCAATCCTTGGGTAAGGATGTTTCGAAAGTGGATGCATCCAAGTTGCTAGTTGGAGAAGGGGTTTCATTTAAATTCAAGAATCAAAATTAACATCATCATCAAATCATTTTTCTTGATTTCGGAAATCTCATTGAAAACAACATGAATGGATTCTTCTATAATTAAAGTTCTTTTATTGAAGATACGAAAAGCTTTAGAAATCGAAGAATAACCAAGGAAAATTCCTTCATCGGATTTAGCATCAAATTTTCCTAAGACATCCTTTTCATTCAAGATAAAACACTTACACCCAAAAACTTTAAAATATGAAACATTGGGTTTTTTGTTGTTCCACACTCATAGGGAGTTTTGGTGAGTAAGGGTCTTACTAGAACTCTATTCAAAATATAGCATGCAGTGTTTACGGCTTCGGCCCAAAAAATTTGGGTAGGCTATGTTCATTCAATATGGTTCTTGCCATTTCTTGTAAATTTCTATTTTTTCTTTCTACTACTCCATTTTGTTGAGGATTTCTTAGAGTAGAGAAGTTATGATTGTATCCATTAAATTCACAAAATTCTTGAAAATCATGGTTTTGAAATTCACCATCATGATCACTTCTAATTGACGAAATCATAGAACCCTTTTCATTTTGGACAAGTTTGCAAAACTTGGTAAAATATCTAAAGCATTCATTTTTATGTTTTAAGAAATATGTCCATGTTTATCTACTATAGTCATCTGCAATGACGAAAGCGTATTTGCTACCACCTAGACTTGATGTGGAGATAGGTCCAAACAAGTCCATATGGATCAATTGTAAAGGCCTAGAGGTTCTTATTTGATTCTTAGATTTGAAACTACCCTTAATTTGTTTTCCTAATTGACAAGCATCACACACATTATCTTTGATGAACTTGATATGAGGAATTCCTCTTACAAGTTCTTTGGATGATATTTGAGTGATTAGTTTCATGCTAGCATGACCTAATCTCCTATGCCAAAGCCAAGCATCCTCATTCAAAACCGAGAAACACATTTCATTACAAAGATCATTGATGTCAATAGTGTATACGTATTTTGTTTAATGCAATCATAGATGTGTTTTTGTGTGGTTTTTCAATGATGCAAGCATTAGATTCGAATTTGACACATATCCTTTATCACACAATTGACTAATGCTCAAGAGGTTATGTTTTAAACCATCAACTAACAAAACATCTTCATAGAATTGAGATATCCGGTCATAGCCTGAAGCTCCACTATCAAGGTACCATCTCTGCTCCTAGCTTGTGATGATGTATGTTTCTACAAGAAAGGATGATTTTTAGGTGCCCATTTACTTTTGGGTGCCTCAAACACTGATCTAAATTGTTTATCATGTTGCATAGAATTTAGCGTGTTTCCTGTAGAACCCAAATCAATTTGTTTGGACTAACTTTCTTGAGTGGACAATGATAAGTTCTATGTCCATGTTTGCAACAAAAGATTGCATTTGCTTGGTGCCAAACATATAAGAGAGGGCCTTAATGAAGGTGGTTGGATTTTGGTGAGGACTCTCTTTACTAGGGTTCCTTTACCAATGATTTTTACCCTTGTTGTTGTCTCCGAAGGGACATAGCCTTCGTCTATGCTAGTGAGTTTTAGAGAATTGAGATGGATCTCCGGTCATATGCCTTAAGCATCCACTATCAAGGTACCATCTCTTGCTCCTAGCTTGTGATGATGTATGTTTCTACAAGAAAGGATGATTTTTAGGTGCCCATTTACTTTTGGGTGCCTCAAACACTGATCTAAATTGTTTATCATGTTGCATAGAATTTATCGTGGTTCCTTTAGGAACCCAAATCAATTTGTTTGGACTAACTTTCTTGAGTGGACAATGATAAGTTCTATGTCCATGTTTGCAACAAAAGTTGCATTTGCTTTGGTGCCAAACATATAAGATAGGGCCTTTAATGAAGGTGGTTGGATTTTGGTGAGGACTTCTCACAAATCCGATTCCACTTCTTTTAGGAACATGACCCTTATTTGTAAGGATCATATTCAAAGACTTGCTACCAACCTCGAATTTCTTCAAGGTGTCCTTAAGTAGCAAGTTCTCCTTTTGGAGAGTTTCTAGATCATGACATTTTTTACATGGAGCTAAACTATCATGATATTGAATTTCTAATTTATCGAAATTACAAGTAAGACTATCATGCTCCTTTTTTAGCAATTTGTATTTTCTACCAATAGTTTTGCATTCATCAAATATGTCATGGAAGGCATTTAGTAATTCATCAAATGATAAATCTGCATCAATTAAATTTGTTACCTATGGTTCCTTTACCAATGATTTTACCCTTGTTGTTGTCTCCGAAGGTGACATAGCCTTCGTCTATGCTAGTGAGTTTAGAGAATTGAGATGGATCTCCGGTCATATGCCTTAAGCATCCACTATCAAGGTACCATCTCTTGCTCCTAGCTTGTGATGATGTATGTTTCTACAAGAAAGGATGATTTTTAGGTGCCCATTTACTTTTGGGTGCCTCAAACACTGATCTAAATTGTTTATCATGTTGCATAGAATTTATCGTGGTTCCTTTAGGAACCCAAATCAATTTGTTTGGACTAACTTTCTTGAGTGGACAATGATAAGTTCTATGTCCATGTTTGCAACAAAAGTTGCATTTGCTTTGGTGCCAAACATATAAGATAGGGCCTTTAATGAAGGTGGTTGGATTTTGGTGAGGACTTCTCACAAATCCGATTCCACTTCTTTTAGGAACATGACCCTTATTTGTAAGGATCATATTCAAAGACTTGCTACCAACCTCGAATTTCTTCAAGGTGTCCTTAAGTAGCAAGTTCTCCTTTTGGAGAGTTTCTAGATCATGACATTTTTTACATGGAGCTAAACTATCATGATATTGAATTTCTAATTTATCGAAATTACAAGTAAGACTATCATGCTCCTTTTTTAGCAATTTGTATTTTCTACCAATAGTTTTGCATTCATCAAATATGTCATGGAAGGCATTTAGTAATTCATCAAATGATAAATCTGCATCAATTAAATTTGTTACCTATGGTTCCTTTACCAATGATTTTACCCTTGTTGTTGTCTCCGAAGGTGACATAGCCTTCGTCTATGCTAGTGAGTTTAGAGAATTGAGATGGATCTCCGGTCATATGCCTTAAGCATCCACTATCAAGGTACCATCTCTTGCTCCTAGCTTGTGATGATGTATGTTTCTACAAGACAAGGATGATTTGTAGGTGCCCATTTACTTTTGGGTGCCTCAACACTGATCTAATTGTTTATTCATGTTGCATAGAATTTATCGTGGTCCTTAGGAACCCAAATCAATTTGTTTGGACTAACTTTCTTGAGTGGACAATGATAAGTTCTATGTCCATGTTTGCAACAAAAGTTGCATTTGCTTTGGTGCCAAACATATAAGATAGGGCCTTTAATGAAGGTGGTTGGATTTGGTGAGGACTTCTCACAAATCGATTCCACTTCTTTTAGGAACATGACCCTTATTTGTAAGGATCATATTCAAGACCTTGCTACCACCTCGAATTTCTTCAAGGTGTCCTTAAGTAGCAAGTTCTCCTTTGGAGAGTTTCTAGATCATGACATTTTTTACATGGAGCTAACTATCATGATATTGAATTTCTAATTTATCGAAATTACAAGTAAGACTATCATGCTCCTTTTTTAGCAATTTGTATTTTCTACCAATAGTTTTGCATTCATCAAATATGTCATGGAAGGCATTTAGTAATTCATCAAATGATAAATCTGCATCAATTAAATTTGTTACCTCATCTCCGATGGCCATTAGGGCGTAATGAGCAACTTGCTCGATGTTGGACTCCTCTTTTTCGGATGCGCTTGAGTCATCCCATGTTGCTTTGAGCGCCTTCTTCTTTGGTGTTCTCTTCTTGGCTTGGGGACAACTATTTTTGTAGTGTCCCGGCTTCTTGCATTCGTAGCAAATAACTTGGTCCTTTTTGTGTTCAAATTTATTTTTTGAGTCATTTTTAAACTTGTTTCTTTTAATGAATTTTTTGAATTTCCTTGTTAGAAGTGCCAAGTCATCGTCACAGTCTTCATCACTTGAGTTTTCTCTCAAGTGGTCTTCGAAAGTTCTAAGTGTCATATCCTTCCTGTTCTTTGGAAGGATGTCTTCTTGCTCTTCATGAGCTTTGCAAGTCATTTCGTAGGTCATTAATGACCCGATTAATTCTTCAAGAGGGAAATTGTTTAGATCTTTAGCCTCTTGAATAGCAGTGACTTTAGGGTCCCAACTCTTAGGAAGGGATCTTAGAATCTTATTTACGAGCTCAAAATCCGAAAAACTTTTGCCGAGTCCTTTTAGACCATTGACAACATCCGTGAAACGGGTGTACATATCGCCAATAGTCTCGCTCGGTTTCATTCGGAAAAGTTCAAAAGAATGTATCAAAAGATTGATTTTTGACTCTTTCACTCTACTTGTGCCTTCGTGAGTCACTTCGAGTGTATGCCAAATATCAAATGCGGTTTCACAAACTGAAACACGATTGAACTCATTTTTATCAAGCGCACAAAATAAGGCATTCATAGCCTTTGCATTAAGAGCGAAAGTCTTCTTCTCCAATTCATTCCAATCGATCATTAGAAGAGAAGACTTCGAAAATCCATTTTCGACAAGATTCCAAAGTTCAAAATCCATTGAAATAAGAAAGATCCTCATTCGGGTCTTCCAATAGGTGTAGTCCGTCCCATTGAACATGGGTGGACGTGTAATAGATTGGCCCTCTTGATTTCCAACGTATGCCATCTCTCTTGGGTTTTAATCCGATTGAGAGTTAACCCCGCTCTGATACCAATTGTTAGGATCAAGAGCACTAAGAGGGGGGGGTGAATTAGTGCAGCGGAAAACTTTCGACGATTTAAAACGACGTTCGTATAATAATAAGAACGATTTTGGTATGAAAGTCGATTCGAAAATTGCTTTAACTTAAGATCAAGTAAAGTGCAGTTAAAGCAAAGCTATGAAAGTAGTTGCAGTTAAGATAGAAAACAAAATGTAAATGCAAACCGAGATTTAGAGTGGTTCGGTCAAACTTGACCTACATCCACTTTTGGCTTCCTCCTCCGATGAGGTCACTGACGTCCACTAGAGGCCTTCCTTCAATAGGCGAAGGCCAACCACCCTTTTACAGTTTTACTCCTTTTGACAGGCTTAGGAGACAACCCTTACAGATTTTTTCACTCCTCTCTTGAATGATCAAAACTTTGAAGAAAAGAGGGAGAAGAACTTCTAGCTTTTTACAACACTTTTAAGCTCTCAAAATCTCAAAATAAATGCTAAGTTTCAGTGCCCTTTCATGCATGAAAGGATGGGGTTTATATAGGCCCCAAACTGATTTGAATTTGGAGCTCAAAAATGTCAATTCCCATGTTTTCGGGGTCCTGGCGGTACTACCACCATAAATGGGCGGTACTACCGCCTGACAGAGCTCGGAGACCGAGCTCGGGCGGTAGCACCATACTACCGCCATAAATGGGCGGTACTACCGCCTGACAGAGCTCGGAGACCGACCTAGGGCGGTACTACCGCCTGACAGAGCTCGGAGACCGAGCTCGGGCGGTAGCACCATACTACCGCCATAAATGGGCGGTACTACCGCCTGACAGAGCTCGGAGACCGAGCTCGGGCGGTACCACCGCCTGACAGGGGCGGTGCTACCGCCCAGTCTCACTCGGAGACTGAGCCCAAGCGGTGCCACCGCCTAACAAGGGCGGTGCTACCGCCCAGTCTCACTCGGAGACTGAGCCTAGGCGATGCCATCGCCCAGCCTCACTCCGAGACTCGGCTGCTGGGCGGTGCCACCGCCGGCCAGGGAATTTGGGTCCGAATGGGCTGATCCATTCGGCCCAATTTGGGTCTGTTAAGGGCCCAATTGCCCCAAGATTAAGTTAATGGGATCACCTCCCATTTCTAACTTAATCATCATGCTAACTACAATATTTTTCAAGACATTTATTGCAACTTGCTCCGGTGCGTCAATCGCTTCTTCCGTCGAGCTTCCGGCGAACTTCCGGCGATCATCCGACGAACCCTCGGCGATGCTCCGGCGGACTTCCGACAAACTCCTGGACTTGCGATGATCCACTTGGCGAGTTCCGATGAGCTTCTTTGGCAAGCTCCTAGACTTCTCGGATTTGTTCCCGCAGAACCTTCGATGACCGTCCGGACTTCCGTCGAACTCTCAAACCCCCAATGTGATCATAGTCTTGACTTCGGCGCAACTCCTATTGCATGTCTTACTTTCATCATAGTTAATCCTGCACACTTATCTCAACATATGGATTAGATAACAAATGACAATTGACTTCATCATCAAAATCCGAGATTCAACACGTAGCATATAACTTGTTCTTTCTTGGGTTCAATTTATTTTTAGTGTCATTTTTTTATTTTTTTTATTTTTATGAATTTTTTTGAACTTTCTTGTCAAGAGTGCCAAGTCATCATCATAGTCCTCATCACTTAAATTTTCATTCAAATGGTCTTCATGAGTTCTTAGTATCATATCCTTCATATTCTTTGGAAAGTTGTTCTCAAGCTCTTCATGAGTATTGCAAGTTATTTCGTAGGTCATCAAAGATCAAGTTCTTCGAGCGGAAAGTTGTTTAAGTCCTTAGCTTCTTGAATTGTCATTATTTTAGGATCCCAACTCTTTGGGAGGGATTTTAATATTTTGTTAACAAGTTCAAAATTAGAAAAAAATTTACCAAGTCTTTTTAGACCATTGACGATATCCGTAAACTGGGTGTACATGTCTCCAATGGTCTCACTTGGTTTTATCTGAAATAATTCATAAGTATAGATTAAAAGATTAATTTTGGACTCCTTTACTTTACTAGTGCCCTCATGAGTGATTTCAAGTATATGCCAAATATCGAAAGTCATTTCAAAAATAGATACTCAATTGGACTTATTTTTATCTAAAGCGCAAAATAAGGTATTCAAAGCCTTGGCGTTTAAAGTGAAAGTCATCTTCTCCAACTCATTCCAATCATTCATTGGAAGAGAAGACTTTTGAAAGCCGTTTTCCATAATGTTTCATAACTCAAAATCTATAGAAATTAGGAAAATCTTCATTCTAGTTTTCCAATAGGTGTAATCCATCCCATTGAACATGGGTAGAATTGTGCTTGAGTGACTCTCTTGGTTGCCAGCAAATGATATCTCTCTTGAGTTTCAAACCGAAATGAGAGTGACCTCACTCTGATATCAATTATTAAGATCAAGAATGGCACTAAGAGGGGTGGGTGAATTAGTGTAGCGGATAAAAATAATAAATTTAATCACTTGTAGAAACTCTATACGATGAAAAAACCTTAGTTCAATAATAATCGTTTTGAAAGAT
This sequence comes from Musa balbisiana, assembly GCA_004837865.1. Classification (NCBI taxonomy): domain Eukaryota; kingdom Viridiplantae; phylum Streptophyta; class Magnoliopsida; order Zingiberales; family Musaceae; genus Musa; species Musa balbisiana. Next base: position 19,484,657 of record CM017195.1, on the reverse strand, counting down.
GTTTGACTCTAATAACTTTGTGAGTAGAAAAGAGAGGATTGGACAACTTTTAATAAAGTAAAATAGGATGCAGCACAAGTAAAGAATATAAGCAGTAAGGAAAGAACACACTAGAATTTATAGTGGTTCAGTCATTATGACCTACATCCACTTCCGATTCCTCCTTCGTTGAGGTCATTAGCGTCTACTAATGGTCTTCTTTTAATAGGAGAAGACTAACTACCTCTTTATAGTGTTTTCTTCTTTTCACGGGTTTAAGAGACAACTCTTACAAGCCTCACACATCTTTTTGGATGATTACAAAACTAAAGACAGAGAGGAGGAGGACTCTTTGCACTTTTACAATACTTTTATACCCCAACACTTAATTTTTTCATACTTTGATTGCACTTTGTTATCCTTTCTTGCAGAAAAGGGTGAGGTATTTATAGGCCCTAATGGCTTCAAAATTAGAGTAAAAAAATGTCTTATCTTTGGTTTTCAAGGTACTAGCAGTACCATCGCTTGACACTCTAACATTGGGTGATACCACCACCTAGTCTAGTGGTACTATCACTTGACAGAGCCTCGAAGACTATGTTCTGGTAGTACCATTACCTGATAGGGTGGTACCACCAGTTGGCAGCATTAACTACCGTTGGTACCACCGCCCAGTATGGGCAATACCATCGTCCAATCTGGGCGATACCACCACCTAGATCACCTATGAGGCAAAGCCTTAAGTGGTTCCACCAACGACAATAGGCAGTGCCACCACTTGACAAGGTTCAGCAACTTATTTGGGCCTTGAATCTGACCCAAACCAGTCCAATTACTGGCCCAATTGGCCCTTAATAGGGTTAATGAGATTACCACCCAAACCTAACCCTAATTATAGAAGGGTGTTGTATGATGGCTACAAACATACTTATTCTTTTAAGGTAAATGAAAGGAAGATTATTTTAGCTCTATTACAACATTTGGAAATCAGTGCACTAAAGAAGAAAGTTAGTGCTTTTATGTCCTATGGTGAATGCAAAGGTGAATTAGACAAAGGTGGTCATGTTTTGGCTCTAGTGGTATTAAAGGAGAATGAACAACACAAGGAGATACCAGCAATTATGAAACCAGTCCTAGAGGAGTTTCAAAATGTTGTACTAGAAGAGATTCTGCATGGCCTTTCACTTTTAAGAGACATCCAACATCACATTGATCTTATTCCGGGGGCTATTCTACCTAATAAAGCAACATATATAATGACCCCCAAGGAGCATGAAGAACTTCAAAGATAAATGGATAAGTTAGTAAAAAAGGAGTTAATTCAGAAGAGAATGAGTCCTTGTGTAGTTCCAACATTATTGGTGCCTAAGAAGGATGGTTCTTGGAGAATGTATGTGGATAGCTGCACCATCAACAAAATCATAGTGGATTATTGTTTTCCCATTCCAAGGTTAGATGATTTGCTTGATCAACTGTGTGGTGCTTCTATTTTCTCTAAAATTGATTTGAGGAGTGGCTATCACTAAATAAGAGTGAGGCTTGGAGATGAGTGAAAAATAACATTTAAAACTAGAAAAGGCTTATATGCATAGTTGGTTATGTCATTTGGATTATCTAATGCTCCTAGCAGATTCATGAGATTTATGAATCATATACTTAAACCATGTATTGGGACTTTTATTGTGGTTTACTTTGACGATATATTGATTTAGAGCAAGAGTAAAGAGGAGCATATGAATCATCTTAAGGAGATTTTTTTATTTTGAGACAGTAAAAGCTTTATGCTAATCTGAAGAAGTGTGATTTTTTTACTCATAGTATAGTAATTTTGGGGCATGTTGTTTTCAAAAAATGGAATCATGATGGATCAAAGCAAGGTAGAAGCTATTCTCAATTGGCCAATACCTATTTCATTGCATGATGTAAGGAGTTTTCATGGCTTAACTTTCTTTTATAGAAGATTCATCAAGTGTTTCAACTCTATTATCGCTCCAATAAATGAATGCTTGAATGTGATAAATTTAAATAGACTAGTGAGGCTATGATGCTTTTGAGCTTTAAAAAGAAAGATGACCGAAGCTCCTATCTTAGTACTACCTAATTTTGACAAGGTATTTGAAGTTGAATGCAATGTAGAATTGGTGCTGTTTTGTGTCAAGATGGAAAGCACATTGCCTTTTTTAGTGAGAAGCTAAATAATACAAGAAGAAAATATTCTCATTGATAAGAAGGTCTGTCATTTATAGAGCTTTATCTCATTGGAGTCAGTATCTTCTTGCCAAGCTATTTGTCCTATATTCTGATCATGAGGCATTAAAGTTCATTAATCACTAGCACAAGCTAAATAAGAGACATGCAACTTGGGTGGAGTTCTTGCAATCTTAATAATTTTACAATCAAGCATAAATGTGGTGTTCAAAACATAGTTACTGATGTATTGAGCAAAAAGCACTCTTTATTATCAGCAATGGAAGTTAAAGTGGTTGGATTTGAGACATTCAAAGATCTCTATAAGAATGATGTGGATTTCGGCTCAATATAGCAGAATTGTAAATCATTTTCCTTTCAATAATTTTCTATCATTGTTGGTTTTTTTTTTAAGCTAATGCATTGTGTGTTCCATCTTGTTCTTTGAGACAGTAAAAGCTTTATGCTAATCTGAAGAAGTGTGATTTTTTTACTCATAGTATAGTAATTTTGGGGCATGTTGTTTTCAAAAAATGGAATCATGATGGATCAAAGCAAGGTAGAAGCTATTCTCAATTGGCCAATACCTATTTCATTGCATGATGTAAGGAGTTTTCATGGCTTAACTTTCTTTTATAGAAGATTCATCAAGTGTTTCAACTCTATTATCGCTCCAATAAATGAATGCTTGAAATGTGATAAATTTAAATAGACTAGTGAGGCTAATGATGCTTTTGAGCTTTTAAAAAGAAAGATGACCGAAGCTCCTATCTTAGTACTACCTAATTTTGACAAGGTATTTGAAGTTGAATGCAATGTAGAATTGGTGCTGTTTTGTGTCAAGATGGAAAGCACATTGCCTTTTTTAGTGAGAAGCTAAATAATACAAGAAGAAAATATTCTACTTGATAAGAAGTTCTGTCATTTATAGAGCTTTATCTCATTGGAGTCAGTATCTTCTTGCCAAGCTATTTGTCCTATATTCTGATCATGAGGCATTAAAGTTCATTAATCACTAGCACAAGCTAAATAAGAGACATGCAACTTGGGTGGAGTTCTTGCAATCTTATAATTTTACAATCAAGCATAAATGTGGTGTTCAAAACATAGTTACTGATGTATTGAGCAAAAAGCACTCTTTATTATCAGCAATGGAAGTTAAAGTGGTTGGATTTGAGACATTCAAAGATCTCTATAAGAATGATGTGGATTTCGGCTCAATATAGCAGAATTGTAAATCATTTTCCTTTCAATAATTTTCTATCATTGTTGGTTTTTTTTTAAGCTAATGCATTGTGTGTTCCATCTTGTTCTTTGAGACAAGTAATTCTAGCTAAAGCTCATGGTGGTGTTTTGGGAGGATATTTCGATAGGGACAAGACTCTAGCTCTTATTCAATCAAATTTCTATTTGCCTAAGATGTTCAGAGATGTGGATAGATATATAAAGCAATATTGAGTGTGTCATTTGGCAAAAACAAGTAGTCAAAATTCTGGTTTGTACACTCTATTGCTAGTGTCAAATACACCATGGGAGGAAGTGAATCTTGATTTCATTTTGGAACTACCAAGAACTTAAAGGAACAAGGATTCTATCATGATTATTGTTGAAAGATTTTCAAAAATATTTTACTTTGTTCCCTGCAATAAATCAAATGATGCATCTCATATTGTTGATTTATATTTTAAGGAGATTGTTAGATTACATGGTATTCCAAGAACTATGGTGTCTGATCGAAATTCAAAACTTCTTAATTATTTTTGGAGAATTCTTTGGAAGAAGCTGGGTACTTCTTTGAATTTCAGTAACTCACATCATTCACAAACCAATAGATAAACTTAGGTAATGAATAGAAGCCTCGGAAACTTAGAAGTTATGTTGGCAAGAACATTAAGCAATGGGATCTCATTCTTCTATAAATTAAGTTTGCCTACAATCATTCCATGCATCATAGCATTGAGTCCTTTTGAGATTGTTTATGGTACTAATCCTACAGGACCTTTAGACTTGGTCTCTCATTCAATAACTAAGCAATTTAGTGGAGATGCTAATAAGAGAGTTAAGCAAATAAAGGAGTTGCATGAGGGTGTTGAAGTAACCATAGAAAAGCAAAATGAGAGGTACATGCAAGCTGCCAACAAACACAGAAAACATGTGAAGTTTAATGCAGGTGATTTGGTCTAAATTCATCTAAGGAATGAGAGGTTTCTGTTAGGATCGGAGCGGCACTAAGAGGGGGAGGGGGGGTGAATTAGTGCAGTGGATTAAAACTTGTAAGTTTGAAAACGATTTCGTAAATACGAGGAGATTTCGTTTCGATAGTAACTTGAGTAGATGAAAACCGAAAGCTTGCAGTAGTGTAAATAACAATTTCAGGAAAGTAAGAACTCACACATTCAAGGAACACGCCAATTTAAAGTGGTTTGGTCAAAATGACCTACATCCACTTGCGAAGCCTTCTTCGAAGAGGCTCTCAGCTTCCACTAGCAAATCACTTTGAAGGGGAAGGACAAATACCCCTCTTACAACCTTTTACAAGTGGTTCACACTCTTACAAGTTTTCAACAAGAAAGAAGGAGGTGAACACTCAAGCAATTGAAAAACAAGACTTGCTAAAGACTTTGCTAAGGCTTTATCTCAATTTCTTACTCCTCAAAAGGTTGTATTCTTTGCTGAGAATTGAGGGGTATTTATAGGCCCTAAGAGGATTCAAATTTGGGCTCCAAATTTTGAATTCTCTTAAGTTTCCGAGGTTGGTGATGCTACCGCCTGTCAATTTCCACATTGACAGTGTTCTAGCAGTGCCACTGCTGGAACTCTTAGGTTCTGGGCAGTGCCATCGCTCGAACTCTCGGGTGCTGGGTGGTGCCACCACCGAGTCCGACGGTACCACTACCTGATACTTCAGGCTCTAGGCGGTGCCACCGCCTAGTCCGGTGGTTCCACTACCCAACCTTTCAGGTTCTGGGCAATGCCATCGCCTAGTCTGGTGGTGCCATGGTGGTGCCACCGCCTAGTCCGGTGGTTCCACTACCCAACCTTTCAGGTTCTGGGCAATGCCATCGCCTAGTCTGGTGGTGCCACCGCCTAGTCCGGTGGTTCCACTACCCAACCTTTCAGGTTCTGGGCAATGCCATCGCCTAGTCTGGTGGTGCCACCGCCTAGTCCGGTGGTTCCACTACCCAACCTTTCAGGTTCTGGGCAATGCCATCGCCTAGTCTGGTGGTGCCACCGCCTAGTCCGGTGGTTCCACTACCCAACCTTTCAGGTTCTGGGCAATGCCATCGCCTAGTCTGGTGGTGCCACCGCCTAGTCCGGTGGTTCCACTACCCAACCTTTCAGGTTCTGGGCAATGCCATCGCCTAGTCTGGTGGTGCCACCGCCTAGTCCGGTGGTTCCACTACCCAACCTTTCAGGTTCTGGGCAATGCCATCGCCTAGTCTGGTGGTGCCACCGCCTAGTCCGGTGGTTCCACTACCCAACCTTTCAGGTTCTGGGCAATGCCATCGCCTAGTCTGGTGGTGCCACCGCCTAGTCCGGTGGTTCCACTACCCAACCTTTCAGGTTCTGGGCAATGCCATCGCCTAGTCTGGTGGTGCCACCGCCTAGTCCGGTGGTTCCACTACCCAACCTTTCAGGTTCTGGGCAATGCCATCGCCTAGTCTGGTGGTGCCACCGCCTAGTCCGGTGGTTCCACTACCCAACCTTTCAGGTTCTGGGCAATGCCATCGCCTAGTCTGGTGGTGCCACCGCCTAGTCCGGTGGTTCCACTACCCAACCTTTCAGGTTCTGGGCAATGCCATCGCCTAGTCTGGTGGTGCCACCGCCTAGTCCGGTGGTTCCACTACCCAACCTTTCAGGTTCTGGGCAATGCCATCGCCTAGTCTGGTGGTGCCACCGCCTAGTCCGGTGGTTCCACTACCCAACCTTTCAGGTTCTGGGCAATGCCATCGCCTAGTCTGGTGGTGCCACCGCCTAGTCCGGTGGTTCCACTACCCAACCAGTTCAAACTCGGTCCCATTTGGCCCCTACTTGGGTTATGAGATTAACACCTAATCCTAACCCTAATTAACATGCTAACTACAAATTTAAAGACATTTCCTAAGCTATTACAAAGTCCGCAAGTCAAGACTTCTTCCAGCGAACTTCCGGTGGTCTTCCGATAAACTCTCGGAAACCATTCTGCGGAATCCCGGTAAGCTCCTAGACTTCACGATTTGATCTTGGCGAGTTCCGACGAGCTTCTTCGGCAAGCTACGATCTTTCTCGGTGAGCTCTGCGAACATCCGATGTACCTTGCGAGCTTCTAAAAACCCTTCGGCAAGCTCGCTACTCATTCTCGGCTAGTTCCGGCAGCATTCCCGACGAACCTTCGGACTTCCGTCGGACTCTCGAACTCCCAATGAATCCTTCGTGCTTGACTCCAGCACTTTGTTTCGCTTTATGTCTTCATCGTTATCATAGTTAATCCTGCACACACAAGCCAAAACTCTACTCTGATCTGAACAATTATTACAACACGAATTGACATTCAGTTGCCCGGCACGCCATTGGTTGGCGCTTCATCCGATTCTTCAGCACATCGTCCTCTCTTGCGACTTGTTGCCCAATCGGCGGTTGACTTCTGCAACTCTGATATCCTTGGTGCAATTCTGCTCTCCTTGGCCCAATGCCCGACGTCTGAAGCGTTCTGCCTTCCAATATCCTGACGTGATCTCCTCCAGCGCAATGTCAAATCCTCCTATGTCAACTGTCTAATCCTGATCGAGTAGACCTGCGTCACTCAAAATACAGTTAAACAACTAAACACAATCAATTAGTTTCATCATCAAAATCCAAGATTCAACAATCTCCCCCTTTTTGATGATGACAACTAATTGATGACTACTGGAGTTAACCTTAACTCCCCGGAGTTTAACCAAACTCCCCCTATCAATATGCCATTGATAGAACACTTGGATTATCCCAAATCCAAGCAACATTCATCACATGTTATGAAAAACATTTAAATCATCATGCAAATATATATAAAATATTCAATTCAATGCATGAAGTCATCAATATACTTCTCCCCCTGTGTCATCAACGAAAGGAGAAGTAGCTCTAGCTATTTTAAAAGATATTCAAGTTTTTGTAACATGAAGCTAGATTTTTATCACAACATATAAGCACAAAAGCATAGTAAGATTCTTAAGTTCAATCATGGCAATTCAACACTTGCTTCTTTTGCAAGATTGTACTTTGCTTTTCTTTGCATGTTCTAACTAGCAAAAGCTTTCTCCCCTTTGTTTTTGTCGAAAAGAAGGGAAGAGTACAAGCTAGCCAGCATTTGCCTTGAGCTAGCAATCTTTCTCCCCCTATGTCATTGTCGAAAAGAAGGAGAGGAACCAATGATTTAGACTTTTACATAAATTATAAATTTGCATCAATCACTATTTCAATCATCACATGATACATACAAGACAAAAATGCAAAGAAATCATGTCATGAAAGACATCAATTGTTAAACATGATATGATAATAGTCTCAAAAATTTCAATTTACGATACATGTGATACATTGCGATACTAAAAAATTTAATGTGATGCTTTTAAGGATATCAACCTATTTTTGATACAAAGCATGGCAAGAGCAATTATATTGCAAGTTTTGCATTTTTTGCTTCTTTCGAGATAGCAATTCTTTGCTTCTCTACAAGCTAGCAACTTTTACGATATGCAAGTTTTACTACATACTAGCAAATTTAAAGATGTGCAAGTTGGCATATTTGCTTTTCTTTGCAATGTGCATGATAGCATTTCTTTGTAATGTTCAAGATAGCAAATTGTACATCATTCTAGCTAGCAAATTAAAGATGTTCAAGAAAGCAAGCTCTTTCTTCTCTTTTGAGAAGTGTCATTTTTGCTTCCTTAGCAAAATGCCAAATTAGCAAGGAACCATATTTTACATGAGGCAAGCAAATAATTTAGCAAGTGTTACATTTGTATCTTTTCTTTAGATGTGCAAGAAAGTAAGCAAGTTTTTACATTTTCTTGACTTGTGCAAGCAAGCTAATTTTTCTTTGAGATGACCCTTTACATCAATTCAAGATAGCACATTAGCAACTCTTTCTCTCCCTTTGTCATTGGCAAAAAGAAAGGAAGATTCAAGTCATGAATATCAAAGTAATAATTTTATCATGAATATTTCATCATTGCATGCATCATTATTGCATGCATAATACCAAATCATCATATATATTTTTAAAACATATAAACTCATCATTATATGCGTGATTCCAAATCATCATTCATATCATTTCAATCATTGTTGCAATCATCACTATAACTCATCATGCACAAAATGTAAAATCATCTAACATGATACAAACATTTATTTTCAAAATATTTATCACTATTTTCATGTATGATAATAAAATATTTATGATACCGAACATTAAGTCAACAATGATTCATTTTATCAAATCTCTTCTTTTTATAAATAACAAAAATTGTAGGTATACAAAGAAGAGATTGTGATTAAAAAGAAATCTCAAGTAGTAAATCCAAGAAGTCAAGATCATAATTTGAATACAAACTCATTCAAATTCAAATCATCAAATTCATTAAAATCTCAACATTACTTTCAAGAGATTCAAAATGGTATACATAGATTTATCATAAAGCAAATTAATTTTCAATCATCACATAAGGCATTTAAAGAATTTTTGAAACATTGGAGAATGATTAATTTAAGCATGCAATGTTTCAATCAAATTCAAGTCATGAATACCAATACTTTCATATTGTGAGTATCAATTCATAAATACCAAAAGATATTATTTGTGATTCCAATTTTGCAAGATTAAGATTATGATTTGGATAAAACTCATTCAAATCAAATCATTAACTTGAAATTCATAATCAAGTCATCAAAATCAATTTCGAGATTTACAAAATATCATGAAATCATTAATCTCGATCAGATGGGAAAAGCATTTTTTAAGTGACTATTTTCATCTAAGCATGCCTTAGTCATTATATGCCAAATCAAGATAAGCATGAAAGTTCAAGACGTAAAGGCAAAATCTTATAAAACAACTCATCAAGCAAGATTTTAAACATCTATTTTCAAGCCAGAGTAGGTCAAGGATTCAATTATCTCATGTCATAAATTCCAATAGGCATCTCAAATTATCAATATCACATTAAAAAGATATTTCAAAAAGACATATCGATAAGTGATTCATTTGTATCATTTCATTCATTCGGAAGATTCTCCTCTTTGGTAAATAAATCTAGGAGAAATGAATTAAGGGAGATATAACATGATTGAAGCATTGAACATGATTCATATTTAAAATGTATCTCATGTCATAAGTATGAATCAAGCAATTGTGAAATCCGAAATCATCCTCAAAGTCACATTCAATAAATTCATACATGACAAGCATAGATTTATTGAAAAGTCGATAAGATAGAGGATTGCATTTTGTTTTATAAATTTCTATTCATGTGATTTGCTTCTTATAAGCATGCTTTTACCTTTAATAAAACAAGTATCAACATTTAAGACCGAAAGGTAAATTTCGTAAAACAAATCATCAAGCATGATTCCATGATAACATCCTTTTAATATCTTGATATTCATCATCAAGTATGATTTCAAAAAGTATGTTCAAGAGAAATCATTAAGACCAAATGCATGATACACTCATTTATTTTCAAAATATTCATCATGTTTATTTTCATGAGATTCACAAGATTGGTAAAATAAATTCATTAATCTCAATAGGATAGAAAATTCATTTCCATTTCATACAATTGATTTCATGTGAGGGTATTCAAGTCTTTTGTGAAAACATGTATCATCATTTAAAATCGAAACATAAGTTTCGTCATGAAGCCGTCAAGACCAAACATATCATGATATCACATCTATCATCAAAAGACTATCAAGAAATTTATACATAGATGTACATTCACTATGTCATCTTAATATATCATGAGAATGTCATCTTAATTCGTCATAAAAACGATTAGACCAAAAACATGTTAATATAAAATGAGAGTTTCAAATCAACATTTACTTCAAAAACTCATGCATGATATAAAATCATCAAGATACACATGCATGGATTAATCCTAAGCATTATCATATATCCTATAATTATCATCCCTAATGTTGCATACATCATTCAACATTTCAAAACATAACATGCATGAAACCTTAGCAATATACTTTTCATGATCAAATTTTTTAATTTTTCAAAGATGCTAAAAAGAAAAACATGATATAATTTTTGAAAAATAATTTTTTATTTCGTATTCCTACTATCTAAATTAAGCACTCATGAAAATCTTCAAGTAATTTCAAAATAATTCAAGAGAGTTGAGTTACTTACCTTGTAGTCGAACCCCATCAAAGCCCAATTCGTCGTTTCACCTTTGGGAGTTCTTGATTCATCCTTGGTAACCTTCCTCTTCTTTGGCCTCTTCCTCCATTCAGGTTCATTGTTTATTTTAGATTTTTGTTTAATGAACTTATTAAGATTTAGTGTTAGAAGTTCAAGTTCATCATTGTCCTCATCACTTGAGTCATCGCTCAAGTGGTATTCATTTGTCCAGAGTTCCAAATCCTTCCTATTCTTTGGAAGGTGGTTCAAGTGCACATCGGGTTCAAAATGTTCTAAAACTATCATTTCATAGGTCATTAATGACCCGATTAATTCTTCTAATAGAAAATCATTTAAATTTTTTATCTCTTGTATTGCCGTTATTTTGGGATCCCACCTTTTTGGAAGGGATCTTAAGATCTTATTACGAGATCAAAATTTGAAAAAGATTTACCAAGAACTCTTAGATTATTGATGACATCCATGAAACGGGTGTACATGTCGCCTATAGTCTCACTTTGTTGCATTCGAAAAAGCTCAAAATCATGCAATAAAATGTTAACTTTTGAGTATTTGACTCTACTAGTTTCGTCGTGCATGATTTCAAGTGTTCGCCAAATATCAAAAGCCGTTTTGCACATAGAAATCCGATTGAAATCATTTTTGTCCAAAGCGCAAAATAAGGCATTCATAGCCTTTGCGTTTAAAGAAAAATATTTCATCTCTAAATCCGACCATTCATTCATCGGTTTAAAGGGAAGTTGAAAACCGTTTTCAACAATATTCCATAAATCCAAATTCATAGAAATCAAGAAAACTCTCATTCGAGTTTTCCAATAAGTGTAGTCCAATCCGTTAAACAACGGTGGACGAACAACCGAAAAGCTCTCTTGAAAGCCATGAAGAGCCATTTCTCTCGGGTGTAAATCCGAAATGAGAAATATCAGGCTCTAATACCAATTATTAGGATCAGAGTGGCATTAAGAGGGGGGGGGGGGTGAATTAGTGCAGCGGATTAAAACTTGTAAGTTTGAAAACAATTTCATAAATACGAGGAGATTTCATTTTGATAATAACTTGAGTAGATGAAAACCGAAGGCTTGCAGTAGTGTAAATAACAATTTCAAGAAAGTAAGAACTCACATTTAAGGAACACGCCAATTTAAGGTGGTTCGGTCAAAATGACCTACATCTACTTGCGAAGCCTTCTTCGAAGAGACTCCCAACTTCCACTAGCAAATCACTTTGAAGAGGAAGGACAAATACCCCTCTTACAACCTTTTACAAGTGGTTCACACTCTTACAAGTTTTCAACGAGAAAGAAGGAGGTGAACACTCAAGCAATTGAAAAACACGACTTGCCAAAGACTTTGCTAAGGCTTTATCTCAATTTCTTACTCCTCAAAAGGTTATATTCTCTGCTGAGAATTGAGGGGTATTTATAAGCCCCAAGAGGATTCAAATTTGGGCTCCAAATTTTGAATTCCTTGGGGTTTCCGAGGTTGGCAGTGCAACCGCTTGTCGGTGGCGATGCCACCGCCTATCAATTTCCACATTGACAGTGTTCTGGCGGTGCCACTGCCAGAACTCTCGGGTTCTGGGCGGTGCCACCACCCGAACTCTCGGGTGCTGGGCGGTGCCACCGCCTAGTCCAGCGGTACCACCGCTTGATACTTCAGGCTGTGGGCGGTGCCACCGCCTTGACTATTTCAGCTCACTTGTTGGGCTCCAAACTTGGCCCAAACCAGTTCAAACTCGAGCCCAATTGGCCCCTACTTGAGTTATAAGATTACACCTACTCATAACCCTAATTAACATGCTAACTACGAATTTAAAGACATTTCCTAAGTTATTACAAAGTCCGTAAGTCAAGACTTCTTCCGGCGAACTTCCGGTGATCTTTCGATAAACTCTCGGAAACCATTCTGCGGTCTCCCAACAAGCTCCTAGACCTCACGATTTGATCTTGGCGAGTTCTGATGAGCTTCTTCGGCAAGCTATGATCTTTCTCGGCGAGCTCCGCGAACTTCTGATGTACCTTCCGGCGAGCTTCCAAAAACCCTTCGGCAAGCTCCCTACTCATTCTCGGCTAGTTCCAGCAGCATTCCCGACGAACCTTTGGACTTCCGTCAGACTCTCGAACTCCCAATGAATCCTTCATGCTTGACTCCGGCACTTTGGTTTGCTTTATGTCTTCATCATTATCGTAGTTAATCCTGCACACACAAGTCAAAACTCTACTTCGATCTAGATAATTATTACAACGTGAATTGACATTCTATTGCCCGGCACATCATTGGTTGGCGCTTCATCCGATTCTTTAGCGCATCGTCCTCTCTTGCGGCTTGTTGCCCAATCGATGGTTGACCTTCGCAACCCCAATATCCTTGGTGCAATTCCGCTCTCCTTGGCCCAATGCCCGACGTCCGAAGCATTCTACTGTCCAATATCCTGACGTGATCTCCTCCGGCGCAACGTCAATTCCTCTTGCGTCAATTGTCTAATCTTGATCAAGTAGACCTGCATCACTCAAAATGCAGTTAAACATCTAAACACAATCAATTAGTTTCATCATCAAAATCTGAGATTCAATAGTTTCCACTAGGCAAATTTGGAAAATTAAAACCAAAAGCTAATGGTCCATTCAAGGTGCTTAAGAGAATTGATAAAAATACTTATGAGATCAAGCTACTTAAAGATTATGGAGTATCCCCAACATTTAATATGACTAATTTAAGTCCTTTTCATAATCATATTGATGAAACAAATAAGGACTTGAGGATAAGTCTTTTTCAAATAGGGAAGTTGACACGGGAGTGCTTAATTTGCTACAATTTGCTTATATAAACATTGCTAATGTTATGGTATGTTTTTCAACTCACAATGTTGCCTCATAGTTTCCAACACAGCGCACTCAAATATGACAACTCAGGAGCATATTCTTTGGATAAAGTTATAGTTGTTTCAAGGTGCTTTTCTTCATGACCAAGGATTAAATTAAAGAAGTTAGTTACTAGTTGTAAAACACTTAATTTTGAAATTTCCTATGTATAAAGGGTTGTTTCATACACTAATACTTATTTTAGTATTGAGGGGTTTAGTAATTGATGATATTAGCAGAAGCTCTCTTGAAGTTCTCTCTTATGTATCACTTAGATACTTTCTTGAGTGGTGAGTTTTTTATTTTTCAGTTATGTATCTTTATTTAATTTCTTTTAGGTGGCGAACTTTCTGTATCCCTTTGTGATTTTAAGCTTAGTGGTGAGCTATTTTTCGATCTTATTGAAGTATTATCGTGAGTTCATTCCTTTTCTATCTGAAAAACTTATTCCAAGAAATACAACTATACTACCAATTTTTCTTTCGAAATCTATTCTATATTTTACCCCCTGGTATCAAACACAAGCAAAAAGGTTAAAAGTGAGCAAGTAGTTCTAGTAGAGTTTCTAGAGAAAGTGTTTGACCTTTGAGAAAATAGAAAGACATCATATCACCTTCTAGCCATACTATCCTATTTTCTTAGAGTAGATTTTGATATACCAATAGGCACCACTAGTAAAAAGAGAGCCAAAGGATTAGGCTGCCATATCTATGTATCATCACTATAGAGTTTTGGAATAAAAATTTTTAAAATTTGATCCACTAGAGACAAGTCAAAAAGGAGTTCGAGCTTAGTCAAGTTCTAACACCTAAAGCCTATAAAGAAGAGAACTTATGAATGTTATCCAAAGTGAGTCGATGACTAATAGGTTGGTTGTCAATCCAAGGGGTGGACCAAATATTAGTTTGCTACCATAATTTTTTAGCTTCTAAGAGCCCATTTTGATGTCTTTAGTGAGGTGATTAATATTTCTTCTAGACCTAGAAGGATTAGAGGTAGGGAAATATACCCAAGGATGAAAAGGACCAAACTTGGTTATACGAATAGAAACACTAAATGGATCATAATTGTTGAGGATAGTGAGGATTCACTTGGCGGATATATACTGCTTAATTGTAATAAGTCCCTCATTCCTAACCTACCATTGTCCTTAGGTTTGGTGATAGTTTCTGAAGAGGAATCGATATTCCAAAAGAAGTTCTTAGCAATCGTAGTCATATGGTTTAAAATAGAATTAGATATATTGTAGTTGAAGAGTAGGTGAGTGGGGATAGAATTTATCATAGATTAGAATCATTTTTTCGACTTTGAGAGATAAGCCCTTTGTATCAGTCTTGAAATTTGGAGATAGCCTTGTCCATAAGACTATTTTGGAAGCTTTGTAGAAGCTAGCTTAAAGATAGAAAGGATCCTAGGTAAGGCCAACTACCCTCTTTGATGCCCAAAGAATTGTAAATAGAGTACTTGATATGATAGGAGGGTAGTGCCTAGAGAAATAAAAATTGAACTTTTGTAAATTGAATATGAGATTGGTAAGTTAATTAAAAACATTAAGGACCTTAAGGATATTGGCACATCTTTTATTAGCATGAAAGGCCAAGAGAAGGTCTTCAATAAATATTATGTGAGTCACTCTTATATCTTTAAGATTGAATGGTCTAATAAGCTTCGAAGTAGTAAAGAAATTGATAGAGAGAAGAGAATCTATTGGGCAAGGGTAAAGTGATAGGAGTGGATCACCTTATTTAATACTCCTATTGGTTGAAAACCAATTTAAAAGAGAACCATTTATCAAGCAAGTGAATGATGGGGAGGATATACACGCTTGAATCTAATCAATAAAAGGAGGTGAAAGGAGGAGAGAAGTTCATGAGGTGGAGAGCCTTAATAATGGCTTCCCACTATAGTGAATCAAAAGCTTTTTCTATATTAATCTTTAGAATTAGAAGTAGGGCCTATCCTTTAGATTTGAAAAGAGAATGGATAAGCTTGTTAGCAATTAAGATATTATCGTGAATATTTCTACCATTGATGAAGGCAGATTGTTCCAAGCTAATAAGGTCCTAAATAAAGGGTTTAATGCAATTGGCAAATATTTTAGAGTGGAGGAAACCCTTTTTTTCACCAAAGTTTCTCACTTAATTATTTTAACATCTCTTAGATTGATTAACTTATTAGCATTCTCTTAACAGTAAATCTATACACCCTAAAGTGTTGGGGAAGGAGAAGATAACTCAAAACCAAAAGAATAAACCAAGAGCTAAATAAATAATAAAATTTCAATATATAAGATCAATTATATGACTCTTGAGTCATCTCCACTTAAGCATGTTTCTTCTTGTACATTCCCTCGTATAAACCTAAAAGAACACTTCACTTAGCCCTCTTGAGATCTATTAGAGAGAAATTCTCATGAGTATCTAAAGTGTTTTGCCACTCTCTTACCAAAACCTTGATATTAAAGATACTCAATGTGTGTTTATCATAACAAACAATAATTATTTAAGGACTCTTCTTAACTAAATCTCTAATTTAAATCCTAATTCACTAAGCAGTTAAGATTTAATTAGGACTCCTCCAAATAATTTGAATATCATTAAGACTCTTAAAATACCCATAAGACAAAGATAAAGTATGGAATATAATTTAGAGATTTGTTGGTGTTATGGAGATAGTGATGTGGTTGACACCTCAACATTATATAACCAACACCTCGATATCAAATGGTCAACACTTTAGCTTTAGATGTCTAACATGTAGTTGACACTTCAACATCACATGGTCAATACTCCTAGTGTCACATGACTGACACCTCAATGTCATGTGACCAATGAATTGGTGTTAGGTGGCCGACACCTAGCACTAACCACATGTTGGCACTAGGTGGCTAACACCTTGGTGCTAAATGGTAGGTACACTGATAGTCAATGACTCCATCTTATCTCGCAAACTAATCACCATTTGTTGTCTAACTTATGCCATGTGTTAGAATGTTACACCATATTGGACTTAGCGCCAATCAATGAAAATTATGATCGAGATTGGTGCACCACGTTCATGCGAGCAATGTCCCATCCAAAAGTGATTGCACATTATAAAAGGGGTTCGATAGGTACATCCCAACACACATTATTTAAACTTAAAATATGATTGATCTGTCTAACTAGCTTGCTAACTTAAGTATCAAAGGGTCATTGTCAGGAGAGGTCTAACATAGTTTTTGTAGGGTTTGGATCGGATTAGTGAAGTTTGGCTTGAGATCTTCTTGGAGAAACAACCAAGTTGGATCCAGATCGACTTACCACCTTAGACAACCAAAGTCTAACTTACCAAAATTTTGCTAAAAGGAGAGCCAACTAGGATGTCTCAAGGAAACTTTGTTAAATCATCTTGGTCAAACCCTAAGGACCTAAGTCTAAATGGGTCGAGTCCGATAGTGCCAAACATCCTTGTGCCAAACCTTTCTATCTTAATACTTCTAGGACGTAGGTAGAGATCAAACCAACCCCTCCCACCATTTAGAGTCTTAATCCTCTACTCTTTTGTTGGCTTTTCTATGACTCAACAATTAATCAATCACATCTTCTCTAGCAACCTATGGCATCTGAACCTATTGCCAAGATTATCCCAATTGAGACCTTGTACAACCTAGATTTAAGTTTTCAACCTCTCGGGGGTTGATGCCCTCAAGAGGCACACTCCTCTCAACATGCCCAAATTTTAAATTCTCCACTAGAGCCAGAAACTAAAAATGAGTTAGTTGCCCAATCAGTAGAATTTCTATCAGATGTTTGGGTCCATGTCAACAAAATGGATCAGAGGCTAGAAGATATCCACAAAGAACTAAGATAAAAGAAATAGTCGAAAGCTAAACCATACCTACGGTCTCCCTTCATAAAGGGCATAAATAAGGAGCCTATTTGGGTTCCAATTATTGAACTTAGACTTGTATGATGGGAAGTTAGACCCCTTAGAGTATATAGTAGGATTCACCTTGCAGATGATGCTCTTTGAGATAATAGACTTTCTTATGTGCTAGACTTTCTCTACAACCCTAAGAGGTGTCATGTGAGAGTGGTTCACCAAGCTTCCTCCCAAGTCCATCTCCTCATTCGACTAACTAGCAAAAGAATTTGAGCTTAACTTTGTCAATTACAAGCTCTCAAAATGCCCATAATGTCTCTTTTGACCATACATTAGGAAGAGAATGAGTCATTGGAAAGCTAGACAAAGAGGTTTAATGACAACATGAGGATGGGTGTAGATCCAACCCCATCCATCCTAGTCAACACCTATATTAGTGGCCTTTAGTCTTTAGGGTTCTTCTACAAAGTTATCACCCAACTTCTAACAACCTTCTATTAGAACTCTTGTAGATTCTAAGCTTAGGGTTGATCTCTTCAAGGGATCGACCTCTTGGAACTCTATAGGGGTTCCTTCCTCCAAGTTGCTGCTCAAAGACTGCAGAAAAGATATATCTATTGCCTATCAAAAAAGGATGAATACATGACTATTTATAGGGTTTCTAAACCCTAACTCCTAATAAGACTCCTACTCAAGACTCCTACTTAATTAAGACTTCTACTCAAGACTCCTAATAGGGCTCCTACTCAAGACTCCTATTCCTTTACAACTCCTAATTTTTCTCTAAGAAATAACCTCCAAACCCTAGCCGGCCTCTTCACCTCTTTAATAAGGGTCGACTTAGGTAGGTTTTACATGAATGCCCCTATCAATTAGGACTCTCCTAGCTAGAGTCCTAACAGACCTGCTCTTTTAAATCAGCCTTGTCCTCAAGGCTGACAATCCATGAATTTTGGGAATTTGATCTTCAAGTCGTCATAGTTCTCCCAGATGGCACCTTCTATTGGTAAGTTCGCCCATTGTATTAGCACTTCAGTAATGGGTCGTCATTGTCGAGTCACGATCCATCGATCAATAATGACAGTCGACTAGGTTTGGAGTTCTCTTTGGGTAGTCATATTTGGTGGGTGGTTTAGGTTGTCTCCAACCACCTGTTTACCACTTTTGTTTGGCCGTCGGATTGTGGGTGATACGCCGTACTCCTTTTCAATTTAGCGCCCTGTATATGGAATAACTCTGTCCAAAATCTGCTTGTGAAGATGTAAGTAGAATTTGGTACAAGCACAATGCATCCCTTGTAGCATAATTATTTTGAGTCCCAATTGTAATGAGCCACGGAGTTCGATGCTTCCTCCAATTTTTTTATAATCTTATTGGTCTCCAAATCTTCCTATCATTCCCTCTTAATATCCTTAAGGAAGTCACAAGTTGAAAATGAAATGGCTAAAAATTCAGCTTGCTTGGGTAGCCATAAAAGCACATTTGCAACAACATTCTCTTTCCCCATTTTGTAAGTTATTTTATAATCATATCCAAGAAGCTTTGTTATCCATTTTTGCTGCTCAGGGGAAGATATCTTCTGCTCCAAGAAATATTTTAGGCTTTTATAGTCGGTTTTGATTTGAAAGCATCGCCCGATTAAGTACGATCTCCATTTGGCCACCGCAAGCACAATCGCAAGCATCTCCTTGTCATAAATAGTCATTTTGGGATTGGAAAGAGATAATGTCTTACTAGTATAAGCGAGGGGGCGGCCATCTTGTATTAGTACAACACCAATTCTGACTCTGAAGGCATCAACTTCAATAACAAAAGTCTTACCGATGTCAAGCATTGTCGTCACTACGGCTTTATGTTCGTTGAAGGCAGTGGTAGCTTTGTTTGACCATTAGAAAGTATTTTTTTTCATCAAGAAAGTAAGTGGTGTACTGATCTTTCCATAGTTTTTCATGAACTTATGATTGTAGCCTATTAAACCGAGAAAGCCATGTAGCAATTTTATGTTTCTCGAGGTTGGCCAATTATGCATTGCTCCAATTTTAGAGGGGTCCACTGCCACACCTTCCTCTGATATGATATGCCCAAGATATTCTACCTTTTGGTGAAGAAAGCAAAAATTCATAGTGGCCATTGTGTGTTCGAAAGGCGGTTTTCGGTATGTCTTTTTTGCACACTCATATTTGATGATATCCGGATTGAAGGCCCAACTTTGTGAAGATTTATACTCCCTTTCATCTAGCAATTTATCTGCTATTGGAATAGGGTATTTGTCCTTGATGGTTATGCCATTGAGGGTTTGGTAATCAATGCACATTCGCCATATTTCGTCCTTTCATATGAAGAGCACTGGTGAAGAGTAGGGGCTGCAACTTGGCCGAATAACTCCTGTTTCGGTCATCTCTTTTACAATCCTTTCTATTTCATCCTTCTGCAGATATGAATGTTGATATAGCCAAGTATTTACAAGAGGTTTGCCTAGAAGAATCGGTATACAATGATCATGCCGACGGGTAAGAGGTAGGTTACGCGGTTCGTCAAATATATCTGAAAATTCAGCAAGCAAAGGAAGTAGGTTTGGATCTTCAAATTCTATTGGCTCTCCCTTAGTTTGCTGCTCAAGTTATACCAAAAAGCTACTACATGCTTTATGTAAAACCTTCTCTATTTGTTGTGTGTAAATCATCATTACATCGCCCCTACGTTTCCCATGTAGAATCACTTGTTTCCCTTTACTGTAAAATCTCAAAATTAGTTTCATAAAATTTCAGGAAACATCACCTAATGTTATCAACCATTCAATTCTAAGCATGGCCTCATGATCATCAAGAGGGAGGAGGAAGAAATATGCAATTATCTCTTGTTCCTGCAATAATAGTTTCTCCCGCGGGTGCCTACGATCACACTTCAAAATCCGTCTGTTGGTGAACTTGATGTCAAACCTATTATAATACTCGATAGGTAAGGCCATTAGGATAGCAAATTTACTATCTAGGAAGTTATTAGTGCTGCCCGTGTCGATGAGAACAGTGATCGATTATTGTTTGAGAAGGCCTTCAACTTTCATCGTTTGCGGGTTTGAGTAGCCGGCTAGTGCATGTACCATAACTTCGGTCGGTTGTGACTCTTTTTCTGTATCTTCTTCTTCATTATCAAGATTCTCTTCTAGATATTCAATGACATCTTCTTCTACTGGTTTATGATAAGAAGTCTCCCTTTTCTATAGTAATGCTCGCGGCTCCACGGCTCGTCACGGTGCCAACAGAACTCCTTCGTAGATAGCTCCCGATGCTCTTCTCTTGTCATCATTTTTGGTACAGGGACTCAGTTGATAGTAGGGGGGGCTGAGGGCTTTTGCATTGCAGGTTGAGAAGTGATCCTAGTCCTCCGAGCTTTATGATTCAATCGCTCCTCTTGATGTCGTGCGAAAGAGATGGCTACCATAAGCATGTACGGTTGTTGTGCTTTAACTTCTCCCCGGATCTCCTGCTTCAAGCCCTCAATGAAGGTCCCCAATAGCTGTTTTTGAGACCAATCATGAGTTTGATTAGATAACATTTGAAACCTGGTTTGGTATTCCTAAATGGTAGAGGTTTGTCGGATCTTTGCTAGTTGTTCGTTAATATTCTCGTAATCGGTTGGTCTGAAGCGGATCAATAGTCCTTCTTTGAATTATCATTATGAGAGAACTCTATGAGTATATTTAAACTAGTCAAACCACTGTATGGCATCCCCTTTAAGATGTATAGCTGTAATTTCTGCCATAGATGCATCTGCAGTTTTATGATACCAAAAATATCGCTCCGTGCGCAAGATCCAACCAATCGGGTCTCCTTCTTCCCATCTAGGGAAGTCCACCCTCATACGTGGATAGTTGGGGTCGGTCATAGAGCCTCCCCTCTTTTGGAAGTCATCTCTTTGGGCTTGGTGTGATTGGTTAGAGCTCTCTCCTTGATATAATTTCTTCGGGCTTGGTGGTTGGCCCAAACTAAGTTTGGTAAAGAGAGTCTGAATCTTATCCTCCATTCACGCCTCCAAGGCTTCGAATTTAGCATTGATTGCCTCCTTAGATGCCATAGTATGTGCCTCCAAATCTGTGATGTTAAGATCTCTCTTTTGTTGTTGGGTTAAAGGCAAGTATGGGTTGAGAGAAATGATGGTCGAAAGGGTTGGTGGATTGGTGGATATAGGCTGCGGTTTAGGCTTGTTTTGTGGCTGTTTTGGGTGCAGTTTGAGGGTGTGATTTCATAGAGTTTTAGGACTATGGATGAATGTTTTAGTTCTGTGGTAGATGATAGCAAAGGTTTGATAGAAATTAGTGGAAGTTTGCTGCAGAATTGTGCTGTCTTGTAAAAGCAGAATTGTCGTCGAAGAAACAATGGTTTCTCAATGAAATTTTCACCAAAAACTTAAGAAATTTGAGGAGAGAATTGAAAGCAAAATTTTAGTTTATATGACAACAAGGATGTCTAATTTAATCAAGAAAATTTTGGCAGTATAATAGCAAACAAATTGGTGCAAGTTGTGATAGCAAAATTCTCGTCGAAAAATTTCAGCGGTTTGCGATGAAAATTTGCAGCAACACAAAATCGTTTTCTAAGATAAATTCTTCAATAGATCAATCTTAGATAGAAGCCAAGATGATCTATAAAGTGTATAAGAAATTTTGTTTAAAAAGATTGCAAATAGATTGGTTAAGGCAACAATATGCGGCTGAAATTTTCTACAGCATAGATTTTCAATTGTAGCAGATTGGACATAAAAGATCAGTCATTTATATTGAGAATTTTTTAACGAAACAAAAGAAAAATCTACTATTAGGAAGTGTCAAAGCTATCATAAAAATTTTGTAGTGATTTAGATAGAAAAAACAAAGTAACAAGATCAAACAAATTGTGCTATGCGGTTGGAATTTTACAGTATAGATTTTCAAGTATAGCATATTAGACGTAGAAGATCAATGGTTTATATTGAGAATTTTTTGACAAATCCAAAGGAAAATCTGCTGTTCGGAAGTTTCAAAGTTGTCATAAAAATTTCGTAGAGATTTGGATAGAAAAAATATAGTAACAAGATCAAATAGACTGTGCTATGCGGTTGGAATTCTACAATGTATCTTTCGTCGTAGAGATAAAAACTTATGACGAAAAGTTTATGTAGCAATATAGGAACAATTTTTTTTTTGGATTTTCGAATAAGGATAACTAAAGTACAGCAGTAGTAACATGCAAAACCAGAACCTGTTGCAATTCACGGGGAGATCAAAGAATGATCCGCGGTGGTGGAGATGACGGCGGAATTTGGTTACGATATTTTAAGCAATTGTGGGAATTGCTTTGGACGGCTATGGAGGGCTGATGGATGGCTATGGAAGGGCAGTGAGATACCAAAAATGCTGCTCTGATACCAAGTGTTAGAACCCTTACAAATTCTAAGCTTAGGGTTGATCTCTTTAGGGGATCGACCTCTTGGAACTCTATAGGGGTTCCTTCCTCCAAGTTGCTGCTCAAAGGCTGCAAAAAAGATACATCTATTGCCTATCAAAAGAGGATGAATACATGACTATTTATAGGGTTTTTAAACCCTAACTCCTAATATGACTCCTACTCAAGACTCCTACTTAATTAAGATTTCTACTCAAGACTCCTAAAAGGACTCCTACTCAAGACTCCTATTCATTTACAACTCCTAATTCTTCTCTAAGAAATAACCTCCAAACCCTAGCCAGTCTCTTCACCTCTTTAATAAGGGTCGGCTTAGGTAGGTTTTATATGAATGCCCCTCTCAATTAGGACTCTCCTAACTAGAGTCCTAACACCTTCATAGAGTTGTTACAAGAAGCCAATCATCATATTGTGGTTGAATTAGTAATAGTTGGGAAGAGAAAGGTCAACCTAAAGATTCTTGCAAAGAAGTAAATGGGTCAGCATCAAAACCCATTGAAAAGGCCATGGAATGATAGGCTAAAGGGTGGCTAAATTCCCCATTGATGACATTTTACACTAGTAAACATGTTCAATATAAAAGTGTTTATGCAGATACTGGAAAAGGGACTCCTATGCACCCCTTGTGCCTTACGGGCTGTGCCTAAAAGGAGAAATTAGTCAAAAAACTATTACTTCCATCAAGATCTTGGACACAATACTGAAGATTATTATGCTATAAAGGAGCAAATTGAGGAATTGGTCTAGAGGGGGCATCTCAATAAGTTTCTCCCTCAAGTCCATGAGACATTCCTAGGGTCTTATGGGCCCATTAAGCAACAAGTAGATGTCATTGTCATTGGACTAGTAGTTGGAGGTAGCAGTTCATTCGCTCAAAAGTCCTATGCTAGGGAACCCCAAACTAAGAGATTCTACTTTAATGAAAATCCACTAATTAAATTCAAGGAAGATGAGGTGGAACACTTGAACACTTGTGGTTTCCCTCATGATTGACACTATAAGCTCAATGAGTATTATATACTATGATGCCTTCTAGAAAAGATTGATCTAGCTACAAAAGACCACCAGCCAATCTCCTCTACGCTCACCAGCTTCATAGGGGTATGTAGTACCCCATTCAGAACTATTGATCTCGATATGACCTTTGGGTCCAGCAATTGTTCAAAAACTGTGACCAAATTCTTCGTGATCGACATCCTAGTAGTATACAAATGCCATCATTGATCACTTAACACTCAACTGACTGTGGGCAATAGTGTTGACATACTACATGACACTAAAATTTTCCATTAGCTTAGGGATCAATGAGCTAAAAAGTGACTCGAGGGAGTCAAGACAGTGCGTGCTACTTAATGTTAGTCACTCCATCAAAAATGATAACATTGTCAGTATGAAGAACGGACCCTCGGGGTTGACCCTAGCAAACTCTCATCTTGAGGTCGGTGAGCCTCTAGATGAGATCCTATTGGATTTGAAGAGATCAAACTAAACTGTCAAGATTGGGTCAACATTATCTGATAAGAAAAACACCAAGTTGGTCAACTTCTTATGCTTGAATTATGAAGTTTCTGCCTAGTCACCAGGCAACATGCCTAAGATTAATCAAGGCATAGCTCAACACTAGCTCCACATTGACCTCGAGCATCAGCTAGTAAAGTAAAAGCTTTGAAGGTTCTCTCTAGATTTATAGACTAGAGTAGAAAAAAAACTAAATAAACTATTATATGTTGACTTTATTTGTGAAGTCCATTATCCCAAGTGGCTCGTTATTGTAGTTCTTATAAAGAAAAATAATGAAACATGATATGTGTGTTGATTACACTGATCTAAATAAAAATTGTCCAAAAGACACTTTTCCCTTCCTTGAATTGACCATGAATCTATATGAATTATTAACTTTTATGGATGTATTCTCGAAATATAACAAGATAAAAATGACATGAGAGGACAAAGAAAACACATTATTTATGATCGATAAGGGCCTTTCAAGCTTAAAATGGCCATCAAAATGTTCCACCATTATGGAGACATACATCAATGACATGTTGGTGAAGAGTTATACTGTTGACACCCATCTAACTGATCTGGGAGAGACATTTGGAGCAATTAAGAGATTCCAAATATAGTCGAATCCCTCCAAGTGTATGTTCATCATTAACACTAATAAGTTCCTTAGTTTTATGGTTCATCAGCGAGGAATTGATGTCAACCCAAAGAAGGTCCAAGCCATCCTCAATATGAAATTGCCAACTTCAATCAAGGAGGTCTAGTAGCTAATGTGCCATATTGCTGCCCTAAGCTGATTTTTTTTCTAAAACTATGGATTAGTGTCCAATGTTCTTCAAAACCTTAAAGTGATCAAAGGATTTCTACTAGACTGTTCAATGCCAATAATCATTTAGACAAATCTAGCAAGTGGAGTCAACCCTTCTCTAAGGCTCCCTTTGGCCGAGGTCATGGGAGACCGATCCAAGGATGATGACACTTCATCCCCACACTATGTTAACTTGAAGATGATGGAGGGGCTGGAGGAGTCGAAGGACATTTTTGCCCAACATAGTTCTCGATGGAGGTTCAGGCCTACAACATCGAGCTACATTATTCCCACCCAATCGCCTTCTCCCTTCGTGCCTAAGAAGAGGAGCACACAAGCACCATCTTCATCTTTATGCCCCATCAAGCATTCACTTAGAGTATCTTTCGTTGGAGATTCATGTATTCCGGAGGATACAAGGGTCAACCTTGTTCGACAAGTCAATAAAAGGAAAGGAGTCTAACACCTTACCCTGAGATGTAGGACTGAGGCTTGTTTGAATGAGTCACTTCTTCCTCATCTAAAGTATGATGGTGGACCAACTCAAGTGGATCAACCATTCATTCCTTAAAGAATCAAAGAAAAATATTATTTTTTAACCTTTATAAGAGGTCGAAACCTTTGTGACTCGTTGAGCAGAGATAAAATAAGTTGAACGCCTAAAGGACACTCTTAAACAAACAAACAATAGTGTAAGCATCATGGTGATGTGAAGCCTTCTGCACTCTAGGACAAATGCCACAAGAAAGCACTAGGAGTTCAGTGCTCTTTGGGCAGGCAAGAACTTCTAAAATTTGAAAGCCACGATAAAGAAAGGGTGGAGGGGGATGTGAAGTCCACCTCTAGTGCATTAATGCATGTGTAAAACTAGTGACGTGACTCACATGGCCAATCACCCAGTTGAGATGTCACTAGCTTGAAATTGGTCGGGATGTGATATATAGGGAAATCTAGGGGCGACATCACATGAGCAGTAGAAGAACAAAAAGAAAATTTTCAGATTTTCACAAAAAAGGTTTCATCGTCGTGTGAAGATTGGTACGTAAAAACCTATGAAACTAAAAACCACATGTGAGATAGTTGTGTTTTACTTACGAAGATTGTATATCCCTAAAATCCTACAGATTTGTGGGAGAGGATGAAGGAGCTTAACTATCCTCCTCTCTAGTGGTAATCCACACGATAAGGGCTATGACGACGCTCCTTAAATCGCTGCCCAAATCTCCACACTCCCCCAAATAGGAGTTGCTAGCTAAAGAGGAAAAGGAGAGAGAAGAACAAGAGGTGACAACCAAAAAGGTTTAGCCTATGGCCCTTTGTTCCCTCCTATTTATAGAGGCCCCCTTGTTAACTTAACTCTAATAGATCCTGCCCTATTTGGTACTAGATCTCCATTCAACTACCCAGGTCTCTTAGATTAGTGAGTCTCTATATAATAATCTCTCATTAGCTCTTATTGGATCTCATCCATAGGATCCAATAATTCAAGTGCTTATTGGATATCCAATAAGATGGGGGGAGCTCCAGCGGATATCTTACATTTGAACCTCTACTCGTCGCAACACCTATCATATGTGTGTGACCCTCTAGGCCCAATATCGAGCTGACCGTAAGTCATACCTATCTAATTATTATCTCCATAATAATTCACTCTTTCTAGCTTAGTGAATTATTATCTCTATAATAATTCACTCGACTTATTGACTACGTGTTGAAACTTAGATTTTGATGATAAAATCAATTGGTAAATTATTTGACCTAATCTATGTGTTGAGATAAGTGTGCAAGATTAACTATGATAGCGGTAAGGCGTAAAGCAAATGATGGCCAAGAGTCGAAGATTTGGACGATATACCGGGAGCTCGTCGAGAGCTCGTTTGAAGATCGTCGAGAGTTCGTCAGAAGATCACCGAGAGTTTATTGGAAGATCGCCGAGAGTTCATCGCTGAAAGCTCATCAGAAGATCGCCGAGAGTTTGTCAAGAGTACGTCGAAAGCATGCTGGAAGACTCGTCGAGAAGTTGACTGAGAGAAAAATTGACATACCAGACTAATTGCTTGCCTTAATCATAGTTAGAATCGTAAATTGAGTTAGGATTGGGAGGTGATCCCACTAACTCAGTTAAAGGCCAACTAGGCCATTCACAGGGCTGAATTGGGCCAGATTGGATAACCCATTCAGCATCTGAATTCAGGGTCGGCGATGGCACCGCTTGAGACTCGGTCTCCTAGGAGTTCTGGGCGGTAGTACCATCGACACTTAATGTTGCCAGTAGTGGTATCACCCCTATCAGGCGGTGGTACCACCAGAGCTCGAACTCTGAGGTCTGTCACGCGATGGTACCACCCAGTGTCAAGTGTTAGGCGGTGGTACCGCCAGTACCCTGAAATCTAGGGAAGTGACACTTTTTAGCTCTAATTTAGAAGCCATTGGGGCCTATAAATACCCCACCCTTTTCTATATGAAAGGGTAATAAAGTGCAATTATATGTGTAAAAAAATCTAAGTGTTTGGGGTGTCAAAAGTGTTGTAAAAGTGAGAAGAGTCCTCCTCCTCCCTCTCTTGGCTTTGTAACCACCCAAGAAAGAGGAGTGAGGCTTGTAAGGGTTATCTCCTAAACCTGGCAAAATGAGAAAGAGCTGTAAAAGGTGGTTGGTCTTCACCTTTTGAAGGAAGGCCTTTAGTGGATGCTGGTGACCTCGACGGATGAGAAATCCGAAGTGGATGTAGGTCATATCGATCGAACCACTCTAAATTCTGGTTTGCTTTTTTTTTTTTGTACAATTTACATTACTACAAACCTCCTTAAGCTTCTCTTTACATTTTTATGAAAGGTCTCAAGTTCAACATCTTTCCGAAATGGTTTGAATCAAAACGAATATTTTACGAAATCAATGATTATTCGCTGCACTAATTTACCACCCCCTCTTAGTGCCGCTCTTGATCCTAACAATGGGTATCAGGGCTAGGTTACTCTTATTTGGTTTAAAATCCAAGAGAGATGGCATTTGTTGGCAACCAAGAGGGTCACTCAATCACACGTCCGCCCATGTTTAATGGAATGGATTACACCTATTGGAAGACTAGAATGGGGATTTTTTTATTTCTATGGATTTTGAATTATGGAATATTGTAGAAAATGGCTTTCAAAAGTCTTCTCTTCCAATGATTAGAAGAAGATTTTCGCTCTAAATGCCAAGGCTATGAATGTCTTGTTTTGTACTTTGAATAAAAGCGAGTTCAATCGAGTGTCGATTTGTGAAATGACTTTTGATATTTGGCACACACTCGAAGTTACTCATGAAGGCACTAGTAGAGTAAAGGAGTCAAAAATTAATCTTTTAGTCCATACTTATGAATTATTTCGGATGAAACCGAGTGAGACCATTGGAGACATATACACCCGATTTATGGATGTCATCAATGGTCTAAAAGGACTTGGTAAAAGTTTCTTAGATTTTGAACTTGTTAACAAAATCTTAAGATCCCTCCAAAAGAGTTGGGATCCTAAAGTAATGACCATTCCAGAGGCCAAGGATTTAAATAACTTTTCTCTCGAAGAACTAATCGGGTCACTAGTGACCTATAAGATAACTTGTAATGCTCATGTAGAGCTTGAGAACAACCTTCCAAAAAACAGGAAGAATATGACACTAAGAACTCAAGAAGACCACTTGAAATAAAATTCAAGTGATGAGGAATATGATAATGACTTGGCACTCTTGACACGAAAGTTCAAAAAATTCATAAAAAAAAGTAAATTTAGAAATGACACTAAAAATAAATTTGAACCCAAGAAAGAACAAGTCATATGCTACGAATGCAAGAAGTTGGGACATTTCAAAAGCGAATGTCCCCAAGCAAAGAAGAAACAACCAAAGAAGAAGAAGGCTCTTAAAGTAACGTGGGATGACTCAAGTGCATCCGAAGAAGAGGAGAAAACTAACACCGAGCAAGTTCATTAGATGCAAATTTATCTTTTGATGAACTATTAAATGCTTTTCATGATTTATTTGATGAATGTAAATTAGTTAATAAAAAATATAAATTATTAAAGGAGCATGCTTCTCTTGTTAGTGATTTGGATAGCTTAAAAGTTGAGCATAATAAAAATTTAGCTCCTTGTACAAAATATGATAAACTAGAAATACTTAAAAAGGAAAACTTGCTACTCAAAGAAACCATACAAAAATTTGAGGTTGGTAGCAAATCCTTAAATATGATCCTTGCCAATAAGGGTCATGTCCATAGGAGATGCGGAATCGAATTTATGAGTAGCTCTCACCAAAATCTATCTACCTTTGTTAAAGGCCATACCTTGCATGTATCACCTTACACCAAATGTAACTTTTGTTGCAAACACGGAAATATTACCTATAAATGTCCTCTTAAGAGATATAGTCCATATAAATTGATTTGGATTCCTAAAAAAACCTCAAATGACCCAATGCAACATGATAAGCTATGTAGATCGATTTTTGAGGCACTAAGGTCAAATGAGTACCTAAAAATCATCCTTTTTTATAGAAAAATGTACCATTATAAGCTAGGAGCAAGAGATGGTACTTTAATAGTAGATGCTCAAGGCATATGACTAGAGATCCATCTCAATTCTCTAAGCTCGCTAGCCTAGACGAAGGATATGTCACCTTCAGAGATAACAACAAGGGTAAAATCATTGGCAAAGGAACCATAGGTTATTTTATTGATGATGTGTTATTAATTGATGGCTTAGAGCATAACTTTTTGAGCATTAGTCAATTGTGTGATAAAGGATATGTCATTAGATTTGAATCTAATGCTTGCATTATTGAAAAACCACACGAAAACACATTTATGATTGCCATAAAACAAAATAATGTATACACTATCGACATTGATGATCTTTGTAATGAAATGTGCTTTTCGATTTTAAATAATGATGCTTGGCTTTGGCATAGGAGATTAGATCATGTTAGCATGAAACTAACCTCTCAAATCTCATCTAAAGAACTTGTAAGAGGAATTCCTCATATTAGGTTTGTTAAAGACATTGTGTGTGATGCATGTCTACTAGGAAAATAAATAAAAGGTAGTTTCAAACCAAAGAATCAAATAAGCACCTCTAGACCATTGCAATTAATCCATATGGACTTGTTCGGACCAATTGCTACATTAAGCCTAGGAGGTATACATGGACTTACTTTTTGGCACACAAAAATGATTGCTTTAGGTATTTCTCTAAGTTTTGTAAACTTATTCAAAATGAAAAAGGTTTTATGATTTCATCAATTCGAAGTGATCACAGTGGTGAATTTCAAAATCGTGATTTTCTATAATTTTGTGAATCTAATGGATATAACCATAATTTTTCCACTCCGAGAAATCCTCAACAAAATGGAGTAGTAGAAAGAAAAAATAGAAACTTACAAGAAATTACAAGAACCATGTTAAATGAACATAGCCTACCCAAATATTTTTGCGCCGAAGCCATAAATACGATATGCTATGTCATGAATAGGGTTCTAGTAAGACCATTACCATCAAAAACTCCTTATGAGTTGTGGAACAATAAAAAACCTAACGTTTCATATTTTAAAGTCTTCGGGTGCAAATGTTTTATTTTGAATAAAAAAGATAACCTAGAAAAGTTTGATACAAAATTCGATGAAGAAATTTTTCTTAGTTATTCTTCTATTTCTAAAGTTTTTTGTATTTTTAACAAAAGAACTTTGGTTATAGAAGAGTCTATTCATATAGTTTTTAATGAAGTTTCCGAAATCAAGAAAAATGATTTTGATGATGATCTTAACTTTGATGCTTTAAATTTAAATGAAACCCCTTCTCCATCTAGCAACTTGCATGCATTTTCTTCTGAATTTTCTTTACCTAAGGAATGGATGTATGTAGATGCTCATCCTAAGGAGCTAATCATATGAGACACATCAAAAGGGGTTCAAACTCATTCTTCTCTTAAGAGTTTTCGTGCCAAGGCCGCTTTTCTCTCCCAAATTAAACATAAATGCATTGATGAGGCCTTGAAAGATTATTTATGGGTTATCACAATATAAGAAGAGTTGAACCAATTTAAGAGAAATGATGTATGGAAGCTTGTTCCAAGGCCAAATGACCATTTAGTTATTGGTACTAAATGGGTATTTAGAAACAAGAAAGATGAATTTAGTGTTGTGGTTAGAAACAAGGCTAGATTAGTGGCCAAGGGTTTCAACCAAGAAGAAGGTATCGATCATGAAGAAACCTTTGCTCCTATGGTACAATTAGAAGTCATAAAGATGCTCATTTCTTATGCTAGCAGTAATACTTTTAAGCTGTTTCAAATGGATGCTAAGAGTGCTTTTCTTAATGGCTTTATTTCTGAAGAAGTTTATGTTAAACAACCTCCAGAATTTGAGAATGACAATTTCCCTAATCATGTGTTTAAATTGACTAAAGCTCTCTATGAACTAAAACAAGCCCTAAGGGCTTGGTATGAGAGACTTAGCTTCTTTCTTATTCAAAATAATTTCTCTAAAGATAAGGTCGATACTACATTATTTATTAAAAATTTTAAAAATAATTTTCTTATTGTTCAAATTTATGTTGATGATATTATTTTTGATTCTACAAATGAATCCTTATGTGAATTGTTTGCCAAAAGCATGAGTCAAGAATTTAAAATGAGTCTAATGGGTGAACTAACTTTCTTTTTAGGCATACAAATCAAACAACTTAATTATGATATTTTTCTTAGCCAAACAAAATATGCATTAGATTTGTTGAAACGATTTAATATGGATAGTTCAAAGGCTACCAACACTCCTATGAGTACCTCCACCAAGTTAGACATTGACGAAAGTGGAGAAAGCTTTTATCAAAAGGCTTATAGGGGTATGATAGGTAGTTTATTATACCTCACCACAACCAGACTAGATATCATGTTTAGCATAGAACTTTGTATTAGGTTTCAATCTAATCCTAAACTCTCTCATCTTAAAGCAATCAAAAGAATACTTAGATATCTTTAAAAAATCACAAATCTAGGGTTATGGTATCCAAAATCCGAAAACTTTAAATTAATTATTTATGCTGATGCGGATTTTTTTGGATGTAGATTAGATAGAAAAAGCACATCTAGAACGTGTCAATTTTTAGGACACATACTTGTCTCTTGGTCTTCTAAGAAACAGAACTCAGTTACATTATCCACAACCGAAGCCAAATACATTGCAGCTAGTACATGTTGTGCACAAGTTGTATGGATGAAAAATACATTGGAAGATTATAAAATTTATCTTAAGAATATTCTTATAAAATGTGATAATACACGTGCAAAATGTTTAACAAAAAATCATATTCAACACTCTAGAACTAAACACATTGACATTAAGCATCACTTTATATGAGATATTGTTAACAATCATGATATAACCTTAGAGTTTATTGATACAAAATATCAATTAGCCAATATCTTTATAAAACCTTTAAATGAAATATAATTTGATTTTATTATAAGGAAATTCGGGATGTTAAATTGTCTAAATGTATAAATTTGTTGAATTTCATTTTCGGACTTTCTTGATTTTTTTTTAGATCACTCACTTCAATCATGAACTGTGCAATGAATCTTATCATATGCATTTTTTTTACGATGATTGCGTACAAATTTTATATAATGAATCATGAATTTTGGTGCAAATTTTTACATGATGCGAATCTTTACATGATGAGCTTATAATATGTAAATAAGTGTATGTACTTCACAATGATAGAAATATTGCAAGATAGAACCACTCAATATCAGCTCCACACACACCACAATTGGAGTAGTGCTTACTGCTTGTAAGCGGTGGCACCACCCAACTGGCGATAGCACCGCCGGTTATCATGGGTTGTAGGCGGTAGCATCACCCAGCTGGTAGTGCCACCGCCCGCAACATACCCCATATAAAAAACAAGTTAGGGCCAACGGTAGAACTGACCCCAACTCATTCCACAACTTTCCTAAGTGGCCCAAAACTCTTGAATCTCTTGCTCTCCCTCTAGCAACAAAAAAAAATCCCTACTTTCTACTAAATCAAGGATTAATCTCCAATATCCTTTTGGAGATCACAAGAAGAAAAAACTACTAAGGTAATCTCTAAACAAAATTGATTTCCCCCTTCATATTACTTATTTTTGCCACTTATTTGTCTTCATAATTGTAGTCTTCATGAGTACTAGAAGATCCTCTAGGGACAAAGGGAAGAGGAGATTAGATGAAAACTATGACTCCCTACTTTTCGATTCTCATCAACATGCCCTTAAATTTTCATCCATAGAGTCTAGAAATGTTCATAAGGGTAAATATGTTGATTTAGAAGAATTAAGTGATTTGAAACCTATTCAATGATTTGCTAATTTAGACATTCTCCCAATCATTCAAATAAGTGAACATATCTACCTTAGATTTGTTAAGTTATTTTACAATAATTTACATGTAGATAAAAATGAAAGGGTATCTACCTATCTCTTACGACATCACATACCCATTACGAATAACATAATTTGCAACCTCATAAGAATTGTGAAGAAAGAAAAAGGCTATTATTTTATAGGACAATGGGATGAAGAATCAATTGGGATGTGGATGAAGAATTAGTTGGGGCTACTTAGGAACAATTTTTTGTAATCCTAACTTATCTATTCTTCTAAAAAGCTATGAATATTTACTACCTTTTAGCACCAAAATACGTCATCACATCCTGATAAGTATTATTCTCCCAAAACAATATCATCTTGATGAAGTAAGCCAAATGGAATTAGGTACTATGTATTGGATTATGAAGGGACATAACAATTATTTTGGTTACCTAATCCAACAAAACATGATTGAACTATCGAAAAATGATATGATACTTCTATATGGTAGCATGATCATAAGACTAATCCATGCTTATGACATAGTTATCCCACCTGACGAAGAAGTTATGAAACTAGATAGATTTAATGTTATAAATATAAACCTACTTCAACGGTTAAGGTGTATATTCAGAAATGAGATATGGACTAGACTGCCCAGAAGGACTAATCCCCTCCCACCTAAACCAGAACCTGAAATATCAATTTTTAGGGGTAATCAATCTCCTCCAATTAATCCCTTTAAGGCAACACCTCCAGTAGAGCAAGCACCCTCGTCATCTATCGATGACATAGGAACTCGTATGGATCGATTTGAATAACGTTAAGATCGACTTAAACAACATCAAGATCAAATTTTAATTGAGTTGCAACAGATTCATCGATAGCTCAATACCTTGTTTAGATATTTTGACTTGTCACCTGAATAGCTATGTATGTCTTTTTGCTGATGACAAAGGAGGAGAAGTTAATGAAATCCCTCTCATCCCCTCTCTTTTCTTGTGCTTCCTTTGATGTTGTAATCTTGTGCTTAGTTCAGTGTTGTAATCTTATGATACTGAAAATTTCTATGATGTTGTGATCTCTTTAAATGCCGAGCATTTCTAATGTTATCATACAATGATACAATATCGTGCTGTTGAAATTTTGTGTTGTTAAAAATTTCTACGATGTTGTGAATTTCTAATGTTATCATATAATGATGCAATATTAGATTCTTAATATTATCAACTTTTGAGTGCTACAATGTAATAATGATAATATTTCTTGATGACTTGAAATTATGATGATGCACAATACATATGATTTCTAATTTCAATCAAAGCTTGAATTCAAGGTTATGAATTCAAGTTTATACTTTCTCAAGTATGGCATATAGATAAGGGGAGTTACGGTTAACTCCTTCACCAATTGGTTTTCATAATAAAAAAAGGGGAGATTGTTGAATCTCGGATTTTGATGATAAAATTAATTGGTAAATTATTTGACCTAATCTATGTGTTGAGATAAGTGTGTAGGCTTAGCTATGATAGGAATAAGGCGTAAAGCAAATGATGGGCCAGAGTCGAATATTCGGACGATATATTGAGAGCTTATTGAGAGCTCGTTTAAAGATCGCCGAGAGTTCATCACCGAAAGCTCATCGAAAGATTGCTGAAAGTTCGTCGAGAGTTCACTAGAAGCACACCAGAAGACTTACCGAGAAGTTTGCCAGAGGATCGTCGAGAGAAAAATCAACATACTAGACTAATTGCTTGCCTTAATCGTAGTTAGAACCATAAATTGAGTTAGGATTGGGAGATGATCCCACTAACTCAATAGGGGCCAATTGAGCCATTTATAGGCCTGAATTGGGCCAGATTGGATAGCCCATTCAGCATTTGAATTTATAGTCGACGGTGGCACCGCTTGAGACTTAGTCTCCCAAGAGTTCTGGGTGGTGGTACCGTCGGTAGTTAATGCTGCCAGCAGTGGTACCACCCCTATCAAGCAGTGGTACCGCTAGAGCTCGGTCTCCGAGCTCTATCAGGTGGTCATACCACCCAGACTGAGCGATGGTACCGCCCAATATTAGGTGTTAGGCGATGGTACCGCCCAATAATGGCGATGGTACCGCTAGTTCCCCGAAATCCAAGGAAGTAATATTTTTTGGCTCCAATTCAGAAGCTATTGAGGCCTATAAATACCCCACCCTTTTCTGCATGAAAGGATAACAAAGTACAATTATATATA
This sequence comes from Musa balbisiana, assembly GCA_004837865.1. Taxonomy (NCBI): domain Eukaryota; kingdom Viridiplantae; phylum Streptophyta; class Magnoliopsida; order Zingiberales; family Musaceae; genus Musa; species Musa balbisiana. The sequence goes on along the minus strand of CM017195.1, from coordinate 19,449,010 downwards.
TGAAAAAATCTAAGTGTCTAGGGTGTCAAAAGTGTTATAAAAGTGAGAAGAGTCCTCCTCCTCCCTCTCTTAGCTTTATAACCATCCAAGAAAGAGTAAGGCTCGTAAGAGTTATCTTCTAAACCTAGTAAAAGGAGAAAGAGCTGTAAAAGGTAGTTGGTCTTCGCCTATTAAAGGAAGGCCTTTAGTGGATGCCGGTAACCACAACGGAGGAGGAATCTGAAGTGGATATAGGTCACATCCACCGAACCACTCTAAATTCTGGTTTGCTTTTCTTTTTATGCAATTTACAATACTGTAAACCTCCTTAAGCTTCTCTTTACATTATTATGAAAGCTCTCAAGTTCAACATCTTTTCGAAATGGTTTGAATCGAAACGAATATTTTACGAAATCGATGATTTTTTGCTACACTAATTCACCCCCCCCCCCAAGTGCCACTCTTGATCCTAACACTACAGTCATACTAAGCCACTATGTCATAGTCATCAAATGAGATAGGAGAATCTAATCCATTAGACATATTTGTCCTTAGTTTCTATATATCTTTAGTCCATAATCCATCTAATATCCCGAAGATCATATATTGGGCATGGTGTTGTTAGGCCCATATGGTTTCTCTCGGAGAACTCTTTCTCTCTCAATCCAAATGACCTTGGCTAGGGATTTGTCTAATCAAGAATATATGGGATATTTCTCTTATGACACTGAGAGCAGATGATCCTCTATCAATATTTAATAGCCCTCGTAAGATTGGTTGTAACTCCTGATGATCGACTATGCTAGATTTAGAACTTCCAAGTCTATAAGTCCAGTATCAAAGAGTGGAGTACTCATACAGGATATTCTTGGTGTCTCAAGTCTAAAGACCATATACAACATTGGGACTACAGAATCGTTGTTTGACAATAAGGCACCATCAATCATCTAGCATTTTGTGCATGAATCAATCAATGAACTCATTCTCCAATGAGCACTTGTATTGTATCCCTAGTATCTCTACACAAACAGCTATGAGACCAGCTACCTCTATCATATAGATGGGTATATAGTACACTAGTCTATCCGATTATCTCGATGTCCATTTCTTGTAACCTATTACCAGGATTATTTAAGGTCTATGTTTAAAGATTAATCAGTCTCATTATTGTGATCTCATCATGATCTGATTCTTATTGCACAAGTCCATGGACATCATAATATATATGTGCAACAAGTAATATAAAATGAGAAAATACCATAATAATAATGATAAAAAAGAGTACATGTCATATCACATGTATTATCACTCACGTGATTGACTTGTATGACACTTATAACTAGCATGATAGACCTCACATATGATATCTAGATTAAAGGCCAATACAATTGAGATTGAGCAAAAGACTCCAACATAGGTGGTGGAGCCCTATCACTTGATGGATTTTCCTTCAAGGGGATCGCATCCATTAGAGCAACTAACTCGACTCCTTTGTGGAAGAAATTTCTACAAGCAACATCGAAGTTGGTGATGGGATCAATGACCTATCTAAGTTTGAAGAGTTGCTGGAGAAAGACGTAGATAATAACATCTCAAACTTTTTTGAGTTAGGAAGTCCAAGGTCGAGTGCTATGTCCAAGGAGATCCGAATCATAGGTATTAGTGAGGAGGGAAGGATAACTGGCCTACTATTTTATAGGAGATGAGGGTGACACTTCTTTTGCCTAAGTGCTTGTTTAGCTCTCGAGCACTTCGAAGAACGAGGTGATGTGGCACGATCCAAATAACAAAGGGACACATGGCATGATCCAAATGATCTAGGGGTCATTTGGATCATCATGACATTCTCGCCAAATCCACACTAATCTATATGATCACCACATGAAAGTCCAAGATCACACTATTAGAAGTTATGGTGAAAGTGGTTATGGTGTGCTATTAGAAGTTAGATCATGCTTGATCTTGCATAATAATCAAGGGGGAGCGGCTCATGCAACATGTGCCTCCCTTTGTATGAGCCTATGTTAGCCTATCGAGCACCAGCATATGTATCCATGTCGGTCAATCGAGTGCCACCATGCAAAGCCATGTTACCTCATCGAGTACCACTATGCAAGGTTGTGCCGACTCATCGAGCATCACCCCGCATGCCCATTGTCCCATCGAACACCACTGCACGAGGTCATATTAGCCATGGAGCACCACCATGCAAGGTTGTGTTGGCCCACCATGCAGTATTGTGTCGACCCATTGAGCACCACCACATGCGGTCATGTTAGCCTATCAAGCACTATCACGTGCAACCATGTTGGCCTATCCAACATCACCACACTAGACTATATCAACCCATCAAACACCATTGTGCGTGGCCATGTCAGCCCATAAAATGCCATAACTATATATAATAATTCAACCTGATAAACTCTATTAGCCATGAAGTCCATTCCAAGCCTCGATGTCAATAGTCAATCGACTAACACTTCCCGACCTAACTCCATTATGCTTTGTAACATAAGAAGTGGAGAGACATGTGTTATGGGAGAAGTGACGTAGTTGACACCTCTAGTCGACACCTTAATATCATGCGATCGATTCGTTAGTGCTAGGCATTCAACAAGCAATTGACACCTCATTGCTAGGCTACCAACACATGATCAACACCATGACGTTGGTCATCTGACACACAAACGACATCTTAGTATCACGCGACTAACATCCTAGCATCACATGATTGATACCTCAATATCATATGGTTAACACATTAGTGCCAAGTGGTTGACACTCCAATATCATATGGCCGACACCTAATGTTAGGTGGGCAATATGTTAGCACCAGGTGATTGACACCTTAGTGTCACATGGTAAGCACGTTGACATAGTAGCTCCATTTTGTCCCACCAACTAATCACCCCTACTATCCAATCTGCATCATATATTAGAATATTACATCATGTTGAATTCAACATACGTCAATGATAATTATGCTTGGGATTGACGCACCACATTACTACGAGGGGCATGCCATCCAAAGATAATGATTATGAAAACCCATTATAAATGAAGTTCCATAGGTACGTCCTAACATGCACGATCTGAACTCAAAATACGATCAACCTGTCTGACTAACTTATTAATAGAATTATTATTATATAATTTTTATAAGATTTGAATCAGATTAATGAAGTTTAACCTGAAACTAACTCAAAGGAAATATCAAATTTAATCAGAATCTACCTTCATCTTAAATAACTTAACTGGTGGTTATACCGAAGCTAAAGAATTGTATGCTGAAACATACATCCTTCCCTCTGACAAAGCACAACATTCTGAGCAGATAAAGTGAAGCTCAGCACTTAGGCCGGGCGACAGGAAAGAATGCCATGTCACTGAATTTTCCTTTCCTGCTCCAGCTATCTAAACCAGAGCTGCTCACTATATAATCCTACAGTAGAGCCAGAGTAGTCCCAAGCAGGACTACACAGAGATCAACAGATTCCATCTAACACAAATGGCCAGCTGAATCTATTGTCTTGCTGTTTTGATATCTCAGGATCTTCCTGCTGTGTCATCTAACATCATGCACTCACTCCCTCCCTCTTGGATGTCCGCGACCTGCTCCTGTCACTTTCATATACAAATATAATTCGAGTTTACAGTGGATAGTATTCAGCTCATTCATTTGTATTTTCTCGTATTATCTATAGGGGCTACAGACAAAAGGAGTTGTCTCTTTTTCTTTGTTCCAACCATATAAAATTGTGCCTCTTTTTTGAAACAACACAGATTTAGATATCTATATATAGGGATCGACTTAAGCTGCCTGAACTCACCTTTCTTCCTCTTTCTTATCTTGGACCTCATTCCTTATATCCAGTGCAAGTCGAAGAACAGCAGTAGCACACGGATGAAGCTGTTTGGCTTCCAGGTCTCCAAGGAGGACGAGACCGGACCGGGGTACGACTCTTCGTCATCTACGACCACCACGGCCACAGCCGCCACACCTGGTGGACTGAGAGACGACCGGAGGAAGTACGAGTGCCAGTACTGCTGCCGCGAGTTCGCGAACTCACAGGCGCTGGGAGGTCACCAGAACGCGCACAAGAAGGAGCGGCAAAGGCTGAAGCGCGCCGCCCTGGTGCAGCATCAGCACCACTATCTCCACAGCGGAAGCGAAGGCGTCGTAGGCTGCCTTCGCCCACCAATGTCGGCCTTCGCGCCGCCATCCTACCACTTCGACGACTCCCCCACCGCGGCCGGGGCCCTCACCAGGTGGGTCTACTTCTCCAACGCGGCTCCGGTGCGGCCCTTCCACGCGTCGCAAAGCTGTGTCTTTCCCCCCTCCGCAGCCCGTGTACCTCAGGTGACGCCTGTGTGCTCCTCCTACTCCGCCGCCGACTACGGCGGAGATGGCGATCGCTGGAGGCTCTACGACGAGACCTCGGTCACGGGACTTACTTCGTTGGCGAGGTTCACCGTCTCCAGGCCTGGCAAGATGGGGGCGGACTTGGCCGGAGGCTCGTTGTTGGATCTCCAACTCAGCCTGGCTCCGTCCGGGTTCTGACTCGTTTGTGGCACCTATATTACTCGGTTTCGGATAAGGATGATGCGTCCTTCAAAAGAAGGCTGTAGTACACAACGTGTGTTATTTTCTTCTTCTTTTTTTTGTCTCCATTTTTGATTTAATTTGCGTCGGTGAGATCAGGATTTTAGCTAGTTTGAATCCCGCAAGCAATTTATCATGGCATATAAGTAACTATTTCTTTTAAATTATATGTCACGTCACAATATTGCTGCTTCACTTGTTTTGCTGAAACTCAAGTGCAACAAATCTTTCTAAGATTATATGCTATATTTTATTTTTTATGGATAATTAATAACTTATCCAATAACTTTTGAGTCTGAAACATCTTTCGGAAATGTTTAAGTCTAGATTAACATTAGTGCATCTATTATTCGATGTCCATATCCTAATGTTAGGTCAGATTTGATATCAATCATTATTATTGGATCTGATATGATGGCTAAACCCATTAACTTGCTAAACCTGAATCATTTGGTTCAAAATATTTAATAATACATCAGACTCTATAAATCATACTAAGTTAATTTTTAGACTAACTATAGACATTTGAATTATATTTCACAGTTAAACACACTATTATACACATCCACTATTACATACATCAATGCCAACTACGACTTCCACAGCTTGTGGAGTGATTGCCTGTGCACGGCGGCCGTGATGAACCAAAACGCATATAATAAAACAAAGAAGAGGACGGTCATCTCTCATGTAAATCCCATCCTGCATTCTCTTCTCATCATGACATTGTTTAGTATGATTGGGCAATCAGTATTTATACAGTGACAGCATTCATAAGACATCTAAAACTAGTCTTATAATCCCCCACCGCCATTTCTCTCTCTTCCTCAGTGCACAGCTTCAGAACAATAAATTGCAGGATGCTCACTCGACCCTTTGATTTCTGTTCCATGGTGGAAGACTGACTCATTGAATATGTGCTACTTGATAAGATTTTGAGGAAAAGTACGACAACAACTATTATTAGTCAACAATAAATGATGTCATCTTTTTTATGAATGTGTTCTTCCATGGCGTGGACCTTTCAACAAATGAACGTCTCTGAGATCCACTGTGAAAGGATAGAAGAGAAGAACAAATAAACCTTCAATGACCGATCTTCTGGACTATGAGCAGGATTGTGCCAGAGTTCCTTTGATTCTTTACAGTATTGTGGACTTAATCTTGGAGAGAAAATCTCTCAGACAAATAATATCAGACAAAGAAAATGTCTGCCATTGACTAGACCATGATGTGTAGGCAGTTCCGTCAATGATCTTGCCAAACATTCAACGACCGGGATTATTGTCTCCTGCCATGAACAAAAACATGATTCCTTTCAGTTTTTTTTGCTAATATTGGAGCCAAAATTTTCTATCTACT
>CM017195.1:19288066-19435566 GCA_004837865.1 Musa balbisiana | reverse complement strand
AGCATATTTCTGATGAAACCAAAGTTGATGTTGTTTGGTAAAGATTAGAAAACCTTTTTGCGAAAAAAACAATGGGAAATAGAATTTCTCTCCTCAAAAGATTTATAAATTTGAAGTATAAAGATGATGATAACATTGTTGAGCACATAAGCCTATTTCAAAGTCTTACAAATAAGCTAGTTGCTATGAAAATGAATATAGATAATGAGATACAATGATTATTACTTCTTAGCTCTTTACCAGAAAATTGGGAAACATATGTGGTGATAATTTGTAACTCTACGCCAAAGGAGACTCTAACTATAGATATGGTTAAAGATAATTTGCTAAATGAAGATGCCAGAAGGGTGAATCATCTTTTGGTGCATTTGTTACTGAAAAATATGAAAGACGTGGAAGAAGTTATAGTAGAAATCCATGTGGTTATAGAGGAAGATCTAAGTTTAGAAAAGATATCAAATGTTTTCACTATAACAGGCCAAGTCACATGAAGAAAGAGTGTAGGTTTTGGAAGTAAGAACAGAATGAAAGGAAGAAAAAATGAGAAAGAGACCGATACAGTTGCTGCTGAAGGTGATATCATTATTGTTTGTGATGACGGTTATATTAGTCTTGTAGCTTAGGACAGTAATTGGGTAATTGACTCTAGTGCTTCATTTCATGTCACTTCTTATGGTGATTTATTCAGATCTTACACTACTAGTGATTTTGGTAATGTTAGAATGGGAAACAATGGTATATCTAAGATTATGAGTATTGGAGATATTTGCTTAGAGATTAGTATTGGGAGTAAATTGATACTTAAAGATATTAGACATATTCCAGATATTTATCTTAACTTGATATCTACAGGTATACTTGATGATGTGAAAACAAATGGAAGCTCACTAAAGGTTCTCTAGTTGTGGTGAGAGGAAAGACGCTTAAATCTTTTTATGTCATGGAAGCTAAGCAACACAAATGAGAGATTAATACAATTCAGAAGGGTTAAATTATAGATCTTTGGCACAAGAGGCTTGGTCATATCAGCGAGAAGGGACTTCAAACTCTTACTAGAAAGCAATTCTTACCAGAGTTGCAAGGTACATCTCTTAAATCTTGTGATCATTGCTTAGTTGGAAAAACATATAGAGTTACCTTTCATACATATCCATCATCTAGAAAATCAAATATTATTGATTTAATTCATACTAATGTTTGTACTATGCAAACTAGAACTCTTGGAGATGCTCTTTATTTTGTTACTTTTATTGATGATCATTCTAGAAAAGTTTGGGCTTTTGCTTTGAAATATAAAGACTAAGTACTCGATGTTTTTAAATAATTTTATGTCACTGTTGAAAGAGAAATTGGTAGAAAGCTAAAGTATATTCGAGCAGATAATGGTAGCGAGTACAAGGGTCCTTTTAAGAATTATTGCAAGTTCCATGGTATTAGGCTTGAGAAAACAGTTCCTAAAACTCCTCAACAGAATGGTGTGGTAGAAAGGATGAACAAAACCATTGAAGAAAGGATTAGGTGTATGCTTTCCCATGCCAAGTTACCTAAGTCAGTTTGGGGGGAGGCTATGAGAACTACAATTGACCTAATAAATCTTTCTCCATCAGTTCCTTTGAAAGGTGATGTTCCAGAGAGAGTATGGAAAGGAAAAAATATATCTTAAAATCATTTGAGAGCCTTTGGGTGTAAAGCATTTGTTCATATTCCCAAAGATGAAAGGTCCAAGCTTAATAATAAGGTAAAATCATATATCTTCTTGGGATATGGTCATAAAGAGTTTGGGTATAGATTATGGAATCCAATGAATAAGAAAATTATTAGAAGCAGATATATTATGTTTCTTGAAGACTAATTGCTTGATGATGGTGATAATATTGAGAAGCCAAAAACCTCTATTTATATTCCTTAAGAGTTTGGGTCTAGTTCCTTCATCTGTAGTTCATGATGATTATGGGGGAGATGAACAAGAAGATTGTGATGAGAATGCTAGTGATGATACTCCTACAGTTGATGATGTTGAGCCAACTAAACAAGCACCTCCACCACCAGTTGAGATTCCTTTGAAAAGATCCACAAGAGAGCGACAACCATCTACCAGATATCCTCCACATGAATATGTTGTACTTACTAATAAGGGAGAGCTAAAAACTTACCAAGAAGCTATTCTACATGAGCATAATAATGAGTGGGTTAAAACCATACAAGAAGAGATGAGATCCTTGCTTGAGAACCACACCTATGACACCTATGACTTGGTAAAGTTGCCTAAAGAGAAGAAAGCTCTCAAGAATAAATGGGTTTACAAACTAAAGACTGAAAATAATAGTTCACAATAAAGATATAAGGCACGTCTAGTTGTGAAAGGATTCAGTGAGAAGAAAGGTATTGACTTTAAAGAAATATTTTCTTTTGTGGTGAAAATATCCTCTATCCGAGTTGTTCTTGGTTTGGCTGCCCACTTGAATTTAGAAGTTGAGCAACTTGATGTGAAAATAATATTTCTTTATGGTGACTTAGAAGAAGAAATTTACATGGAGCAACCAGAAGGTTTCAAAGTCAAGGGAAAAGAAAATCTTATAAGTAAATTTAGGAAAAGCTTATATGGACTCAAACAGGCACCTAGATAGTGGTACAAGAAGTTTGATTCCTTTATGATGAGCCGAGGGTATAATAGAACTACATATGATCATTGTGTGTTTATAAAAAAAATTTCAGATATTGATTTTATTATTCTCCTGCTATATGTTGATGATATGCTGATTGTTGGCCATGATACTGGTAAAACTGAAAAGCTTAAAATAGAGCTAAGTAAGTCTTTTACCATAAAAGACTTGGGATCGTTGAAACAAATACTTAGCATGAAGATTCTTTGTGATAGGAAGAAAAGAAAGATTTGGCTATCTTAGGAGACTTACATTGAAAATGTTCTTGAAAGATTTAACATGAGTAAAGCCAAAGCAATTTGTTCTCCACTTGTAGGTTATTTCAAGCTTAGTTCAAAATAATGTCCTACAAGTGAGAAAGAAAAATAAGAAATGTCCAAAGTGCCTTACTCATCTGTAGTAGGCAGTTTGATGTATGCTATAGTTTGTACTAGGCTAAATATAGTTCATGCAATTGGAGTTGTTAGTCGATTTCTCTCATAAAGAACATTGGGCAACAATGAAATAAATATTAAGATATCTAAGAGGTACTTCCAAATTATGTTTATGTTTTGGCAGTGATAAACCTGTGCTAAAAGGATACATAGATACAGACATGGTAGGTGATACTAATTCCAAAAAGTCCACTTCAAGATTCTTGATGATATTTGCAGGGGGAGCAGTCTCTTGGCAATCTAAGTTACAGAATTGTGTTGCTCTATCAACCACAGAAGTAGAATACATGGCAATTACTAAAGCCTATAAGGAAACTTTATGGATGAAAAAGTTTCTACAGGAATTAAGCTTGAAACAGGAAGGATATACTATTTACAGTGACAATCAGAGTGTTATTCACCTCTCCAAGAATTCAACATACCATTCTAGATCTAAGCATATTGATGTGATATACCATTGGATTCGTGATGTGCTTGCGATGAAAGAATTATAGTTGGAAAAAGTGCATATCAATAAGAATGGATCAAATATGTTGACAAAGTCTTTACCTAAGGAAAAGCTTGAAGTATATATGCAAAGAGCAGGCTTAGTATAGCCCATAATATGAGTTGGAGGGAGAGAATTATTGGGTCTAGCCCATATGTGGGCTTGGCTTAGATGATTTGGGCAGTAAGCCCAAATCTGATTTATCAAGAAAAAAAAAGAAATGAAAAAAAAGGGAAGAGTCGTGCTCGGTGCGTGCAGTGAGGAACAATGAAGGGTTTTGGTGCATGCAGTGAACGATGGCGGTGCACATAGAGAGAAAAGCACAAAGAGAGAAAGAGGAGAGAGAAAAATATGATCAGTGGCCAAACATTGTCAGTTTTGACCTAAATTATATGTGGAGAATCTTTGCAGCAAGCTCTACAATCCTAACGGTGTTGATATGAAGTTTATCCTCTCTTAGGTACTTTCTTGCTATACTCACTCGGTAAGACCTAAATTATTCTTTTGATGAGATCCATCCATGTGATGATGGTATGTTAGTCTTGAGCTAAGATATGTGGTCTTGATATTATTATGATGCTCTTGTTATTTTAGAGAAGACTTATTGTAAACCTGTTATCATTACTAGTGATAGTGGAAGTTTGAGGTGGACTATGGTCCCGTGGTTTTTCCCACATTGGGTTTTCTACGTTAAAATTTGGTCTCACTTTGTGATTGATTCATTATTCTGCTGTTTATGTTGTTTTGGTTCATATGTGCTTTTGATATCAAGTTGGTATTTTGATGAGGAACACCTTTTGATACACAAAGAGGGAAAAGAATTATTCCATTTTAATAGGTTTTTCCCAACAATTTCCCATAGGAGGAAACAAAGGAGAGGAGGTGTGGGGCATCGGGGAGGAGAAGGGAAGAAGAAGAAGAAGAAGAAGAGGGAAGAGGTGGCTGCGGCACCTCTATTTCCCGTAGGAGGAAACAGAGGAGAGGAGGCACTATGTATCGGGGAGGAGAAGGGAAGAAGAGGAGAAGAAGAGAAGGGAAAGAAGAAGGGGCTGCGGTAGTGGCAGTTGCAGCTAGAAGAAGGAGAGAAAGAAAAGAAGGTAAGGAAGAAGAGAGGAAGGGGAGTTGTGGCAATGGCTATAGCAGTTGCAGTTGGGAAAGAAGAGGAAGTAAGAAGGAAAGGAGAGGAAGAAGATAAGGGAAAGAAGAGACTGTGGCAGTTGCAGCTAGGAAAGAAGAAAAGGAAAGGAAGAAGAAGAGGGAAGAAGAGGAAGAGGGGAAGGTGGCTGTGGATATGACTATGGTTGTGGCAGTAGCGTGCTACGACAATTGTGTCAATTGTATTTGGGAAAGAAAAAGGAGTGAGAGAAGAGAGAATGGAAGTAGCACAGTGGAAGGGGCTGTGGTGGTGGTTGCAGCTGTGGCTGCGACCACGACTATAGCTGTGGCTGTAGTTATGACTATGGCAATGATAGCTGCATTTGGAAAAAGAAGATAGGTGCAGAAAATGAAATAGGAGAGGAGACGGAGGAAAAGTAGAAGAAGGATTCGGCTGACACCTTCTTCGGATCAAAATCTTCGAAAGGCAAGTGTTTCGATCTTTCCTATTGTAAGTGTTTTGATCTTATTTACTACAATTCTATCTCTAATTTTTGTCTTGAATATGAGTAATTTGAATTGTTCTAGCCCTGCATTTGATACCTCCCTTGTTTAGATGTAACGATTTCAATCTGGATAACTCCCGAGATTCTAACCCATCCACCTTGTTTTAGCTATAAATCCCTATATGGATTTTCAATTTAGATAAACCTTATTTGATCTGAATATAGACTCATAAACCTTTTTATTGATAGCTTATTTGAAGAATTTAGAGTAAGTTTGCCTACCCAAATTTCTATTTCAACTGACCCTATGGATTTTACGAAATAGGGACTATAACTTCAGACCTTTGAATACTAAACTATTTATAAATCCTTGTTAGAAACTCTAATTTATTCAAAACTTATTTTATTAGAATTTAGACTAATATATCTTTCTTTTGATACCATATTGAAAGATTTAGAGTCTAAATTCCTACTCAGTTTTCTATTGAATCCGACCCTATGAATTCTATAAAGTAGAGATTTTGATCTTTGATATTTAGTTACTGAATTATTTATAACTCTTTGTTGGGAACTTTGATTCATAAGAAACTTATTTTATATAAAAGTAGATTGAAATATCTTTCTAATAACATAATTTTAAGTAATTTGATTATTCAAATAATTCATGCATTGTGCCTCTTAAATTTTGCCACAAATCGAGCTTTGGTTGATTTCATTTATTCTTGTTTCATTCCCTTTGAAAATTGATTTCGTCTAGTATTCTTTCTTCAAATAAGCTTTATATTATTACTTTGAATTCTTGTTTGCTCTATCTTTAAATTATTTATATTCTTGAAACCTATTATGTAAAGCTTATGTTGTATCACATTGTTTCGTATGGGCACATGTATTTTTCGTTGTTTCACATGTGCTTCCAATATGTGCCAAAATCCTTATGTACTCATGCCTTTATTTCTTTTCAAATTTGAATACATTTGTGAAAGATTATGTTTACATCGTATTGACTCATAAAGGCATATGTACATTTTGTTATTCTACATGTGCTTCTGATATGTGCTAATTTCATTGTTCACACTGTCCTTTTCTATTATGATGTTTGTGGGATATTGTGAACCTTTACTAGAAATAGTAAAGGGAGTTATGCATAGAGCCTATGATGCTCTATCGGCCCCCTCTGACTTCACCCAAACGTGGGTGGATGGAGCTCCCAAACGTGGGAGACTTCTGTCTAGTGGTCATCCAGAAATAAATGAACCATATTCTGTCTGTGATCCCATAGCACCTTCTATACATTTAATATGATATCCAAAGCTTTGGTTATGTGTTTTATAAGTGCTTTAGATAAGAATGATATGAATGCAATATCAAATATGATGTTTGAGCTTCTTTTTCGTATTTGTTCTTTGATATGCTCCGAAATGATTCATATGCCGTTGATATATTCTGAAATATTTCATATGTTATTGATATGTTCCAAAATGCTTCCTATGCCTTTGAAATATTCATACACCATTAATACACTTTGAAATATTTCATATACCATTGATATGTTTCGAAATGTTTTATTTGTCATTGATATGCTTCGAAATATTTCATATACCATTGATAAGCTTCAAAATCTTTTATTTATTATTGATATACTCCGAAACATTTCATACACCATTGATATGCTCCGAAATATTTTATCTGCCATTGATATGCTACGAAATATTTCATATGCCATTGATATACTCCGAAACATTTCATACACCATTGATATGCTCCAATTACTCTATGCTCCATTTGTTATAAACTAAATATATTATGAACGAAATGACATTTGTGATTCTATATCTAATGAGATGGTATCCTTAAATCTTTTGTATTCTGCCTTGCGTTGTGATACCTTATTTGTTTGAAATTGTCACTTTTCGTTCTAGATATATTTTGTCACCTGTTGAGTTTTTTAGCTCACTCCATTGCTATATAAATCTTCTAGGTTAGCTTATCACTCACAAAGATGTTTGTATTCGGCTGAGGTAGTGAAGAGGTATTCAGAATTATGGGCAAGTCTTGTTGGTTGTTATGTTATTATTGTATAAATGCATTTTATATGTAATAAAAATGTTGTCAATAGGTTTGAATTGATATATCATGTAAAAGTGTGAAAAGATCTCTCTAATTTAGAATTTCAGAATGTTAAGTTTACGATGATATGAACTTGTGGTAAATGGTTGGAGTTCTGATTGTATAAATTATTTATTTTGTGGATGTATAAATGTTGTTAATGTTTGTTAAGTTAGTTTGGGTTATCATAAATATTAATTATCGAGAGATGTGATATATGATTATAAACAGTACATGTTTTATGGATGTGAATTTAATTGAATGTTTCTTAGTGTCCTCAAATGTTAGTTTGGATCCTAGATTAGTTTGGTGACAAAAAAATTTAATAGTATTGGAAGAATAGAAAAACAAAATCCCAGAATTCCCGTAGAAAAAAAGGTTTTATCATCGTGTAAAAGTTGGTGCACAAAAACGCGTGAAATCGAAAAACTACGCGTAAGAGAATTATCTAGAGAGATTGTATATCCCTGAAAGCCTACAAATCTATTAGAGAGGATAAAAGAGATCAATTGTCCTCCTCTCTAGTGGTGATCTACACGATAGGAGCTACGAAGAAGCTCCTCAAATCGCTGTCCAAAACTCTTCCTTGTGTGCACCATGTAATCAAGAAGGGGCTACCCCTTCTTGCTATACACACACCTCAAATAGGGGGGCTACAATATAAGGACGAGAGGGAGAGAGAAGAATAGGAGGAGGTAGCCAAAAAGAACCTCCAACCTATGGGTCTTTGATTCCCTCTTATTTATAAAGGCCCGCTTGTCAACTTAACCCTAATTAATCTTGTCATAATTAAGTACTAAATCTCCATCCAACTACCTAAAGCCTCTTAGATTAGTGAGTCTTTACCTAATAATCTCTTATTAGCACTTATTGGATCTCATCCATAGGATCCAATAATTTAAGGGCTTCTTAGATATCCAATAAGATAGGGGCTCCAACAGATATCTCATATCCAAACCTCGACTCATCACAATGTCTACCATATGTATGTAACCCTCTAGGCCCAATATCGAGCTGGACATGAGTTATACCTGTCAGAATTTCTTCTGGCTCAGTTAATTATTATTTTCATAATAATTCACTTGACTCATCGACTACGGATGTACGAAGCCACTATGCCGCAATCCCTAGGTGATATAAGAGAATCCAATCTTTTGGACCTATATATTCTTAATTACCATGTATCTATAGTCTCTCATCCATATAATATCCCAAAGACCATATACCTGACATGGTGCTGTTAGGCCCATATAGTTTCTATACGAGTCTCACTCTACTCGGATTCTCCTAGAGAACTTTGTTTCTCTCAATCCGAATGACCTTGGCTAGGGATTTGTCTGAGCAAGAATATATGGGATATTCTTCTCATGACACTAAGAATAGATAATCATCTATCGATACTCAATAGCCCTCGTAAGATTGGTTACCACTCTTGATGACCAACTATGCTAGATCTAAAACCTCCAAACCTATAAGTCTGGTATCAAAGAGTAGATTACTCATATAAGACATCTTTGGTGTCTTTAGTCTAAGGATCAGATACACCATTGGGATGACAGAATCATTGTCTAACAATAAGGCATCATCAACCATCCAACATTCAGTGAGCAAATTAATTAGTAAACTCATTCCCTAATAAGCACTTGCATTGTATCTCTAGTGTCCTCACAAGAGCAGCTATGAGACCAACTATATCCATCATATGGATGGGTATACAGCACACTAGTTTGTTCGGTTACCTCAATGTCTCTCTCGAGTAACCTATGACCGCGATTATTTAGGATCTATGTTTAAAGGTGAATCAGTCTTATTATCGTGCTCTCATCATGATCCGATTCTCATTGCACAAATCCATGGATATTACAATATATTCATGCAATAGGTAATATAAAGCGATAAAATACCAAATAATAATTATAAGCAAAAAGACTACGTGTCAAGTCATATGTGTCATCACACATATGATTGGCTTGTAGGGCATATATGACTAGCAATCTCCCACTTGACCTAAAGCTAATAACCTCTATATTTGATCCCCATCAGACCCTTGTGATGCTCAAAGACAATATGAGACAATAGTTTTGTTAATAAATCTATGATGTTATCTTCCGATAAAACTCTTTCCACTATTACATCTCCTTAGGTCACGATCTCTTTGATCAAGTAGAACCTCCTAAGAATGTGCTTATACTTTTGATGAGACCTGGGTTCCTTCTCTTGAACAATCACCCCATTGTTGTTGCTATATAAGGGAATTGACTCTTTGCTGCCCGTCATGACTTCGAAATCTATGATGAACTTTTTTATCCAGACTCCCTTCTTTGTTGCCTCTGTTGTAGCAATGTACTCTATTTTTATGGTCGAGTCGGTAGTAGTATCTTGCTTGGAACTCTTTGTTAGTTATAGGTGCCCAACAAGCCAATCACGTGAGTGATGGCAGATGTGACTTGACATGAAATCTTTTTGCTTATTATATTTTGGCATTTATCAATTTATATTATCTATTGCATATATGCATATATATATTGTGATGTCCTTGGATCCGTGCAATGAGAATCAGATCGTGATGAGATCACGATAATGAGACCGATTCACCTTTAAACATAGATCCTAAATAATCCCGATCATAGGTTACTCGAGAGGGACATCGTGATAACCGGACAGACTGGTGTGCTATATACCCGTCTATATGATGGATGCATTTGGTCTCATAGCTGCTCGTGTGGGGACACTAGGGATACAATACAGGTGCTCATTGGAGAATGAGTTCACTAATTGATCCGCTTACGAAATACTAGATGGTTGATGATGCCTTATTGTCAGACAGCGATTCTGTAGTCCTAGTGGTGGATCTGGTCCTTAGACTTGAGACACCAAGGATGTCCTGTATGAGTGCTCCACTCTTTGATACCAGACTTATAGGTTTGGATATCCCAGATCTAGTATAGTTGGTCATTGGGAGTGACAGTCGACCTTATGAGGGCTATTGAGTGTCGATAGAGGATCATCCACTCTCGGGGTCATGAGAGGAATATCCCATATGTTCTTGCTCAGACAAATCCCTAGCCAGGGTCATTCGGGTTGAGAGAGAAAGGGTTCTTCGGGAGAATCCGATTAGAGCGAGACTCGAGTAGAAACCGTATGGGTCTGACAGCACCATGCCCAATATACAGTCTCTAGGATATTAGATGGATGAAAAACTATAGGTACATGGTAATTGAGGACAAACAGGTCTAATGGATTGGATTCCCCTATATTATCTGGGGACTACGACGTAGTGGCCTAGTGTGTCCGCAGTCGATGAGTCGAGTGAATTATTACAAAGATAATAATTCACTAAGCCAGAAGGAGTTTTGATAGCTATGACTCACGGCCAGCTTGATATTGGGCCTAGAGGGTCACACACATATGGTAGGCATTGCGATGAGTAGAGGTTCAGATATGAGATATCCATCGGAGCCCCTATCTTATTGGATATCCAATAAGCCCCTGAATTATTAGAGCCCATGGACGAGATCCAATAAGAGCCCATGAGAGATTATTGGATAGAGATTCACTAATCTAAAAGGCTTGGGTAATTGGATATAGATCCAATACCCACTAGGGGAGGATCCATTAGGGTTTGACAGGGGGCCTCTATAAATAAGAGGGATTCAAAGCCTCATAGGCTAGAGCCTTTGCTTACCTCTCCTATTTTCCTCCCACTCTCCACCTCTGGAGTTTTGAGGAGCGTCGTTGTAGCCCTACTGTGTGGATCACCGCTAGAGAGGAGGACACTTGACCTCCTTCACCCTCTCCAAGAAATCTGTAAGGAAACAGGGATATAAGATCTCCTTAGGTAACACAATCTATTTTTTATGCAGTTTGTTTCACGGATTTTTGCGCACCAATCTTCATATGACGACGAACATCTCTTTAGAAATAGGGGATTTTGTTTTCTTGTTCTTCCACTACGCATGTGATGTCGCCCCTAAGATTTCCCAACACTCTTCCAGCATACTGATTCTCCATTCACACATAAATTCATAAGCGTGGGAGCTTATACAATCACAAAACCAACATTTACCACAAGTTCATATCATTACATGAATTAAACTTAACATTCCAGAATCCTATACATGAGAGGTTCTTTAAACTTATACAAAATCCACAAGCTTAGATTCATCGTTAACATTTCATTAGTCGCAGAGTATGCTTATACGACAAAAACATATATACTAATAAAGATCTACCCAAAGTCTTCTAGCTTTCCACTACTTCAACCTAATTTTAACATTTAAGCAAGCGACAAGCTTTCATGAAAATTTATATAGCAACAGAGTGAGCATATATTATAGCAACAGAGTGAGCATATAAAGCTCAGCAGGTGACTAACATATCCATGGTAAAAGAGGACAACTTCCAAACAAATAAGGTTTTCAAATACAAGGCAGAACATAAAGAATTCATAGATGTAATCTCACTAGGTGCAGAATCACAAATGTCATTTCAATCACACATATTTGGTTCATAACAGATGGAGCATAGAGTAATTGGAGCATATTAATAACCAATGAAATGTTTCGAAGCTTATCAATGACGTATGAAAGATTTCTAAACATATCCATGGCAAATAGGACATTCCAGAACATATCAATAGCATATGAAATATTTCAAAGTGTATCAATGGTGTACGAATATTTCGGAACATATCAAAGACTGATACGAAACAGAAGCTGAAACGTCGTATTTGACGTTGCATTCATATCTTTCCTATCCAAAGCGCATATAGAAATACATAACCAAAGCTTTGGATATCATATCAAATATATAGAAGATATAGTGGGACCATAGACAGAATGTGATTCATCCATTTCTGAATGACCACCAGACATAAGTCTCCCACGTCTGGGAGCTCCATCCACCCACGTCTAGGTGAAGTCAGAGGGGGCTGGCAGAGCATCGCAGGCTCTATGCATAACTCCCTTTATCATTTCTGGCAAAGGTTCACATTATCCTACAACCATCAGAGTACAAAAGGCAGTATGAACAATAAATAGAACATATCGGAAGCACACGCGGAACAACAAAACAAAACATACATGTGCCTTTATGAGTCATTACGATGCAAACGAATAATCTCTCACAAGTGTATATAGATTTAAAAGAAAATGAAGGCAAGAGTACACACGGATCCCAAGCAATCATATTTAGGTCAATTCAAATAAGAAGGTTAGATGAATTCAATATCCAAAGGGATGAAACAGGATTAGGCACATATCGAAACACGAAACAATGGAATATTAACATGTGCCTATATGAGTCAATATGTTATAGCATAACGTGATATGATATGTTTCAAGAATATAAATACTTATAAACAAGCACAAACCAGAATTCAAGCATTAATTTAAAACTTAATTGAGTGAAGGCAACTGAATGCAAATCCATTTCCAATGAATGAAAACAGAATATGAGAAATCGATCCAAGCTCGATTTCTGACAGAGTTCGAGAGGCACATTGAACAAATATTTTAAATTATCAATTATGCTCTAATACCCACAAAATAATTTTTGTTGAACAATATATCAATCTTTTTTATGATGAAACAAGGTTTCCATCAAGGAGTTACCATTGATTTAGTAACCACAGGTCAACAACAAAATTCACTGTTTTGCAGAAAACATAGAGTCGGCTTCAATAGATAATAGGATAGGCATTTGAATTCCAAAATTTTCAGTCTATATATCAAAAGTAAGGTCTAGAAGTCTAGTTTCAAACAAGTCAGTTTGGTATAAATCAGAATTTCCAACAGGGACTTATAGGCATTTTAGTGCCAAAAGGTCAGAAATTTTGATCCCTATTTTGCAGCATCCATAGGCTTATTTGAAACAAAATTTTGGGTAAGTATTAGATATTCAAAATTTTCAAAATCAGTGTCAAAAGAAAAGTATATGAGTCTAATTTCAAATGAAAAAGGTCCTGCTTAAATCCACGTTTGATACTAAAAATTATGGCTGAAACAATCTATAGGGGTCAGTTTACCGAAAAATTCCAGATCCATAGTTTCGGGGTCTAACAAGAGGAATATCAGGTTCTCAGCCGAAATTGTTTAGATTATTCAGAATTAATATGAGTATAGAGACTAATATTTCTGTAGGATGGGGTTAGAATACTTGCCTTTGAGAATTATGACCCTAAATGAGAAGATTTGAGCAAGAAACCTCAAAGCCCCAAAATTTTTTTCCTTCTTCTCCTCTTTTTATTTCTCTTCTTCTTTCTTTCTTTCCCTATTCTTCCACGCAGCTGCCTTCTCTAGTTCCTTGAGAACGAAAGCAGAGAGGCTTAAATGGTGAGATTTGTAATTTTGTGCATTTTGCAGTTTAGTCCTTGCATTATTATATTTACGATTAGGTCCTTAGGGTTTACATATACATCCTTTTTTTTTTAACAGATCTCCAAATTTTATAAATAAGTTCTCAGATTTATACTTTGGCTCTTTTATCAAATTAAAATGAATTCTTACACTACAACTAGAAATTTATACGAAAATTTAAAAATGAGGGATGTTACACTCTCCCCCCCTTAAAAAAAATTTAGTCCTCTAAATTTATTATACCTCTATCGATGAAAAGACGAGGATAAACCTTTTTCATTTCCTCCTCTAGCTCCTAGGTTGTCTCGTCTCCAGAATGATGTCTCCAAATTACTTTAACTAGAGGAATAATCTGATTTCTTAGAATCTTTTCCTTCTTAACAATAATCTGGGTGGGCTCTTCCACATAAGATAAATCTTTATCGATCTCCATCAGCTCATACTTAATGATATGAGAAGGATCATGTATATACTTTCTAATCATCGAAACATGAAATATATTATGGATATGGCACAACGATGGTGGCAAGGCAATCCTGTAAGCGATAGAACCAACCCTCTCAAGGACCTCAAAAGGTCCAATAAAATAAATCTTGGGCTTAACTTTCCTTTCTTCCCAAATCTTACAATGCCTTTGGAAGGGGAGACATTTAAGAACACAAAATCTCTGATTTCAAACTCTATATCTCGTCTTCTATTGTCAGCATAACTTTTTTGACGACTCTGAGCAGTTTTCAACATTTTTTTTATAACTTGAATTTTCTCGGTAGTTTCTTATATCTTGTCTGGTGCTAACAACTTTCTATCATCAACTTCCTCTCAATATATAGGGGTTATGCATTTTCGCCCATATAAAGCTTCATAAGGAGCCATTTGAATACTTAAATGATAACTATTATTATAAGTGAACTCAATAAGTGAAATATCTTTATCTCATTCACCTTTCCAATCCATAACATAGGCTCTAAGCAAATCCTCAAGTGTTTGAATTGTTCTTTCTGATTGACCATCAGTCTGAGGATGATATGCAGTGCTAAACTTGACTTTAGTGCCCATAGATTCCTGTACTCTTCTCCAGAATCTAGAGAGAAATCTGGAGTCTCTATCAGAGATGATCTCTTTTGGAATACCATAAAGTCTTACTATTTCACTGACATATAAATCTGCAAGTCTGTCCAGCGAATAAGTCATATTAATCGGTAGAAAATGTGCAGATTTTGTTAGCCTATCAATGATAACCCAAATAGCATCATGCTTTCTAGAGGTTCTGGGTAGTCCTGAAATAAAATCCATGGTAACACATTCTCATTTCCATTTAGAAATATCTAAAGAACAACCCTCTAGGTCTTTGGTGTTCTCCTTTGATTTGCTGACAAGTTAAACATTTTGAAACATACATTGCAATTTCCTTCTTCATGCCTTCCCACCAATAATGACTTCGGAGATCTCTATACATCTTAGTGCTCCTAGGATGCATTGTGTACTTTGAAGTATGACTTTCCTTTAGGATTTGGTTTTTGATGTCTGGTTCATTTGGTATACATACTCTATCCCCAAATCTCAATAGGCCATCTTTTGAAACTTGAAATTTTGGCTTTAATTCCTTTTCTACTTCATTCCTCAGATAGATTAAGCATGGATCTCGTAATTGTCCTTCTTTAATTTGTTGAGTAAGATCATATTGCACTTGAATGGAGGCCATCAATATCATTGAGTCTTGCTCTTTCCTCATAGTATTCAAATCAAAATTTTCTTCTAATAACTTCCATTGCTTCACAACTAGACTAGCCATAAAATTTGTAGATTTTCTACTAAGTGCATCAGCCACAACATTGGCTTTGCCCGGGTGATAACGGATGGCACAATCATAATCCTTTAGAAGTTACATCCATCTTCGCTGCCTCATGTTTAACTCTTTCTGAGTGAAAATATATTTTAAACTCTTGTGGTTAGTAAAGATTTCAAATTGCCGCCTATACAAGTAATGTCTCCAAATCTTTAGGGCAAAAACAATTGCTGCCAATTCCAAATCATGAGTTGGATAATTCAATTCATAACCTTTTAGTTGTCTAGAAGCATAAGCAATCACTCTCCCTTCCTACATCATAACACATCTCAGGCCCTTTCTTGAAGCATCAGCATAAACTACAAATCCCTCACTACCACTTGGAATAGTGAGAATAGGGGCACTAGTCAATCTTCTTTTTAACTCTTGAAAACTTTGCTCACAATCATCATCCCATACAAATTTCACATTCTTTTTAGTGAGTTTGGTGAGAGGTTGAGCGATTCGAGAAAATCCCTCCATAAATCTTCTGTAATAACCTGCCATGCCCAAGAAGCTTCTAATTTCTGTTACATTTGTTGGTACTTCCCAATTAAATACAGCTTCTACCTTCTTTGGATCAACAGATATGCCCTTCCCTGAAATCACATGGCCTAAGAAAGCAACTTCATTCAACCAAAATTCACATTTGCTGAACTTTGCATACAACTTCTTTTCTCTCAGTATGGACAATACATTTCTCAAGTGCTTCTCATGCTCCTGATTACTCCTTGAATACACCAATATATCATCAATGAATACAATTACATAGTCATCCAAAAGTGGTTGAAATATCTTATTCATTAGTTCAATAAAAGCTGCAGGGGCATTAGTCAAACCAAAAGGTATCACCAAGAATTCATAGTGACCATATCAGGTTCTAAAAGCTGTTTTTGGAATATCCTTCTCCTTGATCTTCAACTGATAATAACCTGACCTCGGGTCAATCTTAGAGAATACTTGTGCACCCTGCAGTTGATCAAACAAATTATCAATTCTAGGTATGTGATACTTGTTTTTGATGGTCACTTGATTCAACTGTCTATAATCAATACAAAGCCTCAATGTTCTATCCTTCTTCTTCACTAATAGTACCGGAGCACCCCACGGTGAAACGCTTGGTCATATGAAACCCTTATCTAATAATTCTTGTAGTTACTTCTTTAATTCCTCTAGCTCGAGTGGTGCCATTCTGTAAGGAGGATTAGATATTGGGGTTATACTGGAGACCAGATCAATAGCAAATTCACCCTAGAGGTAAACCAGGCAAGTCATATGGGAATACATCAGGGAACTCTTTGACCACTGAAATTTCATCCAAATAAGTTTCTTCATTTGGATGCTCCTTTACACACACCATATAACAAAACCAACCTTTCTACATAAGACGATAAGCTTGAAGTGCTGATATCAAGCAAGGAGGCAAATCATGCCTAATGCCCTCAAAGTAAAATATAGGCTGATCTGGTATGCAGAAGGTAAGTATTTTTGTGTCGCAATCAATACTAGCGTGATGAGAAGATACCCAATCCATGCCAAGTATAATATCAAAACCCTGGATATATATGAGAATCAAATTAGCAAGGAGTTCGTATTCTCCAATAGAGATCAAACAAGATGGGTAAACCAAATTTGTTGCCAAAGAATCCCCAACGGTAGTTGTTACATATATCATATAATCTAGGGGTCTAGGTAGAACATCCAAGTGACAAGCAAAGTATTGTGAAACAAAAGATAAGTTGGAACCAGGATCAAACAAAACTTTTGGATTTCTTTTAGAAACATGAAGAATACCTTCAACCATTGATTTAGAAGCTTTAGAATCTTGTTCAGTGATAGCATACACTCTAGCATGGGCTGAGGGTCTAAGAGATAGTGGCTCTTTCTTCTTCCTGAGAGGGCAATCTTTTATTTGATGATCTAGCTTTCCACAAGCAAAATAGGCTCCAGTCACCCGAAAACACTGACTTGTTTCATGATTTAATCCACATTTTGCACATGACTGAGTCCTCCGCAGTGGTTTCCCTTTCTCAAATCTAGATGTCTTGGACCTCTTGTTACTAGCTTCATATTCATTTTCCCTCTTGCTTTTACTAGTAAATCTGTCCTTTTTGTTCTTTGCCCATGATTTCTTGAATTTCCTCCATGCCTATCTCAATTTTTAAAGCTCTTTCTATCGTATCTGCATATGTTTGTAGTTTTAAAGTAGACATTCGACTTCTTATTGCTGGCCGTAATCCCTTTTCAAACCTTTTTGCTTTTTGAGATTCATCATCAGTCATATGTGTAGCAAACCTAGAGAGCTCACTGAATTTAGATTCATACCTTGTAACCGTCATGAGAGGTTCTTTAAACTTATACAAAATCCACAAGCTTAGATTCATCGTTAACATTTCATTAGTCGCAGAGTATGCTTATACGACAAAAACATATATACTAATAAAGATCTACCCAAAGTCTTCTAGCTTTCCACAAGCAAAATAGGCTCCAGTCACCCGAAAACACTGACTTGTTTCATGATTTAATCCACATTTTGCACATGACTGAGTCCTCCGCAGTGGTTTCCCTTTCTCAAATCTAGATGTCTTGACCTCTTGTTACTAGCTTCATATTCATTTTCCCTCTTGCTTTTACTAGTAAATCTGTCCTTTTTGTTCTTGCCCATGATTTCTTGAATTTCCTCCATGCCTATCTCAATTTTTAAAGCTCTTTCTATCGTATCTGCATATGTTTGTAGTTTTAAAGTAGACATTCGACTTCTTATTGCTGGCCGTAATCCCTTTTCAAACCTTTTTGCTTTTTGAGATTCATCATCAGTCATATGTGTAGCAAACCTAGAGAGCTCACTGAATTTAGATTCATACCTTGTAACCGTCATATTTCCCTGAATAAGATTCAAGAACTCCAATTCTTTTTGATCTCTTATATAGTCTAAAAAATATTTATCGTTAAACTTTTCTTTGAATACCTTCCATGTTATTGGCACATGTTTGGCTTCAAAAATCCTCATACATGAGAGGTTCTTTAAACTTATACAAAATCCACAAGCTTAGATTCATCGTTAACATTTCATTAGTCGCAGAGTATGCTTATACGACAAAAACATATATACTAATAAAGATCTACCCAAAGTCTTCTAGCTTTCCACTACTTCAACCTAATTTTAACATTTAAGCAAGCGACAAGCTATCCTGAAAAATTTATATAGCAACAGAGTGAGCATATAAAGCTCAGCAGGTGACTAACATATCCATGGTAAAAAAGGACAACTTCCAAACAAATAAGGTTTTCAAAATACAAGGCAGAACATAAAGAATTCATAGATGTAATCTCACTAGGTGCAGAATCACAAATGTCATTTCAATCACACATATTTGGTTCATAACAGATGGAGCATAGAGTAATTGAAGCATATTAATAACCAATGAAATGTTTCGGAGCTTATCAATGACGTATGAAAGATTTATAAACATATCCATGGCAAATAGGACATTCCAGAACATATTAATAGCATATGAAATATTTCAAAGCGTATCAATGGTGTACGAACATTTCGGAACATATCAAAGACTGATACGAAACAGAAGCTGAAACGTCATATTTGACGTTGCATTCATATCTTTCCTATCCAAAGCGCATACAGAAATACATAACCAAAGCTTTAGATATCATATCAAACATACAGAAGGTGTAGTGGGACCACAGACAGAATGTGATTCATCCATTTCTGAATGACCACCAGACAGAAGTCTCCCACATTTGGGAGCTCCATCTACCCACGTCTAGGTGAAGTCAAAGGGGGCCGACAGAGCATCGCAGACTCTATGCATAACTCCCTTTACCATTTCTGGCAATGGTTCACATTATCCCACAACCACCAGAGTATAAAAGATAGTATGAATAATAAATAACATATATCGGAAGCACACGCGGAACAACAAAACGTACATATGCCTTTATGAGTCATTACGATGCAAACGAATAATCTCTCACAAGTGTATATAGATTTAAAAGAAAATGAAGGCAAGAGTACACATGGATCCCAAGCAATCATATTTAGGTCAATTCAAATAAGAAGGTTAGATGAATTCAATATCCAAAGGGATGAAACAGGATTAGGCACATATCGAAAGCAAATGCGAAACAAGGGAATATACATGTGCCTATATGAGTCAATATGTTATAGCATAAACGTGACATGATATGTTTCAAGAATATAAATACTTATAGATAAGCACAAACCAGAATTCAAGCATTAATTTAAAACTTAATTGAGTGAAGGCAACTGAATGCAAATCTATTTCCAATGAATGAAAACAGAATATGAGAAATCGATCCAAGCTCGATTTCTGATAGAATTCGAGAGGCACATTGAACAAATACTTTAAATTATCGATTATGCTCCAATACTGTCAAAATAATTATTGTTAAACAATATATCAATCTATTTTTTGATGAAACAAGTTTTGTATGAAACAAGGTTTCCATCAAGGAGTTACCATTGATTTAGTAACCACAGGTCAACAACAAAATTTACTGTTTTGCAGAAAACATAGAGTCGGTTTCAATAGATAATAGGATAGGCATTTGAATTCCAAAATTTTCAATCTATACATCAAAAGAAAGATCTAGAAGTCTAGTTTCAAACAAGTCAGTTTGGCATAAATCAGAATTTCCAACAGGGACTTATAGGTATTTTAGTGTCAAAAGGTCAGAAATTTTGATCCCTTTTTTGCAGCATCTATAGGCTCATTTGAAACAGAATTTTGGGTAAGTATTATGTGTTCAAAATTTTTAAAATCAGTGTCAAAAGAAATGTATATGAGTCTAATTTCAAATGAAAAAGGTCTTGCTTAAATCCACGTTTGATACTAAAAATTATGGCTGAAACAATCTATAGGGGTCAGTTTACCGAAAAATTCCAGATCCATAGTTTCGGGGTCTAACAAGAGAAATATCAGGTTCTCAGCCGAAATTGTTCAGATTATTCTGAATTAATATGAGTATAGAGACTAATATTTCTGTAGGATGGGGTTAGAACACTTGCCTTTGAAAATTATGACCCTAAATGAGAAGATTTGAACAAGAAACCTCAAAGCCCCAAATTTTTTTTTCTTCTTCTTCTCCTCTTTTTTTTTCTCTTCTTCTTTCTTTCTTTTCCTATTCTTCCATGCAGCTGCCTTCTCTAGTTCCTTGAGAATGACAGTAGAGAGGCTTAAACGGTGGGATTTGTAATTTTATGTATTTTGCAGTTTAGTCCTTGCATTATTATATTTACGATTAGGTTCTTAGGGTTTACATATAGGTCCTTTTTTTTCTGAACAGATCCCCAAATTTTATAAATAAGTTTTCAGATTTATACTTTGGCTCTTTTATCAAATTAAAATGAATTCTTACACTACAACTAGAAATTTATACGAAAATTTAAAAATGAGAAATGTTACGCACAAATCATATGTGTATATAGAAAGGTTCACTTATGCACAACTCAAGTAAGCATCCCAAAACTGAGAGTAACCCTTAGCACTATTCATCATCAAGACGAAACTCAAGATTCAACTTGAACTAAAAGATACTCAATAGCTTGGAAACTTCCTCTGATCCAGATCTTTCAATAGCTTTTGATCCAAATAATGCTGAAGTCTCTAATTCTATATAATACAATTCTATAAAGTCAAGCACCAACCCTCTCTCCACTTAGTCTTATTGCGAGCAATTCAACGTTACATTACTTGTTAGTTTGGACCGAACTGTCTTTCTTCACTCAACTCAACCAAGAATCAATCTTTCTTGCACTTCAGCAACAAATCATTTCCATTGTCAACTCACAAAGAAAGTGCCAAGTCAATACTGGATTATCGAGCACCTACACATGGTATATAAATTGGTAAATACACAACCTCCCTTGCCGACCCAACCTCCACTCCACTTGATGAATGTCTTGATGGTTCATTTGATCTTGCTCCATCTTTTGATTCTTATCTTGTCAACTTCACTCACACCCGAACAAGACCAAGACATAGAGCTACAGCACCAACACTCACAATGAACCTAGACGTTACTCACACTCAAAGAGATTCTCCGCCCCTACCACATCCTTGTCTACTTGCCCTTATATACAAGTATCTTGTCTAGTAGTTACTTGTTGAGTAAAGTAAACCAGTCAAACCCTACATGGAACTTGCTCGCTTGAAGAGAGAAAAGATTTGATAACTACAACTCCACTTAAAGAATCGCTTACCACTTACCGCCCAGTCAACTCTACTTGGGTCAACTCTACCAGCCCTAGCACCCACTTCATACTTTACTTTTACCTTTGTCAAAGAATCTGCTGTTTAGAATTCTATGATACATCATTTACTTCCTGCAACTAATCATTCATTTATTATATCGCCTGTTGCTCTTATTTCTTACTATATTTGTCAAAGATACTTTTACCCTCGCGCTTATTCTTATATTACTCTCTCTCACATTACTCTCAATTACTCTATTGACTCTCTTATTCTTTTTCCTACTTCCTATTTTTATACTAACTACTTTTGACTCTTATATCTCTTATCTCTCCCTTTTCTATTCTTACTTCTCAAGGAACGTATCTTTCACACTTCAAAGTATCTCGGTGTTATAGCACAAGTCCAAGTCAAAGTATAAAGTGTGAGTAGCAAGGGCGCAAGAGGGTAAGGATAGTGGAGTTACAAGAAGTCAAAGATTATGCCCACCTAGCGCTTCAAACTAAAGTTAGGTCAGATGAACTTCTTGTAGAGTTGGCAAAAGAACAAGCAAAGGAATCATAAAGCGGTCCAGAGAGTTCGAGAATGGAAGGAACTCTACTTTAGGATAATGCTACAGGTGCTAAGAGGTTTTACCAATCAGATCACTACAAGGGGCTGAAGAAGCAAGCCTATAAGCAAAGAAGTAAAGGCAAGAAATGGAGTTATTAACCAAATTGTAAAGGCAGAAGAAACCCTTCTTCTGGCGACCTGACCTAAACTTGAAGTGAAGCTGACCTCTGACCAAGTAAGTAAGCTGACGCATAAGGGTACATACAATACAAGCAAATTAGCAACGTTCCTAAGCGCTTAAGGCAATAAGTGAAGTATTTGGAGCACTAGACTAGGTTTGGTGACTTCTATCTATTATATCTAGCAAAATCCTCTCTTATTAGGGTTATGCCCTTAAGTGGAAATTCAGATCATTGCTTCACACGGGTTATATTATAGGGCTTCATGCCACTTTTCATAAAAATAAAGAAGAAATGTAGGTCGATGTTGATACTGATTTACTTCACTCTTTAAGATTAAGATGGTGGTGGAGGGGAAGGAAAGTATGAGATGATTAGTGGTCTGAATCTATATCTCCTCCATGGAAAGAAGGGCTAAGTACTGCACTATGTTTGGGATGCTCATTCCACTACGACTGGGATGCTCGTTCCTGCTTCTCAAAACCATTCACTCATTGCATACTCGGTTCTACATTTCCCATCGAATCTTATGAGATTAGTGAAGCTCTGCATCTTTCTAGCTTCAAAGAAAGAGAAAAGATAAAGAAAGACAATGAAGTGGGATGATTTCCCAAGCTTTGATCAAGTTAAGAGAGCGTAGAGTGGAGATGAATCGATGGCTGGAGCGATACAGTGAATAAGCTAAGGATAACCTTTGTAGGGGCATTGGTTTGCTTTCTAAATTGGAGTATAGTTAGTATTTTGTCAATAAAACTGGACATGCTATCTCGTAAACCCGCTTCCCAGTACAAATATAGGCTTTATCACGAGACTCACTTAACTTCTTCCTTTTCGCATGAAACCTAGCTTTAAATAGATAGAAGATGCCTAGATGAAGCTATTTCCCAAGTGAGATGCATACTTTGACTCTTAGTCTGATGGATTTCTCTTGCCAGCCTCACTGGATTAGGATAATGCTTGAAAAAAAGAACCTATTGCCCATTAGAGAAAGACTGGAATGCCTTGGGAATACTACTGTAAGAAAACTATACTCCAAAGTGGGACCTTCTATAGAAACCTAGTAGCTGTCCTCTAAAAAGGGAGAAGATAAAATGAAGAGAGTGCCAGATAGCTTCTATCTTGTGTTAGCACATTTTGGGTAAGGTTCACACTGTAGTTAGGTTTAGGTGCTTGGTAAGAGGGACCTACGATCAAGGTTTCGTAGCCTCGTGCTCCAACTCCAAAAGCTACCTATCGGTCAATCAATCCATTCATTCCATTCCGTCTTAGCAAGCGAAAGGAAGACAACCGAAGAAAAGAAAGGAAAGGACAGCTCCAGATGCAATGATAGCAGGACTCTTTTTCTCTATATGATTTAGTGATCTAAGTTGTATTAGCCCAAAGGAAAAGAGCAGAGATGTATTTTTCATAAAGTACAGGCTATGCACAAATGTCAGTACTATAACTATGACTCTTTCTGGGAACCTTGTATTCTTACGCAACAGACGATTATCACCTCCCCAAAGGCCTCTTCAAGTCTCTCATGATACCTGAGCTCTCTAAAACTTGTGTTTTCATGTCTCCTTATTTACCAACCTATGTCACTCTGTGTCCATCACTCTTCTTTCGAGAACAAATCTATCTTTGTTTTTTCCGGATGCCCTTCGGTCTGGTTCTAATAAAGTGTTTGTCCCTGTACTAATCGATATCCACTACAGTTATGGAAAGGAAGTCGAAATCTTGGATTACCCTTGGGCCTTCTAGGATTTCTTTCATCGCTTAGTCTTTCCTTCTAGGATTTCTTTCATCGCTTAGTCTTTTTTCTTCTTTGTAGGGTACCCAGAGAAAGGATAAGATTGAAAAGGTACCCAGAGAAAGAATAAGATCGAATGAGTATGTATGAAACCCACTTATTCTAAAAAGGCTTTGAAAGAGGAAGAGTTCATAGGCACATTCATTCCCTCCCACTCTTCTAGCTCTGATTGTAAATGCTCTTCTTCCAATAGCTTTATCTTGACGAGAGCTTATTGAGTACTCCTATCCGCTCTTAGGTTCATAACCGGTCCTATTGAATCAGTTGCACAAACACCCTGTTCTTTCATTTCTACTTAAGCTCTTTCATTTCCACTTAAGCTTCTCGGGATTCCCTTGGACTTTATTTCATCAAGCCTTGGCAACTAACTGGAATAACAAGCTTTCCTGATGCAACATAAGGGCTGGTGCTATAATACAAATTACTAATAAGCATTCTGAGTAAGAGCTCTAATAGGCATTCTAAGAAAGAGCTCCCCTTTGAGGTTGTTGGGCCTTATCCGCCTTTGCACCAACTCCGAATTGGTATTCTGATTCCTCACCTTCTTCCTCACCTGGCTCTGACTCAGATCCAGCTATTGATTTTATAGATTCAATAAGAATAGGATATTCTCTGGTCAACTTAGCGCTTGCAGCTAACACATAAGAAAGTAGAACAGAAATAAACTCTAAGCCAACTAACATGGATTTAAGTCGAATTAAACTGGAAGAAGAACTTGCTGTTGACTTGAAACTACTGATTCTGGGCATTCGATTGAGGCTTCTGATCTTTATCCATCTTTTGGTTCTCGTACACTTGCTTAATGAAAATCTGCTTTATTGACAGCCCTTTACTTACTATCTATAGGTAACCAGACTGTTGACTCTCTAATGAAAATAGCACCCCTAAACTCATAGTGTAGATAGTAAAGCAAGCGCCAACTCCTCTCTAATCGTCTTAACCTTACTTTCGAACAGGAATAGGACATTCTCCACTGTCAACTAGAATAGTCAATTCTGCTGCTAGCAAGTGCTACTTATAGGATGGAAGGCACCTAGACTTCACTCGCACTCAAAGAGATTCTCGTTGACACCTTGGGCTAGGATGGGAGGCCTAATGGTTGAACTTCTCTTACTAACTAACTCTCTACTGCTGATTCTATTACAGCCGATGAGGATCTTTCTTCTACTTCAAAGCCTTGACTTGATTTTGATTCTTCCTCGACAAGAAACACCACTTTATGACTGCCACAACTGATCTTGTTCCCGCTTCGGTTTCTTCTCCTGCTTCTGGTCTCTATTACTTTCCGGATCCCATTTCTGATCTCGTAGACTTTCCAGATCTCGCTTATGGTCTTACTACAATAGAATTACCTCCTTCGGCATCAAACTAGGGCCCGAACAACACTTTCCCTGTTTCCAATGCTTCCTCTTTAGTGACCAACATCTATTATACCCCTATTAGAACTTGAACTCTGCCTTCGATGTTAATACCCAGCTCCCTATTATTCTCCTGCATCAGCTCTTTCTTCGGCAAAAGATCCAGCTCTTTATCCTTGACTTTATTCTCTTACCTTTCAAAGCTAGTACTTGATCTTGATCTAGCTTATGGTCTCCACCCTAAAGTTCTATTTCTCTTATTTGCTTGTTTATCGCAAAAAAGCATTCCATTCCATTTCTCTATCTCTTGCCGTTAGCGCAACTAAACTAGATTATGACTTGACTAGCACCTAAAGAGAAGTACGCATTAGCAGCACTAAGTCAAAGAGAAGTACGCATTAGCAGCACTAAGTTAAAGAGAAGTATGCATTAGCAGCACTAAGTCTTGATGCAACGAGGAAACTAGTAAAGTCATCTTTCTTGCACTGAGGAAGAGGAAACCGGAAATCGAAATTGTTAATATATGTGAATATATGGTTATATAAAGAGTGAGTGGGAATGTCAACTCCGGCTAGCACACACTAAGTCTCTTTTCTTGTCACGCCACTCAAAAAGGACTCATGCATAACTCCTACTAACTCGGACTCGTTCTAAGCATCATACAAATGCTTGTTGAGTGCCTTTCCTCTCTATGCTTCTATGCTTATTTGTCTTGCTCCAGTTCTTGTAACACGAACAAAGGACTTGGAATTGATTCTCTCGCTGTAAGGTAAAGCTATAACTCCTAATATGTAAGTCAAAGAATTCTCTTCCGAATACATTAATTCTTTCCCGCCTAACACTGCTTCTCTTTTGCCTACTTACTAGCTAGATTGCTTCTTGAAACATATTTCTCTGTTATCGACTTGAAAACTGGAACTACACTTAACCTCGCTGCATAAGGAATTCTGCTTTTCTTCACCCCCGGATCCCGCTTCTGTACCCCAATCTATATTCCACTCCTTTATTAGGTTCCCGTGACTCTTTGATACTTAATAAGAGAAGCTTCTTATACTGTTGATGATAAAGTCAGAATGGAATTGGGATCTCAAAACTCTGAATTGAAGGATAGAGCACTGGACTTTAGAGGGTCGGCCTAGAGGGTAGAGGCGAATTCCTAATTCGGGGTTCTTATTTACTTAGATGCAGGGTCGGAGTACCTTCTTTTCTTATTGAATAGAATACAAGTAAAGAGCACTAGGTGAGTTACCAGCTTCTATCAGACCTCGATGTGGAAGGGAACAAGAATGATTTAGTTGGAGTTGCACCATATCTTGTAGTTGATCATTCCATTCTCAATTCCTATGTTCAAGTGGAATTCTATATTTATGGTGGAATTCTGGCTTTCCTACTTGAGGAACACGTACTGGGTTTGTTTAGTTACTTATTTATAGAATACCTAAGCCCATGTACTAGGTTAGTTACTTATTTATAGAATACCCAAGCCCAAGTACTTGGTTAGTTACTTATTTCTATCATACCCGAGCCCAGCTCATGTTTCTGTTTCTTTCTATTAAGTGTAATTCTAATTCATATCCCCTGCTTCAGCACAAATTCCATTCATGCTTCTTCTCTTTCAACTAGATATGCCTCCTTACCTATCTCGTTTCCTTGGTTACAAAGATCTATCAAACCTAGCTCATGATTCTGTTTATCCCCTACAAGTTGAACTCTGACTTTAGAGTTGAGAGCACGGTTAGTTACCTATTCTATCTCAAGATCTAGCTAATGATTCTATTTCTTATCTTGAAACTATCTACTTCACTCGAACAGGAACTGGCAATTCACTTACCACTTCAAAGCCTTTACCGTATCTATATTCTATTCCTACTCCTACCCACTTCTTCTCCGGATGTTGCTTATGCTTCTCGGCACCAACACCCGAACCCGAATATTGATTGACTTAGAAGAAGCACTAACCTCTATCATCGACAAAACTCAAACTGATTTTTCCCTCTAATTTTGCTAACCTTAACTTTACTTGCTTGAGCAAGTCGAAAACCCGGTAGTCATGCACAACTTTAGAGTCAATTTCCAAGACGATCTCCTAGCTAACTTATTTATCTCATTTTCCTCATTCACATTCTTTCTTACCCAATATAGAGGGAGACTCTAATATGCTTTGGCTACATACTCGAATAGTTTACTTCATTCTAAAAAAAAGAGATCTATGTCTTTTTAGGAGCTAAGATAAGATATGTAAAATTGAAAATGAACTCTACCTTATACTTACTACACTTAGGAGTCTACCGAGCGTAATGATCCCCTCAAGGAATATACCTTTAAAAAGTCAATAGAAATTCACTTTCACTAGTAGTCTATCCTGTCCCCTTTGATTCTTTTGGCACAGAAGCTTAGAAATACAGGAAGAATCCATTTCTATTCCAATGGTAAGCCCACCCCTAAGCGCATCTAGGTCTCTGATACAAGTAAGCCCACTTTGACAAGGCTATCTATTTCTATGTAAGTTCCCAATGATCTCCTTACTCTGTTCTGATTAAGTCATTTCCATGTTGATTTATCCCTGGCGATTATTTGAAAGAGTCTAATCCACTTCAAAAGCCCATAATGTTGTTGAAATAACTGTATCAGTAGTTGTAGTTGTCTCAATAGACCCCTTTGGAGTAAGCAATATGAACCTAATCGAATTATAGGATGAGAGGTAAAGGTAAAGGGCCGATGAGAGGTGAAGGTGTAGGGCGTAGAGCTTCTCTAGGGTTGATACATTATTTGGGTGGGCGCTTTCTATGAAATGAAGTTTTCCTTCTTTCTCTCTTATGTTGGGCTTTCTATGAGATATTTTCTAGTGTTGGTTTGACTCATACCTTATGTGTTGGGCTTTCTATGAGATATTCTCTAGGGTTTGACTCATACCTTATTTGGGCTTTCTATGGAGTTTATCTAGGTTTTTGTTCTCTCTTATGTTGGGCTTTCTATAGAGCTTATCTAGGTGAGCCTCCATCTGTTATGCTTGTGATCTAGTATTAAGGTGAGCTTCTCTAGTTCCAAGCCATACAATAGGTCAAGAGAAGGGTGGTGGAAAGCAAGTCAGAATAATAGCTTGATTTAGCCCTTAAGCGCAAGCCATTAAGAGGGCAAAGCAAATACCAATATCAAATTAGTTGAAGTGTGGGATCGTAGCATTGGTAAACGAAACCTCTGGAGTGAGTTTCCGTCTCTGCCTGTATTTGATTTGACTATAAAGAAAGAGGAGTTGCACAACCAATTTGAGTCCTAAGGCTCATATTTCTCTAGTGCTTATGTCTTTGAGTCAGTTGAAAGACTAAGTGCTGATTGCATTCTTTTTGAGTGCCTATTTAGATCTCCTATGTAAACCCTAAGTTCTACTGCCTTTGAGTCCATCTTTCCAAATATAGCATAAAGGGGTTCTTCTTTCTAGTTTGGACTTCCACTCCATCCCAACCTCGACTAGTGTCAATTGTAGCAATGATCACTTTTGCCATTGGGATAGATTCCGTTCCTTTAGTTAGTGATCCATACGAATCAATATGTAGGGGACGAATCAATATGTAGGGGCAAAGGATTTCCATACTTGAATATAGAGTTCCCTGCTAGTGATTTGCATTTCCCTTAAGGTACATAATCGAAAGTGTGAGTTCCCATTCCAGTTTGTTGTGCCATGCAAGCTTCCTTATCGTTGGCTTTACTTGGAGTTGAATTTCTAGAGTTAGCCCCCTGGGGATATTTCTTTTTATTCTCTCTAATTGAAAGAAATCGGGGGTCCCAAGCCACACAGAAAGCTTTTAGAATTGTAGTAATTTTGTATTAACCCCTATTGTTTAGTAGTTGCTTATAGAAAAGGAAATACAGAATTTACAATTGATCGAGCGCAAAAGATGGCTTTAAATAAGTCTAATGCACTACCATTTGTTACTTTCAAGAAAGAATCAATCCCATCGATTCCTTGAAAAACTCATGCTTTTAATGCCCTACCATTTGAGGGTTTCCTTGCTCAAACCTTGGAATATAGCCTGCCTGATCCATAGCTTTTGAATAATGGAACTTTGACTTAGTGGACTCCTCCTATGTTGTGCTCAGGTCAAGAGCGTTGGACAAAAGGATTTCACCAACTATAGTCAGTAAAGAAAGTGTAAATTAGAGTTGCTGTGTAAGGTAGAGTAACAAAACACTAGTGGCATTCCCCTTTGTTGCAGTTCCTGGCACTCCTTTAAAACCGAGGGCTAGGTGAGTTCGTTGCCGACTTAACTTCACTATATATATCCCTTCCTACGACTTTCACTATATATATGCCTTCCTATGGTTTCACTATATATATCCCTTCCTAAGTAGTTGGTCTCCTAGAAAGGAGGTTTGCTAAGCCGAGTATGGGCCCTGTATCAATGAAAGCCCCTCTTTTCTTGGTTCTCTCTATATATGGAATGAGTTGGTTCTCTCTATATATGAAATGAGATAAGATCTCGATGCTAGGGAGATAGCCATGTGAGACCTGAGACCAAAGGTGGACCTTGCTGATTGAGATCATATCACGTGTTCCGTGCGCAAGTACAAAAGCCAAGCTGACCCTCAAAACAAGCAACGCTCTCTATGCCGTCTCAGAACAAGCAACACTCTCTATCTCGGCCTTTCCTTCTACTTTTTCTGATAGTTTCACTCCAAAGTGTTACCTCTTTCCTACTTTCTTTTCGGGCCTTCCAACCCATAGGTTTTTCCACAGGTCAAATGTGCAAATGTCGTGGCAGGAGCTAGATCGAGTAGAAGGTTTTTGTGCCATGTTCTTTTTGAATGTGCTAAGAATCCAGGGCAAGCAGACAAGACACTACTACAAAGACATAGAGCCAAGCAACTACGTAAGTAGCGCTAAAGGGCTGCTAGTTTGAACGGGCCAAGCAGACAAGACACTGCTAATGACTGCCAAGGCGGCAAGCAACTCCATTTATGGAGTTGTGCGGCAGTTGTGGAAGTCCTGTGTTTACTGTTGCGGCTGGGCCAAGCAACTACTAACATAGTGCGGCAGCCCAAGGCTACTAATGTTGTGTGGTAGCGAGTTAAAGGCGTCAGTGAGTTCCCATTGCGCGGCAGGCTGCTCCTGTTATGAGCAAGTCAAGGGTCTCAAGTGGACTGTTTTGTCTACAAGAGAGTAAGCGAGTAAGAGAAGAGGAAGGAGAAAGATTTGGTGAGTAAGATGGATCTGAGGTTGTGAGAAAGTAATCTATCTTTTTGACTCGATAAGATGCTTGATAAGAATTAGGATCAGGTACTAGCGATGAGGAGGCAGGACAATCCAATAGTGGATTTTAGCACTAGGAGTTAGTTGACTTATTTTTTTTGTCTACACATTTCAAAACCGAACCCCTGTTGCTAATACGGAGCTTCCACTATCTCCCCTAGCTTCTCGCACGATCTTTGCTTGGGGCTTGTTAAAGAATTGGAATGTCAATAATATATCTTTATATATAGAGTGAAAGGGTTTACTATTGATTCAATGGGGTAGGGATGGAGTCAAAGGAAAAACCCGAGGATATCAATATTGTACTTCTTTGTTTTGGATCGAGAAATCCATCTTATTTCATACCTTACGCTCGATGATAAAAGAGGTAAGAATCTACAGGATCAACAAACCTATGGGAACTTCTGGAATGATGTAAGGGAATATCAAACTCAAACGGAGGGAAAGCAAAGATTCAATGAAATAAAGAAATAAGCAACAACAAAAGAATATGATATTCAAAAGAAGTAGGAGATAGAAGAGCTCAGCCCAGATTCTAGAAGTAGGAGATAGAAGAGCCTAGATTCCAAATAAGCAAATTCCAACTCAAAAGGAAGGATAGGATCTTTCTTATTATCAAAAAAGAAGGGGCAAGGCGAGAAATTGATTGTGATTATTATGAGAGAGTTGTTTCATCTGCAGATGTTTGGTAAAAAGAGGAATATGCCCCTTCCCCTTTGATCATAAATAGAAAGTGTGTGAAATTGGAACATGAAAACATTACTGAATTGTGGTCTTAGTTACTCTTCGAGATAGAGTGGACGAAAACTGGACTTGAAACTCCTACATTAGGGCAACCCAACTGCTCGCATTAGCACAATTGAAAGTGACTCGAGTGTTGTTAGCGCAATGTCTTAATAGCTCCAGTTAACGCTACTTCGATTTTCGTTACTTGTTTGTTCCCTATACTAAGGATTTTGTAAGGACAAAGGCATAGGCACCATTTTCTACTACATGAAATTCTATTGCTTGTTTGGTTTGGAAATAAGCTAGCAAGTGTTAGGATCAAGAGCACTAAGAGGGGGGGGGGGTGAATTAGTGCAGCGGAAAACTTTCGACGATTTAAAACGACGTTCGTATGATAAAAATGATTTCAGTATGAAAGCCGATTTGGAAATTACTTTAACTTAAGATTAAGCGAAGTGCAGTTAAAGTAAAACTATGGAGGCAATTTGCAGTTAAGATAGAATATAAATACAAACCGAGATTTAGAGTGGTTCGGTCAATCTTGACCTACATCCACTTTTGGCTTCCTCCTCCGATGAGGTCACCGACGTCCACTAGAGGCTTTCCTTGAATAGGCGAAGGCCAACCACCCTTTTACAGTTTCACTCATTTTGATGGGCTTAGGAGACAACTCTTACAGATTTTTCACTCCTCTCTTGAATGATCAAAACTTGGAAGAAAAGTGGGAGAAGAACTTTTGCCCTTTACAATACTTTTGAGCTCTAAAAATCATAGAGTAAGATCAAGCTTTCGGTGCCCTTTCATGCAGGAAAGGGTGGGGTATATATAGGCCCCAAATTGGTTTGAATTTAGAGCTAAAAAATGTCATATCCTGGATTTCCGGGTTCTTGGCGTTACTACCGCCTAACAGAGCTTGGAGACCGAGCTCAGGCGGTACCACTGCCTGACAGGGGCGATACCACTGCCCAGCCCCACTCGGAGATCGAGCCCAAGCGGTACCACTGCCTGACATGGGCAATTCCACCGCTCAACTTTCCTGGGAGACTGAGCTCCTGGGCGGTGCTACCGCCCACCCAGGCAGTGCCACCACCGGCCAGGAAATCTGGGTCCAAATGGGCTGATCCATTCGGCTCAATTTGAGTCTTTCAAGGGCCCAATTGCCCCAAGATTAAGTTAATGGGATCACCTCCCATTTCTAAGTTAATCATCATGCTAACTATGATATTTTTTAAGACATTTACTGTAACTTGCTCCGGTGCGTCAATCGCTTCTTCCGGCGAACTTCCGATGAACATCCGACGAACCCTCGGCGATGCTCCGGCGAACTTCCGACAAACTCCTGGACTTGCGACGATCCACTTGGTGAGTTCCGATGAGCTTCTTTGACAAGCTCCTAGACATCTCGGATTTATTCCCGCAGAACCTCCGATGACCGTCCGGACTTCCGTCGAACTCTCGAACCCCCAACATGATCATAGTCTTGACTCCGACGCAACTCTTGTTGTATGTCTTACTTTCATCATAGTTAATCTTGTACACTTATCTCAACATATGGATTAGATAACAAATGACAATTGACTTCATCATCAAAATATGAGATTCAACAATCTCCCCTTTTTTAATGATGACAATCAATTGATAACGGAGTTAACCTTAACTCCCCTATCTATATGCCATGCTCGAGATAAGTTATTCTTGAATTCAAAACCTTTGAATTTAAGAGATATATTGATAAATTAAGATCGTTTAACCTTATCAATACTCCCATCATGATTCCTATCATGATGTATCTCTCTGAAAATGATATCAAGGTTTGACATCCATTTTCAAGTCTTACATTTCAAATGTGAATGATAGTAATGGTAGCACTTCATCATATAGTAAGATTTCAACATGTAAAATTGCGATGTAAGCTTTTTGATATCTTAACATAACATAAGCATTTCATCACATGGCAAGATATCAACATGTAAAATTACGATGCAAGTTCTTGATATCTTAACATGATGTATATATGGCATAATGCAAATATGGCAATCATAGCATTTTTATCATCAATTTACCATATATTTCGATCCAAGCTTCTTTTGATATCTTAACATAATTCAAATTCAAATATGGCACTCATAGCATCAATTCATATATTTCTCCCCCTTTGTCATCAATAAAAAGGAGAACGATATAAGCAAATTTTAAACATAAGTGCGGTAATGATTCATGCCATAACTAGGTTCATGTCATTTTTCAACAATAGGTGATAGGATAACAATTATACAAACATCTTAAGGAAAACATGACATGGAGATTACTTCTTCTTTTTTATTTGGTATTATCTGTTTGCATGAAGGAGGAAAGCCATTTGTGAGATTACTCGAATGAAGTTAAAATCGATAAGAGATTTAAAGCACTTTTCATTTTTACAAGGATCAAGATATGTATGTGAATCAAATCCTTGCAAGTAAAAAATATATTTCCTTTTTTTTTAAGAAGGAGTTTATAAGAAGGAATCATCAAATCCATTTCTCGAAAAATATTTTTCACATGATAAGTCTATGAGAGATGCATTTGCTAGTTGATTCCATATGTCAAAAATCAATGATATGAATCAAACTCGATATGACATATGCTTATTAAGTCCGGAAGAGAATAATGTATCAAGAAAATCGAAAAATAAAATTTAAATCTTTCATACATTTGGACAAGGTTTTGCTATAGATTTTCAAATACAATCATAAAGATAAAACATGCTTATTATCATGAAAATTTTTGTATCCAAAACACATAATTTTCAACATATTATTAAGGCATGTAATCGTGTAAAATCATTATAGCAATTAAGTGATTTGATCATTGAATCAAGAAAGTCCGAAAAATAAATTTAATGAGTTCAAGCATTCGGACACATTAACATACCTAATTCTCTTCTAATAAAATCAAATTGTTCTTCACTTAAAGGCTTTGTAAAAATATCAGCTAGTTAATGTTTAGTATCAATGAACTCTATAACTACATCATGATTAGTAACATGATATAATATCAATATGTTTTGTTCTTGAGTGCTGAATGGGATTCTTTGTTAAACATATAGCACTTGTGTTATCACATTTAATGAGAATATTTTTAAGATGAACTTTATAATCTTCTAAGGTGTTTTTCATCCACACAAATTGTGCACAGCATGCATTAGCTGCAATATACTAAGCTTCGGTTGTTGATAGTGCAACCCAGTTTTGTTTCTTAGATGACCAGGAAACAAGGGCATGTCCCAAAAATTGACGTGTTCCTGATGTGTTTTTTCTATTTAGTCTCCACCCTACAAAATCCGCATCAGTATAAGCAATTAACTCAAAATTCTCAATTTTTGGATACCATAATCCTAGATTTGTAGTACCTTTAAGATATCTAAGTATTCTTTTAACCGCTTTGAGATGAGATATCTTAAGATTCGATTGAAACCTAGCACAAAGTCCTACACCGAACATGATATCTGGTCTAGTTGCAGTGAGGTAAAGTAAACTTTCTATCATACCCCTATAAGTTTTTTTATCGATGCTTTCTCCACTTTCATCAACTTCTAACTTAGTGGAGGTGCTCATAAGAGTGTTAATAGCTTTTGACCTTTCCATATTAAATCTTTTTAGTAAATCTAAAGCATATTTAGTTTGACTAATAAAGATGTCATTTCTTGGTTGCTTAATTTGTAAGCCTAAGAAAAAGGTTAATTCTCCCATCAAACTCATTTTAAATTCGAGACTTATGGTTTTAGCAAAAGATTCAAAAAGAGATTTGTTTATAGAACCAAAGATAATATCATCAACATAAAACTGAACAATGAGAAAATTGTTTTCAAAATTCTTGATAAACAATGTAGTATCGACCTTGCCTTTTGTGAAATTATTTTCAATAAGAAAAGAACGAGTCTCTCATAACAAGCCCTTGTGGCTTGTTTTAAACCATAGAGAACTTTAGTTAATTTAAACACATAATTAAGGAGGCTATAATTTTCAAATATGGGAGGTTATTCAACATAAACTTCTTCCAAAACAAATCCATTAAGAAAAGTGATTTTAACATCCATTTAAAATAATTTAAAATTATTATTACTAGCATAGGCAAGGAGCATCCTTATGACTTCTAATCTAGCCATAGGAGCGAAGGTTTCTTCGTAATCGATACTTTCTTCTTGGTTGAAACCTTTGGCTACTATTCTCGCCTTGTTTCTAACCACGATACCATATTCATCTTGCTTATTTCTAAAGACTCATTTAGTACCAATAACTAAATGGTCATTTGGCCTAGGAACAAGTTTCCACACCTCATTTCTCTCAAATTAATTTAACTCATCTTGCATTGCGATAATCCATGAATCATCTTTCATGGCTTCGTCAATACATTTAGGTTCAATTTGGGAGAGAAAAGCAGCATTGGCACAAAATTTTTTAAGAGAAAAACGTGTCTGAACCCCCTTAGATGTGTCTCCTAGGATTAGCTCCTTAGGATGAGCATCTACATACTTCCAATCCTTGGGTAAGGATGTTTTGGAAGTGGATACATCCAAGTTGCTAGTTGGAGAAGGAGTTTCATTTAAATCAAAGAATCAAAATTAACATCATCATCAAAATCATTTTTCTTGATTTCGGAAATCTCATTGAAAACAACATGAATGGATTCTTCTATAATTAAAGTTCTTTTATTGAAGATATGAAAAGCTTTAGAAACTGAAGAATAACTAAGGAAAATTTCTTCATCGGATTTAGCATTAAAATTTCCTATGGCATCTTTTTCATTCAAGATAAAACACTTATACCCAAAAACTTTAAAATATGAAAAATTGAGTTTTTTGTTATTCTACAACTCATGGGGAGTTTTGGTGAGTAAGGGTCTTACTAGAACTCTATTCAAAATATATCATGTAGTGTTTATGGCTTCAGCCCAAAAATATTTGGGTAGGCTATGTTCATTCAACATGGTTCTCGCCATTTCTTGTAAATTTCTATTTTTTCTTTCTACTACTTCGTTTTGTTGAGGATTTCTTGGAGTAGAGAAGTTGTGATTGTATCCATTAAATTTATAAAATTCTTGAAAATCATGGTTTTGAAATTCACTACCATGATCACTT
Organism: Musa balbisiana; assembly: GCA_004837865.1. Lineage (NCBI taxonomy): Eukaryota > Viridiplantae > Streptophyta > Magnoliopsida > Zingiberales > Musaceae > Musa > Musa balbisiana. The sequence continues at coordinate 19,398,890 of CM017195.1, read as the reverse complement.
CTAATTGACGAAATCATAGAACCATTTTTATTTTGGACAAGTTTGCAAAACTTGGTAAAATATCTGAAGTATTCATTTTTATGTTTTAAGAAATAAGTCTATGTGTATCTACTATAGTCATCTACAATGACGAAGGCGTATTTGCTACCTCCTAGGCTTGATGTAGAGATAGGTCCAAACAAGTCCATATGGATCAATTGTAAGGGCCTAGAGATTCTTATTTGATTCTTACGTTTGAAACTACCCTTAATTTATTTTCCTAATTGACAAGCATCACACACATTATCTTTGATGAACTTGTTATGCGGAATTCCTCTTACAAGTTCTTTGGATGATATTTGAGTGATTAGTTTCATGCTAGCATGACCTAATCTCCTATGCCAAATCCAAGCATCCTCATTCAAAACCGAGAAACACATTTCATTTTAAAGATCATTGATGTCAATAGTGTATATGTTATTTTGTTTTAATACAATCATAGATGTGTTTTTGTGTGGTTTTTCAATGATGCAAGCATTAGATTCGAATTTGACAATATATCATTTATCACATAATTGACTAATGCTCAAGAGGTTATGTTTTAAACCATCAACTAACAAAACATCTTCAATAAAGAAGTTGGATTTGTTACCTATGGTTCCTTTGCCAATGATTTTACCGAAGGTGACATAGCCTTCGTCTATGCTAGTGAGCTTAGAGAATTGAGATGGATCTCCGATCATATGCCTTGAGCATCCACTATCAAGGTACCATCTCTTGCTCCTAGCTTGTAATGGTATATGTTTCTACAAGAAAGGATGATTTTTAGGTACCCATTTACTTTTGGGTGCCTCAAAAACTGATTTACATTGTTTATCATATCGCATAGAATTTATCATGGGTTCCTAAACCTTTAGGAACCCAAATCAGTTTGGTCGTACTAATTTTTATGAATGGACAATGATAAGTTTTATGTCCATGTTTGTAACATGTAAGATAGGGCCTTTTATGAAGGTGGTTGGATTTTGGTGAGGACTTCTCACAAATCCGATTCTACTTTTTTTAGGAACATGACCCTTATTTGTAAGGATCATATTCAAGGACTTGCTACCAACCTCGAATTTCTTCAAGGTGTCCTTAAGTAGCAAGTTCTCCTTTTGGAGAGTTTCTAGATTATGGCATTTTTTACATAAAGCTAAACTATCATGATGTTCAGTTTTTAATTTATTAAGATTACAACACTATCATGCTCATTTTTTAGCAATTTGTATTTTCTACTAATAGTTTTGCATTCATCAAATAAGTCATGGAAGGCATTTAATAATTCGTTAAATGATAAATCTGCATCAATTAAATTCGTTACCTCATCTCCGATGGCCATTAGGGTTTAATGAGCAACTTGCTCGGTGTTGGACTCCTCTTCTTCGGACGCGCTTGAGTCATCCCATGTTGCTTTAAGCGCCTTCTTCTTTGATGTTCTCTTCATGGCTTGGGGACAGTCACTTTTGTAGTGTCCCGGCTTCTTGCATTCGTAGCAAATAACTTGGTCCTTTTTGGGTTCAAATTTATTTTTTGTGTCATTTTTAAACTTGTTTCTTTTAATGAATTTTTTAAATTTCCTTGTTAGAAGTGCCAAGTCATCGTCACAGTCTTCATCACTTGAGTTTTCTCTCAAGTGGTCTTCGAAAGTTCTAAGTGTCATATCCTTCATGTTCTTTGGAAGGATGTCTTCTTACTCTTCATGAGCTTTGCAATTCATTTCGTAGGTCATTAATGACCCAATTAATTCTTCAAGAGGGAAGTTGTTTAAATCTTTAGCCTCTTGAATAGCAGTGATTTTAGGGTCCCAACTCATGAGAAGGGATCTTAGAATCTTATTTACGAGGAAAAATTTTTGCCGAGTCCTTTTAGACCATTGATGACATCCGTGAAACGGGTGTACATGTCGCCAATAGTCTTGCTCGGTTTCATTCATTAAAGTTCAAAAGAATATATCAAAAGATTGATTTTTGACTCTTTTACTCTACTTGTCCCTTCGTGAGTCACTTCGAGTGTATACCAAATATCAAATACGGTTTCATAATCCAAAACACGATTGAACTCATTTTTATCAAGCGCACAAAATAAGGCATTCATAGCCTTTGCATTAAGAGCGAAAGTCTTCTTCTTCAATTCATTCCAATCGATCATTGGAAGAGAAGACTTCGAAAATCCATTTTTGACAAGATTCCAAAGTTCAAAATCCATTGAAATAAGAAAGATCCTTATTTAGGTCTTCCAATAGGTGTAGTTCGTCTCATTGAACATGGGTGAACGTATAATAGAGTGGCCCTCTTGATTTTCGGCGTATGCCATCTCTCTTAGGTTTTAATCCGATTGAGAGTTAACCCTGCTCTGATACCAATTGATAGAATCAAGAGCACTAAGAGGGGGGGGGGGTGAATTAATGCAGCGAAAAACTTTCGATGATTTAAAACGATGTTCGTACGATAAAAACGATTTCGGTATGAAAGCTGATTTGGAAATTACTTTAACTTAAGATCAAGTGAAGTACAGTTAAAGTAAAGCTATGGAGGTAGTTTGCAGTTAAGATAGAGAATAGAATGTAAATGCAAACCGAGATTTAGAGTAGTTTAGTCAATCTTGACCTACATCCATTTTTGGCTTCCTCCTCCGATGAGGTCACCGACGTCCACTAGAGGCCTTCCTTCAGTAGGCGAAGGCCAACCACCCTTTTACAGTTTCACTCCTTTTGATGGGCTTAGGAGACAACCCTTACAGATTTTTCACTCCTCTCTTGAATGATCAAAACTTGGAAGAAAAGAGGGAGAAGAACTTTTGCCCTTTCCAACACTTTTGAGCTCTAAAAATCACAGAGTAAGATCAAGCTTTTGGTGCCCTTTCATGCAGGAAAGGGTGGGGTATATATAGGCCCTAAACTGGTTTGAATTTAGAGCTCAAAAATGTCATATCCCAGATTTTTGGGGCGAAGACCGAGCTCAGGTGGTACCATCGCCTGACAGGGGCGGTACCACCACCCAGCCTCACTTGGAGACGAAGCCTAGGCGATACCACCGCTTGACATGGGTGGTTCCACCGCCCAGCTTTCCTAGGAGACTAAGCTCCTGGGCGGTGCCATCGCCCAGCTTTCTTAGGAGACTAAGCTCCTGGGCGGTGCCACCGCCGGCTAAGAAATCTAGGTCTGAATGGGCTGATCCTTTCAGCCCAATTGGGGTCTTTTAAGGGCCCAATTGCCCCAAGATTAAGTTAATGGGATCACCTCCCATTTCTAACTTAATCATCATGCTAACTATGATATTTTTTAAGACATTTACTGCAACTTGCTCCGGTGGGTCAATCGCTTCTTCCGGCAAGCTTCCAGCAAACTTCCAGCGAACATCCGACGAACCCTCGGCGATGCTCTGGCAGACTTCCGACAAACTCCTGGACTTACGACGATCCACTTGGCGAGTTCCGACGAGCTTCTTTGGCAAGCTCCTGGACTTCTCAGATTTGTTCCCGTAGAACCTCCGATGATCGTCCGGACTTCCGTCGAACTCTCGAACCCCCAACGTGATCATAGTCTTGACTCCGTTGCAACTCCTGCTGCATGTCTTACTTTCATTATAGTTAATTCTGTAGACTTATCTCAACATATAGATTAGATAACAAATGACAATTGACTTCATCATCAAAATCTGAAATTCAACAGCAAAGAAATAGATGTTGGTGCCCTGATATGATATGATAGTAAGGGTTTCCTTTGGCGTTGGGTGAAGTTAAATCTGTACTATTAGTATTGAGGGGTGTTCTATTCGGGATTGAATTATTCAGGTACCATACTGCCATGCACTACTAGAATTGATTCTTAATTGAAACAAGGTCAAGGAGTGGTTTGAAGCGAACCTTTCCCTCTTTCTTACACCTGTACTCATCTGTTGTACTTATCTTATTCGCAAAACACTACATTCATACATATTACTAACAGCTTGAAGTGAAGCAAAGCAACGAGCTGCATTTCGACTCCTTCCACACATTATCAGTTAAGGCAAGGCAAGGAGCTACAGGGAAATACACACAACTTCTATTTAGGTGCTGATATGCATATAAGTAATGTAATATCCTTTATTTTTGAAATTTATGTAAGGACTTATTTGTAAATTAGAGGACCTATATGTAAATATAGATATTTCAAGGACTAAACTATTAAGTTACAAAAAAAATCCCTAAAATTTTGGTTTTATCCCACCTCCTCCCACTCTCTTTGTTTCCGTGAAACAAAGAGAGGAGCTGTGGGGCATGGGGGGAAGAAGAGAAGTAGAGGGAAAAGAAGAGAGGAGGAAGAAGAGGGAGAAGAGAAGAAAAGAAGAAGAAGAAGAGAGGGAAGAGGGAGAGGAGAGAGAGGCAGCTGCAGTAGCTAGGGCTGCAGCACCTCTATTTCCCACAGGTGGAAATAGAGGAGAGGATGTGTGGGGCATCAGGGAGGAGAAGGGAAGAAGAAGAAGAGAGGAGGGAGGTTGCAGCAAGGGCTGCAGCGAGGAGGTGTGTGGCATCGGGGAGGAGAAGGGAAGAAGAGGAGGAGAAGAAGAAAAGAGGAGGGTGGCTGTGGCAAGGGCTGCAGCGAGGAGGTGTGGGGCATTGGGGAGGAGAAGGGAAGAAGAGGAGAAGAAGAAGGAAAAGAGAGCGAAGAGGGAGAGGAGCGAGAGGTGGCAGCAGCTAGGGTTGCAGCACCTCTGTTTTCTACAGGTGGAAACAGATAAGAGGAGGTGTGGGGCGTCGGGGAGGAGAAGAAGAAGAAGAGAAGAAGAAAAAAGAAGGATGGCTACGGCATGGGCTGCAATGAGAAGGTGTGGGGTGTTGGGTAGGAGAAGGGAAGAAGAGGAGAAGAAGAGAAGGAGAAGAAGAAGGAGAAGAAGAAGAAGAGGAAGAGAAGAAGTAGAAGTAGGTGAAGAGGCTGCGGCACCTTTGTTTCCCGTAGGAGGAAACAGAGGAGAGGAGGTGCTTTGTGTCGGGAAGGAAAAGGGAAGAAGAGAGGAAGAGGAGAAGGGGTGGTAGCTGCAGCAGTAGCAGCTGTAGCTGGAAGAGAAGAAGGAGAGGAAACATAGTAGGGGACGAAGAAGAGGCTACGGCTGTGGTGGCTGCGGCCGTGGCTGCGACTACGACTGCGGCAGTTGCAGCTAGCAAAGAAGAGAAGAAAGGGAAAGAAGGGGCTAGGCTATGGTTGCGGCTACAGGGGCTGCGGCGGCAACTGCAACAACTGCATGGCGAAAGAGAAAGAGGAAGGAAAAAGAGAAAGAAAGGAAAGGGGAAAAGGGGGCTGCAGCCGTGACTGTGGCTGCGGTGGTGGCGGCTACATATGCAAAATTTGTGTCTATGAAAGAAAAGGAGGAAGAAGGTAGTATGGTGGAAGGGGCTACGACTGTGGCAGCAGTAGTGGCGGTGGTTGTGGCAGCTGCGTTTAGGAAAGAAAAAGAAGGAACGAGAGTAAGAGAGAGCAGATGACTGTGCCCCTATGTTCTACATGAGTTGCTATTGTGGAGGAAGAAAGAAGACAGATGTATAAAATGGAACAGGGTGAGGAGACGAAGGAAAATATAGAAGAATGATTCGGGCATATACCTTCTTCGGATCTTCGGATCAAAATCTTTGAAAGGCAAGTGTTCCGATCCTTCCTATTGCAAGCTTTCAAATCTTTCCTATTGCAAGTGTCTTGATCTTTCCTTACTATAATTTTATCTCTGCAATTGTCTTGAATATAAAAACTTTGAATTGTTCTAGCCTTTCATTTGATATGTCTCTTGTTTAGACGTAACGATTTGAATCTGTGAAACTTTTGAGATATGACCTTTCTATCTTGTTATGGTTATAACTTCATGCACTGACTTCTAATTTATTCAAATCTTATTTCATTAGAAACTAGACTCATAGATCTTTCTTTTGATATCTAGATTGAAAGATTTAGAGTCCAAATATCTACCTAGTTATCTATTGAATCCGACCCTATAAATTTTACAAAATAGTGATTTTGTTTTCTGACCTTTGGATACTAAATCAATTATAACTCTTTGTTGAAAACTTTAATTTATATAAATCTTATTTTATCTGAAACTAAATTGAAATATCTTTCCAATGATATATTTTTTGAGTAAATTGGAGCATGATTGATTGTTTGAATCATTTGTTTAATGTGCCTCTCGAATTCTATCAGAAATCGAGCTTTGGTCGATTTCGCCTTATCATGTTCCATTCCTTTTGGAAATTGATTTCATTTAGCCTTCTTTATTCAATTGAGCTTTATATTACTGCTTTGAATTCTTATAGACTCTTGTCCTTAAATTATTTGCATCATTGAAACCTATTGTGTAAAGTTTTTGCTGTATCGTATTGACTCGTATGGACACATGTATATCCTATTGTTTTGCATTTGCTTTCGATATATGCCTATTCCAGTTTCATTCCTTTGGATATTGAATTCATCTAACTTTCTTATTTCAGTTGAGCTGTATATGATTGTTTGAAATTCTTGTATGCTCTTGCTTTCATTTCCTTTCAAATTTGAATTCATTTGTGAAAGATTATGTTTGCATCGTATTGACTCGTAAAAGCATATATACGTTTTGTTGTTTCGCATGTGCTTTCGATATGTCCCGATTTTATTGTTCATACTGTCCTTTTTTACTCTGATGTTTGTGGGATATTGTGAACCTTTACTAGAAATGGTAAAGGGAGTTATGCATTGAGCTTGTGATGCTCTGCCTACCCCCTATGACTTCACTCAGACATAGGTGGATGAAGCTCCCAAATGTGGGAGACTTATGTTTGATGGTCATTCAAAAATAGATGTACCATATTATGTTATGGTCTCACTTCACCTTCTATGTGTTTGATATTATATCCAAAGCTTTGGTTATGTGTTTCTATATGTGCTTTGGATAATAATGATATGAATGCAACGTCAAATTCGACGTTTGAGCTTTTGTTTTATAATTGTTCTTTGATATGCTCCAACATGTTTCATATGCCATTGATATGCTTTGAAATATTTCACATACCATTGATATGTTCCGAAATGTTTCATTTGTTATTGATATGCTCCGAAATATTTCATACGCCATTGATATGCTCCGAAATGTTTCATCTGCTATTGTTATGCTCCAAAATATTCCATATGTCATTGATATGCTCCGGAACATTTCATACGCTATTGATATGCTCCAATTACTCTATGCTCCATTTGTTACAAATATGTTTTGAATGACATGACATTTGCGAATTTGTATCTAATGAGATGGTACCCTGAGAATTTTTGTATTCTACCTTGCATTGTGATACCTTATTTGTTTGAAACTATCCCTTTTCATTCTGGATATATTTTGTCACTTGCTGATCTATTTTTAGCTCACTCCATTATTATATAAATCTTTCAGGTCAGCTTGTCACTCTTTGAAATGTTTGTATTGGGCTGAAGCAGTGGAGAGATATTCAGAATCATAGGCAAGTCTTGTTGATTGTTAGGTTATTATTGTATAAGTGCATTTTGTATCTAATAAAATATTATCGATAGGATTGAATTATTATATCGTGTAACAGTGTTAAAAGACCTCCCTCATTTTGAATTTTGGGATATTAAGTTTAGTTTATGATGATATGAATTTGTGAAAGAAATGGTTGGAGTTCTGATTATATAAACTGTTTAGCTTATGGATTTATAACTATTATTCATGTTTGTTAAGTTGACTTAGATTTCCATAAAGGTGAATTTTTGAGTGATGTGATATATGATTATAACCTACAAAGGTTTTAAAGATGTGAATTTGACCGAATGTTTCTTAGTGCCCTCAAATGTATATTTGGATCATTGTTTATTGATGAAAATCTTTAATATTATCGATATTTTGAGGGGCGTGACAAAGGTGGTATCAGAGCATGGTTTGAGGATCACTGAAATATTTGATATGTTGACATACAAAATATATTGAGGTCTAGTAAACTATAGTGATTAGTGAAAATTTTCTTTGATGTCTTTTGGGAATCAAAGATGACAAGGACATCTAGTCGTCTTGCTTCCCTTTTTGTTGAGTAATTAAGTGGGATAAAAGGGTTGATAGAGGATATTAAATCAGAGTGGCGCAGCAGATGTATGGTGAACCTAATCCATTGGTGGTTGAAAAATGAATGATGTGAATGGAGAAGATATTTGATGTACAAAATTATTCCAATGATCAAAAGATTTTGTTTACCACCTTTTATTGGAAGTAGAGGTTGATCATTAATGAGAACAATGAAAAGAATTTTTGGAGATCAGTGGCAAGAATGACATGGACAAGTTTACCAACAAAAATATGATTAGAAATGAATCATAAAGTGATAACAAGAGAGTCAAGACATTTGAATCTGAAAAGGGAAGTCACCACTTACAACTCAATCTTGTGTGAATTACGGGTTAAATTATAAAACAAGTCTGTGTTTTCAAGTGACTAGAGCCTATTTTGCTTGTGGAAAGTTGGATCATAAAATAAAAAACTGCCCTTTAAATAAGAAGAAAGAGTCACTGCCTCTTAAATCATCAGCCCATGTCAGAGTGTATGTTATCATTGAATATGATTCTAAAGCTTCTAAATCAGTGGTCAAAGGTATTATTCATGTTTATGAAAGAATGCAAATATTTGTTTGACCATGGGTCTCATTTATGATTTGATTCGTAATATTTTGCTTATCACTTGAGTATTCAACCTAGACCACTATATTATGTGCTTTATGTAAATATGATCATTGGAGATTCTTTGATAACGAACTTGAATCTAGTCCTCTTGTCTGATTTTTATTGGAGAACTTGAACTTTTTGTTGATTTAGTTCTCTTAGAGATTTAGAGTTTTGATATTACACTTGGTATGGATTGGCTATCTTCTTATCATACCATTATAGATTGTTACATAAAATGATCACTTTTTGTATGTTAGATCAACTCATCTTTTATTTTGAGAGTATTGGATATGATTTACTTCCTTACCTAATGTATCCCAGGATGACTTGCTCGGATTACCTCTAGACAAAGAGGGTGAATTTGCTTTTGATTTAGTCCTTGGGACAATCCCAATATCTAAGCCTCTCTATCGAATGATATCATTTGAGTAAGTGGAATTGAAAAAGCAACTACAAGGACTATTAAATAAGGATTTTATTTGACCTAATATTTTATCATGGGGTGCTCCGGTGTTAGTTAAGATGGATCGAACATTGAGGCTTTGCATTAATTGTAGACAATTGAATTAGGTGACCATAAAAAATGAGTATCCTCTAAAATAACAACTTGTTTAATCAATTGCAGGGTGCATAAGTATTTTTCAAGTTTGATCGAAGGTTGGGTTATCATCTATTAAGGATCAAGGAGGAGGATATTTTGGTCACTCTTGGATAATTATGTCATTGTATCCTATTGAAGAAACTATTTGAGAATTGAAGGAAGAAATGAATAAAATGTAATCCTCATATTTTCATTGATTGAGGTATAACCAATTTAGAGGACTAAATTTTCTTTTAAGGGTGAGAGAGTGTAATATCCTTCATTTCTGAAATTTAAGTAAGGACTTATTTATAAATTGGAGGACCTATATGTAAATATAGATATTTCAAGGACTAAATTGTTAAGTTACAAAAAAAAATTAAAAATTTTGGTTTTATCCCACCGCCTCCCGTGCTCTCTATTTCTCGTGAAACAGAAAGAGGAGCTGTAGGGTGTGGGGAGAAGAAGAAGAGAAGTAGAGGGAAAAGAAGAGAGGAGGAAGAAGAGGGAGAAGAGAAGAAAAGAAGAAGAAGAGAGGGAAGAGGGAAAGGAGAGAGAGGCAACTGCAACAGCTAGGGCTGTGCAGCACCTCTGTTTCCACAGGTGGAAACAAAGGAGAGGATGTGTGGGGCATTGGGGAGGAGAAGGGAAGAAGAAGAAGAAGAAGAACAAGAAGAACAAAGGAGGGTGGCTGCGGCAAGGGCTGTAGCGAGGAGGTGTGTGACGACAGGGAGGAGAAGGGAAGAAGAGGAGAATAAGAAGAAAAGAGGAGGGTGACTACGGCAAGGGCTGCAATGAGGAGGTGTGGGGCGTCGGGGAGGAGAAGGGAAGAAGAGGAGAAGAAGAGAAGGAGAAGAAGAGGGAAAAGATGTAATATCCCTCACTTTTGAAAAATTATTTATAAGGATCTATTTCAACTCGGATAATATATATGTAAACATAATAAATCTAGTGATCAAAGTATTAGGTTGTAAAAAAAAAAATCAAAAAATTTGATTTTATCCCACCGCCTTCCATGCTCTCTATTTCCCATGGGAAACAGAGAGAGGAGCTGGGGGCGTTGGGGAAGAAGAAGAGGAGAAGTAGAGAAGGAGGGAAGAAGAGGAGAAGAGAAGAAGAGGAAGAAAAGAAGAAGAAGAAGAGGAGGGAGGAGGAGGTGGCTGCGGCACCTCTGTTTCCCGCAGGGGGAAATAGAGGAGAGGAGGCGCTGTTTGTCGGGGAGGAGAAGGGAAGAAGAGGAGGAGAAGAAGAAGAAGAGAAGAGGGAGAAGAGAGGGAAGAAGGAGGGGAGAGAGAGGTAGATACAGCAGCTAGGGCTGCAACACCTCTGTTTCCTGTAGGAGGAAACAGAGGAGAGGAGGCGTTGTTCGTCTGGGAGGAGAAGGGAAGAAGAGGAGAAGAAGAAGAGAAGAGGGAGAAGAGAGGGAAGAGGGAGGGGAGCAAGAGGTAGCTACAGCAGCTAGGGCTACAACACCTCTGTTTCCTACAGGAGCAAATAGAGGAGTGCATGTGTGGGGCGTCGGGGAGGAGAAGGGAAGAAGTGGAGAAGAAGAAGAAGAAGAAGAAAAGAGGAGGGTGGCTGTGGCAAGGGCTATAGTGAGGAGCTATGGGGCATTGGGGAGGAGAAAGGAAGAGAAGGAGAGGAAGAAGAGCAGGGGAGGAAGAAGAGGCTACGACTGCGATGGTGGCAGCTGTAGCTGGAAGAGAAGAAGGAGAGGAAGAAGAGCAGGAGAGGAAGAAGAGGCTGCGGCTGCAGCGGTGGCAACTGCAGCTGCAGAAAAGAAAGATAGGAAGATGAGGAAAGAAGGAGTTGGGCTATTATTGCGGCTGTAGCGGCTGCGGCGGCAATTGCAACAGCTACGTCGATGAAAGAAGAAGAGGAAGGAAAGAAGAGAAGGAAGGGAAAGAAGGGGCTGGGTTGTGGTTGCTACTGCAGCGACTGTGGTGGCAACTGCAGCAGCTATGTGGCGAAAGAGGAAGAGGAAGGAAAAAGAGAAAGAAAGGAAAAGGGAAAAAGGGGCTCCAGCCGTGATTACAGCTGCGGCGGCGGCGGTTGCGTATACAACAATCGTGTCTACGCGAAAGAAGAGGAAGAAGGTAGTATGGTGGAAGGGGCTGCGACTGTGGCAGCGGTAGCGGCGGTGGCTGCGGCAACTGCATTTGGGAAAGAAAAAGAAGGAATGAGAGTAAGGGAGAGTAGATGACTGTGCCCCTATGTTCTGCATGAGCTGCAGTTCTGGAGGAAGAAAGAAGACAGATATAGAAAATGGAACAAGGTGAGGAGACGGAAGAAAAAATAGAAGAATGATTCGGGCGTATACCTTCTTTGGATCTTTGGATCAAAATCTTTGAAAGGCAAGTGTTCCGATCCTTCTTATTGTAAGCTTTCTAATCTCTCCTATCGCAAGTGTCCTGATCTTTCCTTACTACAATTTTATCTTTGTATTTGCTTTGAATATGAAAACTTTAAATTATTCTAGCCTTGTATTTGATATGTCTCCTGTTTAGACGAACGATTTGAATATGTGAAACTTCCGAGAAATGACCTTTTTACTTTATTATGGTTATAACTTCATGCATTGACCTCTGATTTATTTAAAATTTATTTTATTGAAACTAGACTTGTAGATCTTTCTTTTAATACATGGATTGAAAGATTTAGAGTCTAAATGCCTGCCTAATTATCTATTGAAACTGACCCTATGAATTCTATAAAATTATAATTTTATTTTTGACCTTTGATTACTAAATCAATTGTAACTCTTTGTTAAAAACTTTAATTCATAAAAAACTTATTTTATCTGAAATTAGATTGAAATATCTTTCTAATGATATATTTTTTGAGTAAATTGGAGCACGATTGATTATTTGAATTATTTATTCAATGTACCTCTCGAATTCTGTCAGAAATTGAGCTTTGGTCGATTTTGCCTTATCATGTTCCATTCCTTTTAGAAATTGATTTCATTTAGCTTTCATTGTTCAATTGAGCTTTATATTACTACTTTGAATTTTTGTATACTCTTATCCTTAAATTATTTATATTCTTGAAACTTATTATGTAAAGTTTATGTTGTATCATATTAGCTCATATGGGCACATGTATATCTCATTGTTTCGCAATTGCTTTTGATATGTGCCTATTCCAATTTTATTTCTTTAGACATTGAATTTATCTTACCTTCTTATTTCAATTAAGTAATATATGATTGCTTGGAATCCTTGTATGCTCTTGCTTTCATTTCCTTTCAAATCTAAATACATTTGTGAAAGATTATGCTTGCATCGTATTGACTCGTAAAGGCACATATATGTTTTGTTGTTCCATATGTGCTTCCAATATTGCTATTTATTATTCATACTATCCTTTTGTACTTTGGTATTTGTGGGATATTATGAACCTTTGTCAGAAATGGTAAAGAGAGTTATGTATAGAGCTTGTGATGCTCTGTCGGCCCCCTATGACTTCACTCAAACGTGGGTGGATGGAGCTCCCAGACGTGGGAGACTTATGTTTGGTGGTCATTCAAAAATGGATATACCATATTATGTTATGGTCTCACTTCACCTTCTAAGTGTTTAATATGATATCCAGAGCTTTGGTTATGTGTTTCTATTTGTGCTCTGAATAAGAATGATATGAATGCAACGTCAAATTCGACGTTTGAGCTTCTATTTCATATTTGTTCTTTGATAAGCTTTGAAATGGTTCATATGCCATTGATATGCTTTGAAATATTTCACATACTATTGATATGTTCCGAAATATTTCATTTGTTATTGATACTCTCCGAAACATTTCATATGCCATTGATATGCTTCGAAATGTTTCATCGGCTATTGTTATGCTCCGAAATGTTCTATATGTTGTTGATATGTTCCGAAACATTTCATACGCTATTGATATGCGAAACATTTCATATGCCATTGATATGCTTTGAAATATTTCACATACTATTGATATGTTCCGAAACATTTCATATGCCATTGATATGCTTTGAAATATTTCACATACTATTGATATGTTCCGAAACATTTCATATGCCATTGATATGCTTTGAAATATTTCACATACTATTGATATGTTCCGAAACATTTCATATGCCATTGATATGCTTTGAAATATTTCACATACTATTGATATGTTCCGAAACATTTCATATGCCATTGATATGCTTTGAAATATTTCACATACTATTGATATGTTCCGAAACATTTCATATGCCATTGATATGCTTTGAAATATTTCACATACTATTGATATGTTCCGAAACATTTCATATGCCATTGATATGCTTTGAAATATTTCACATACTATTGATATGTTCCGAAACATTTCATATGCCATTGATATGCTTTGAAATATTTCACATACTATTGATATGTTCCGAAACATTTCATATGCCATTGATATGCTTTGAAATATTTCACATACTATTGATATGTTCCGAAACATTTCATATGCCATTGATATGCTTTGAAATATTTCACATACTATTGATATGTTCCGAAACATTTCATATGCCATTGATATGCTTTGAAATATTTCACATACTATTGATATGTTCCGAAACATTTCATATGCCATTGATATGCTTTGAAATATTTCACATACTATTGATATGTTCCGAAACATTTCATATGCCATTGATATGCTTTGAAATATTTCACATACTATTGATATGTTCCGAAACATTTCATATGCCATTGATATGCTTTGAAATATTTCACATACTATTGATATGTTCCGAAACATTTCATATGCCATTGATATGCTTTGAAATATTTCACATACTATTGATATGTTCCGAAACATTTCATATGCCATTGATATGCTTTGAAATATTTCACATACTATTGATATGTTCCGAAACATTTCATATGCCATTGATATGCTTTGAAATATTTCACATACTATTGATATGTTCCGAAACATTTCATATGCCATTGATATGCTTTGAAATATTTCACATACTATTGATATGTTCCGAAACATTTCATATGCCATTGATATGCTTTGAAATATTTCACATACTATTGATATGTTCCGAAACATTTCATATGCCATTGATATGCTTTGAAATATTTCACATACTATTGATATGTTCCGAAACATTTCATATGCCATTGATATGCTTTGAAATATTTCACATACTATTGATATGTTCCGAAACATTTCATATGCCATTGATATGCTTTGAAATATTTCACATACTATTGATATGTTCCGAAACATTTCATATGCCATTGATATGCTTTGAAATATTTCACATACTATTGATATGTTCCGAAACATTTCATATGCCATTGATATGCTTTGAAATATTTCACATACTATTGATATGTTCCGAAACATTTCATATGCCATTGATATGCTTTGAAATATTTCACATACTATTGATATGTTCGGTGACTATAGTCTATTTTGCTTGTGGAAAGTTGGAACATAAATAAAAGATTGCCCTTTAAATAAGAAGAAAGAGTCACTGCCTCCTATATTATCAGCCCATGTCAGAGTGTATACTATCATTGAATATGATTCTAAAACTTCTGAATCAGTGGTCGAAGGTATTATTCATGTTTATGAAATAATATAAATATTTATTTGACCATGGGTCCCATTTATGATTTGATACATAATATTTTGCTTATTACTTGGGTATTCAACCTAGACCACTGTATTATGTACTATATGTAAATACGATCATTGGAGATTCTTTGATAATAAACTTGAATCTCGTCCTCTTGTTTGATTTTTCTTGGAGAACTAGAACTTTTTACTGATTTGGTTTTCCTAGATATTTAGAGTTTTGATATTATACTTGGTATGGATTGTCTATCTTTTTATCATACCAGAATAGATTGTTATACAAAAATGATTACTTTTTGCATATTAGATTAGCCCATCTTTTATTTTGAGAGTATTAGATATGATTTACTTCCTTGCCTGATATATCCCAGGATGACTTGCTCGGATTACCTTCAGATATGACTTTGCTTTTGATTTGGTCCTTGGGACAATCCCAATATCTAAGCCTCTCTATAAAATGACATCATTTGAGTAAGTGGAATTGAAAAAATAACTACAAGGACTATTAAATAAGGATTTTATTTCACCTAATATTTCATCATGTGGTGCTCCGGTGTTAGTTAAAAAAATGGATGGAACATTGAGACTTTATATTAATTTTAGACAATTGAATCAGGTAACCATAAAAAATGAGCATCCTCTAAAGTGACGACTTGTTTAATTAACTACAGGGTGCATAAGTATTTTCCAAGATTGATCGGAGATCGGTTTACCATCTACTGAAGATCAAAGAGGAGGATATTTCGATCACTCTTGGATGATTGTATCATTGTATTCTATTGATTAAACTATTTGAGAGTTTGACGAGGAAATGAATAAAACGTATCATCTTTTTATCGATTGCGGTATTACCAATTTAGAGGACTAAATTTTCTTTTAAGGAGGGGAGAGTGTAATATCCCTCACTTTTGAAAAATTATTTATAAAGATAGAGGGCTTGATGAACCATAGAAGGATATCCTAATCCATATAAAGAGATATGTTTGTTTGTTTGTTATATAGATATCACATTATCATTTCTGACTTTAGAAGTCTTTGATTGAGGGTAACCAAGGCAAACTCCTTCAAGTGCCTTGGCGATCGTTAGTAGTTGCTTGGCGAGTAGTTGCGCCTTTATTAGTAGTTGCTTGTTCGGTTAAGGCCCACAGAGCGATTAAGTATAAGTCAACCACAATTCTTGGAGTGGTCAAGTATAAGTCAACCATAATTATGGAAATGGAATAAAAATGGATGAATTCCCTCTCTCCTATAATGGTGGGAGTAGTTTATTAGAGAGTTATGTGATAGTTGCTTGTTCTCGGCACATTTCAATACAATAACAAATTCTGATTGGAAGCCTTTAGCCCCCTTGAGAAGATCTTATTAACGATGCCTTTCATTGAATAGAATTATATAGTTAGTGCATTTGAATAAATTAGATAGTGCATTTTGAATAAAATTAGATAGTTAGTGCATTTTGAATAAAATTAGATAGTTAGTGCATTTTGAATAAAATTAGATAGTTAGTGCATTTTGAATAAAATTAGATAGTTAGTGCATTTTGAATAAAATTAGATAGTTAGTGCATTTTGAATAAAATTAGATAGTTAGTGCATTTTGAATAAAATTAGATAGTTAGTGCATTTTGAATAAAATTAGATAGTTAGTGCATTTTGAATAAAATTAGATAGTTAGTGCATTTTGAATAAAATTAGATAGTTAGTGCATTTTGAATAAAATTAGATAGTTAGTGCATTTTGAATAAAATTAGATAGTTAGTGCATTTTGAATAAAATTAGATAGTTAGTGCATTTTGAATAAAATTAGATAGTTAGTGCATTTTGAATAAAATTAGATAGTTAGTGCATTTTGAATAAAATTAGATAGTTAGTGCATTTTGAATAAAATTAGATAGTTAGTGCATTTTGAATAAAATTAGATAGTTCTTTCTTCATATTAGTTAATAGAAGTACTCGTACCAACATTTCATACATTTGGAATGTAAGCACCCAATACTTGACTATAGTTGAGGCAGCTCTTTAGAGTTTAGAGTGAAGTTACTCAATGTTCGAATGTCTTCTTAACCGCTCTACACATGTATAATCATTGACTTTGCCTTTCTTGTAACCTTTGTTCTTTACTCATAGAGAGTAGGTAGGGTTCTTCTTCAATTCTACTGAGGTGCGTGCCCATCTAATATGTACTTGTTGAGTTCGAACAAGCAAACCCGAGCCTTAGTGAGTGAAGAGGAGATGCTATATTTCCTTATTTATGAGAGTGAGGGCAATGTTGCTACTAGAATCTATATGATGCTTGAGAGATTCAATGAAATGAAACAAACAACTAGTGAAATGAAAAAGGCAAGCAAGCAGTTGTGCCTTACTTGAATAAAAGCAGGTAAGCAGTGTCTTTACAGGATTCTATACAATGTGCTCGAGTTGAGGGATTCCATTCAATAAGTGAGTAAACAAAAGCAGTTATATAAATATCTTACATTACCAAATCTTGACATTAAGAAGTTTATACTACGCCCTTGCGCATTAGCTTATTAGAGTCAGGAGTTTAGTTACTACATTCTATCATAGGGAGCACTCAATTCCATTCAAACAAGCAAGTAGAGTAGTAGGGTAGAGAAAAAGCAACGGAGCAAGCAGTCAGATGTGTTCTTACAAATTTCTATAAGTTCAGTTGTGCACTATCTTTACTATGTTTTAAATCAATTCTACATATGTGCACCTCAATTATCTTATTTTTGATTCCGTTGCACACTAACGCTTTGATGCTTTAGTTCTTCTTTAAAGCTGTAGTTAGGCTCTTTTTTCGTTGTTTGAAGCTGTAGTTAGGCTCTCTTTCTTTGTTGATGCTGTAGTTAGCTGGGAAGAATCTCATTTGGGGTGGTAGGTCCGACAGCTTATGGAGTAGTAAATCGCATCATAAGCTAATAGGTCATATGGGTTCTGAGGAGCAAGCTGCTCGTCCGGTTCAAGTGGTAACTCGTATATCGTGCTGTTGGGCAAGTAAGACATTCTTTCTTTCTTTCTTTCGGCTTGGAGAGTGCTTTTGCTTAGAGAATATTGACATTAATGTTTGGGGAAAGTTGGAAAATAGGTTACGGGAAGAAGAACGCTACACTCCGAGTAAAGCGCTCCATCAAGTGAGAACCGAGAAAAGAGACAGAGCTGCTATCACCCAGAACCTGTGCCAGAGCCAGTACAACTCCATCAAAGTGAGAGCCGGTTCAAGTCAGTATTACCGGGCGAGTCAGGTGCTAGGAGAAGTCATCACTATATTAAGTCAAGCTCCAACAAGCCCGAAGTATAGCTAGTTCTTTCAAGCAAGTCAAGTCAATCTATAGTGAAAGTAGAAAGCTCATAGTGAAAAAAGAGACTATTTATGTTTCGATGCTGGAACGAAATGAAATCAAACAATGGGGTGTCGACCGGCCATAGAGATCACTTTCTGTTGCAAAAGAAAGGGGATAGTGATAGTAAGAAGGTAGTTACGGTGGTAGAGAGAGAAAGCAACCTTCTATATAGCTTCTAAAACTTCAGAATTCACGATAGCAGTTCCAAAAGTAAGGTCAGTGCGGTACAAGACAATCCGTTTCATCTTATACAGAAGAAGAGAATCTAGCTCGAATCGCATCGCAAAAGAAGAAGAGAATCTAGCTCGAATCGCAAAAGAAGAAGAGAATCTAGCTCGAATCGCAAAAGAAGAAGAGAATCTAGCTCGAATCGCAAAAGAAGAAGAGAATCTAGCTCGAATCGCAAAAGAAGAAGAGAATCTAGCTCGAATCGCAAAAGAAGAAGAGAATCTAGCTCGAATCGCAAAAGAAGAAGAGAATCTAGCTCGAATCGCAAAAGAAGAAGAGAATCTAGCTCGAATCGCAAAAGAAGAAGAGAATCTAGCTCGAATCGCAAAAGAAGAAGAGAATCTAGCTCGAATCGCAAAAGAAGAAGAGAATCTAGCTCGAATCGCAAAAGAAGAAGAGAATCTAGCTCGAATCGCAAAAGAAGAAGAGAATCTAGCTCGAATCGCAAAAGAAGAAGAGAATCTAGCTCGAATCGCAAAAGAAGAAGAGAATCTAGCTCGAATCGCAAAAGAAGAAGAGAATCTAGCTCGAATCGCAAAAGAAGAAGAGAATCTAGCTCGAATCGCAAAAGAAGAAGAGAATCTAGCTCGAATCGCAAAAGAAGAAGAGAATCTAGCTCGAATCGCAAAAGAAGAAGAGAATCTAGCTCGAATCGCAAAAGAAGAAGAGAATCTAGCTCGAATCGCAAAAGAAGAAGAGAATCTAGCTCGAATCGCAAAAGAAGAAGAGAATCTAGCTCGAATCGCAAAAGAAGAAGAGAATCTAGCTCGAATCGCAAAAGAAGAAGAGAATCTAGCTCGAATCGCAAAAGAAGAAGAGAATCTAGCTCGAATCGCAAAAGAAGAAGAGAATCTAGCTCGAATCGCAAAAGAAGAAGAGAATCTAGCTCGAATCGCAAAAGAAGAAGAGAATCTAGCTCGAATCGCAAAAGAAGAAGAGAATCTAGCTCGAATCGCAAAAGAAGAAGAGAATCTAGCTCGAATCGCAAAAGAAGAAGAGAATCTAGCTCGAATCGCAAAAGAAGAAGAGAATCTAGCTCGAATCGCAAAAGAAAGAAGAGAATCTAGCTCGAATCGCAAAAGAAGAAGAGAATCTAACTCGAATCTCATGCCCAAATAGCAAGGATCTACCCATTGCACTCGAAACAAGTCCAGTTACATGGGCTGCTAGACCTCACGTCAGCAAATGACTATAAGGATAAGACTTCCATTGAAACTTGATTGGAATGAAGGGAAAACTATGGAAGCCCATCGAGCGGTAATATCAGATGCTTCAAACCTGACTTCCCAAAGACTTCCTTCCATAGCAAATCTTTGGGCAGAAGGTCTGGTTGGTTGTATATAGCTTTCTATTTTAAAGCAATGCTTCACTAGCCTAATGCTCGCCCATGGTGGAGGTAACCCTCATGAGGCATTCTTAGTGCCTGTTTCCCTCAATCGATCTAGCTAGGCCGGCCCATCACTGTCATGCAATAGCACGTAAGGACGATAGGTAGGATTTACTGGTTCAAGGGTATCTTAGTTTCTTCTCTTTCTATCCCATAATTGAGATAGCAAAGAGGATAGACAAGAGCAATTTCTCCTGTAGAAAAGATCCGATGACTGACATGCCTATGGTTTAAGGTTGAGTAAGTGAGGTTAAAGCCTCTTTTCCGTCCTTAATCCTACAGTATGTTAGGACAATGACTTCCATGATCGATCAAGTCAATTGATCTCCTTCCATGTTCGAATCCACCCCTAAGCTTATCTTCCTACAGATAGTGGCACCCGAGACTTCTTTGTATTGGTTAATAAGCTAGAATGGGAGTTTTGATTACTCTGAGAGAATGGCCCTCTCCTAAGTTATCTCCTTGCTAAGTTATCCTCTTGATTTCTAATAGGATGTCATTCGTCATCATAAATGGAATGAATGCCTTCCTTCCCTAATAGCCTCCACCCACTAGTTCGTCATTTGCTTTAAGTAGTTAGAGAATAAAATGAAGAGTCGATTTAGTCTTACTTTCTCTATTGACACACCGGGTTACTCAAAATAACGATCAGGAAGGTTTCAATCCGAATCAGGCATTTGGAAAGCGCTGGCCCTTTTGAGTTTCAATTTGCCTGTGATAAGGCCTTGGTCATATTCTCGACACCTCTATTTTCTCCTTTGACAGATAACTATCCCATTCCATTGCTTGAAAATATGGATACTATGGCAGCTTCACTTTTGTGTCTATATAGGCTCTTGTGCTAGTTGTTCACTATGCCCATCATTTTAATTCCATCTACTAATCAATAGAACGTAGTGCGTCTGCCATCTAAAGTGAAAGAGGGATAAAACCAATCTCAAGAAAAAGAAGAGAACCAAGACGGTTCTCTACCCTATACCCATGGGCACACTTACCGAATATTGGAAAGAGAATTCCATAAAGCGATCGATGAAAAAGTAGAGAGAACAAAGGGCCCCTTTGAAAAGCGAGTAGGTTATCTCTTCTTCCGATCCTTTTTATACCTGGCCTATATTACTTCCTGACTTTATTTCCAGAGCTCAACGAAGGGGGACCATTATCCAATGTTTGTGGCTTTAGGCTAAAATGAGATCTTGTGGTAGCATATGATTAAGTCTCCTAGGGAGCGGCAACTCACTCATGGGGCTAAAAATGAATAAAGTACACTTGCTACCATTTCCTTAGAATAAGTTTGATGTGTGTATAGGATCTGCTCTTCTATTAGCATGAGCACATTCATAATAAGATTTTCCTCCATGTGTATTGGATCTGCTCTTCTGTTAGCATGAGCACATTCATAATAAGATTTTTCTCAATTTGTATTGGATCCGCTCTTCTGTTAGCATGAACATATATGAATTATGTTCTGATCCTCTTCCTTATGCTTAAGGAATAGAAGACCCTACCCTACCCAACCTTGATCTTTCTTAAGACTAGCAAGCCCTCTCGAATAAGTTCTATGATGGAAGCATTGGAAGCGGGGACAAAATCTTTCACTTACTGAGAAATTCAAACCTGTGACTATATCATCCTAAAGACAGATGCGACGTGAGAAGGTGGCATTTAGAAGTGTAGCTAACTTAACATTTAGGTTTCGGCATAACAAGGCTTGCACAGTTTTTTTTGCACTTAGGCGCACAGCGTAACATTGGTAATAATTCTACTATGGTGCCGTAAATTAGCAAGCTAATCCTAAGTAATCATTATTGTTCATTGGATTCCTCCAGATTGACTTCATTAGGATTGTAGAATTGCAGCAATTCTTCTTGAATAGACTCCATTCTCCTGTTGAGAGTGGTTTTGAAAGTGTTGAATCTCCCGTTGAGAGTGGTTTTGAAAGTGTTGAATCTCAGATTTTGATGATGAAGTCAATTGTCATTTGTTATCTAATCTATATATTGAGATAAGTGTACAGAATTAATTACGATGAAAGTAAGACATGTAGTAGGAGTTGCGCTGGAGTCAAGACTATGATCACGTTGGGGGTTCGAGAGTTCGACGGAAGTCCGGACGGTCATCGAAGGTTCTGCGGGAACAAATCCGAGAAGTCCAGGAGCTTGCCAAAGAAGCTCGTCGAAACTCGCCAAATGAATCGTCGCAAGTCCAGGAGTTTGCTGGAAGTCCACCGGAGCATCGCCGAGGGTTCATCGGACGTTCGTCGGAAGCTCACCGGAAGGGAACTCGACGTTGCCGATTAAAAACCTGCTTAGGACTATGTCTTAATTTCATAGTTTACAAGGTTAGGATTAAGGGTTAATCCTATAACCCGGTTAGGGGCTAATTGGGCCCGAGTTCAGACTGGTTTGGGCCAAGTTTGGATCCCAACCAGTGAGCTGAAATAGTCTAGGCGGTGGCACCACCCAGAACCTGAGAGTTCTAGTGGTGGCACCGCCACTGTTAGTATCAGACACTGACAGGTGGTGGCACCGCCCCTAGTATCAACCGAAGGGGTGGCACCGCCAGCATCGGGAAACCTAAAAAAATTCAAATTTGGAGCCCAAATTTGAATCTTCTTGGGGTCTATATAAACCCCACCCTTTCATGCATGAAAGGGCACCGAAACTTAACATTTATTCTGAGATTTTGAGAGCTTAAAAGTGTTGTAAATGGGCAAAAGTTTTTCTCCCTCTTTTCTTCCAAGTTTTGATCATTCAAGAGAGAAGTGAAAAATCTAAAAGGGTTGTCTCCTAAGCTCGTCAAAAGGAGTGAAATTGTAAAACGGTGGTTGGCCTTCGCCTATTGAAGGAAGGCCTCTAGTGGACGTCGATGACCTCATCGGAGGAGGAAGCCAAAAGTGGATGTAGGTCAAGATTAACCGAACCACTCTAAATCTCGGTTTGCACTTACATTTTGTTCTCTATCTTAACTGCAACTGCCTCCATAGCTTTACTTTAACTGCACTTCACTTAATCTTAAGTTAAAGTAATTTCTTAATCGGCTTTCATACCGAAATCATTTTTATCGTACGAACGTAGTTTTAAATCGTCGAAAGTTTTCTGCTACACTAATTCACCCCCCCCCCTCTTAGTGCTCTTGATCATAACAATTTGTATTAGAGCAAGGTTAACTCTCTATCGGATTAAAACCCAAGAGAGATGGCATACGTCGGAAATCAAGAGGGCCACTCTATTACATGTCCACCCATGTTCAATGGGACGGACTACACCTATTGGAAGACCCGAATGACGATCTTCCTTATTTCAATGGATTTTGAACTTTGGAATCTTGTCGAAAATGGATTTTCGAAGTCTTCTCTTCCAATGATCGATTGGAATGAATTGGAGAAGAAGACTTTCGCTCTTAATGCAAAGGCTATGAATGCCTTATTTTATGCGCTTGATAAAAACGAGTTCAATCCTGTTTCAGTTTGTGAAACTGCATTTGATATTTGGCATACACTCGAAGTGACTCACGAAGGCACAAGTAGAGTGAAAGAGTCAAAAATCAATCTTTTGATACATTCTTTTGAACTCTTCCGAATGAAACCGAGCGAAACTATTAGTGACATATACACCCGTTTCACGGATGTCGTCAAAGGTCTAAAAGGACTCGGCAAAAATTTTCAGATTTTGAGCTCGTAAATAAGATTATAAGATCCCTTCCTAAGAGTTGGGACCCTAAAGTCACTGCTATTCAAGAGGCTAAAGATTTAAACAACTTACCTCTTAAAGAATTAATCGGGTCATTAATGACCTGCGAAATGACTTACAAAGCTCATGAAGAGCAAGAAGACATCCTTCCAAAGAACAGGAAGGATATGACACTTAGAACTTTCGAAGACCACTTGAGAGAAAACTCAAGTGATGAAAACTGTGACGATGACTTGGCACTTCTAATAAGGAAATTTAAAAAATTCATTAAAAGAAACAAGTTTAAAAATAACACAAAAAATAAATTTGAACCCAAAAAGGACCAAGTTATTTACTACGAATGCAAGAAGCCGGGACACTACAAAAGTGATTGTCCCCAAGCCAAGAAGAGAATACCAAAGAAAAAGGCGCTCAAAGCAACATGGGATGACTCAAGCGCATCCAAAGAAGAGGAGTCCAACACCGAGCAAGTTGCTCATTACGCCCTAATGGCCATCGGAGATGAGGTAACAAATTTAATTGATGTAGATTTATCATTTGACGAATTATTAAATGCCTTCCATGACTTATTTGATGAATGCAAAACTATTAGTAGAAAATACAAATTGCTAAAAAAGGAGCATGATAGTCTTACTTGTAATTTCGATAAATTAAAAACTGAATATCATGATAGTTTAGCTCCATGCCATGATCTAGAAACTCTCCAAAAGAAGAACTTGCCACTTAAGGATATCTTGAAGAAATTCGAGGTTGGTAGCAAGTCTTTGAATATGATCCTTACAAATAAGGGTCATGTTCTTAAAAGAAGTGGAATCGGATTTGTGAGAAGTCCTCACCAAAATCCAACCACCTTCATTAAAGGCCCTATCTTACATGTTCGGCACCAAAGCAAATGCAACTTTTGTTGCAAACATGGACATAGAACTTATCATTGTCCATTCAAGAAAGTTAGTCCGAACAAACTGATTTGAGTTCCTAGAGGAACCACGATAAATTCTATGCAACATGATAAACAATTTAGATCAGTGTTTGAGGCACCCAAAAGTAAATGGGTACCTAAAAATTATCCTTTCTTGTAGAAACATATACCATCACAAGCTAAGAGCAAGAGATGGTACCTTGATAGTGGATGCTCAAGGCATATGACCGGAAATCCATCTCAATTCTCTAAACTCACTAGAATAGACGAAGGCTATGTCACCTTCAGAAACAACGACAAGGGTAAAATTATGGGCAAAGGAACCATAGGTAACAAATCCAACTTCTTTATTGAAGATGTTTTGTTAGTTGATGGTTTAAAACATAACCTCTTGAGTATTAGTCAATTATGTAATAAAGGATATATTGTCAAATTCGAATCTAATGCTTGCATCATTGATAAACCATACAAAAACACACATCTATGATTGTATTAAAACAAAATAACGTATACACCATTGACATCAATGATCTTTGCAATGAAATGTGTTTCTCGGTTTTGAATGAGGATGCTTAGCTTTGGCATACGAGATTAGGTCATGCTAGCATGAAACTAATCAGTCAAATATCATCCAAAGAACTTGTAAGAGGAATTCCTCATATCAAGTTCATCAAAGATAATGTGTGTGATGCTTGTCAATTAGGAAAACAAATTAAGGGTAGTTTCAAATCCAAGAATCAAATAAGCACCTCTAGGCCCTTACAATTGATCCATATGGACTTGTTTGGACCTATCTATACATCAAGCCTAGGAGGTAGCAAATACGCCTTCGTCATTGTAGATGACTATAGTAGATACACATGAACTTATTTCTTAAAATACAAAAATGAATGCTTTAGATATTTTACCAAGTTTTGCAAACTTGTCCAAAATGAAAAGGGTTCTATGATTTCGTCAATTAGAAGTGATCATGGTGGTAGATTTCAAAACCGTGATTTCGAAGAATTTTATGAATTTAATGGATACAATCACAACTTCTCTACTCCAAAAAATCCTCAACAAAATGGAGTAGTGGAAAGAAAAAATAAAAATTTACAAGAAATGGCTAGAACCATGTTGAATGAACATAGTCTACTCAAATATTTTTGGGCCGAAGCCATAAACACAACATGCTATATTTTGAATAGAGTTCTAGTAAGACCCTTACTCACCAAAACTTCTTATGAGTTGTGGAATAACAAAGAACATAATGTTTCATATTTTAAAGTTTTTGGGTGTAAGTGTTTTATCTTGAATGACAAAGATGTCTTAAGAAAATTTGATACTAAATCCGACGAAGGAATTTTCCTTGGTTATTCTTCGGTTTCTAAAGCTTTTCGTATCTTCAATAAAAGAACTTTAATTATAAAAGAATACATTCATGTTTTTTTCAATGAGATTTCCGAAATCAAGAAAAATGATTTTGATGATGATGTTAATTTCGATTCTTTGAATTTAAATGAAACC
This sequence comes from Musa balbisiana, assembly GCA_004837865.1. NCBI lineage: Eukaryota > Viridiplantae > Streptophyta > Magnoliopsida > Zingiberales > Musaceae > Musa > Musa balbisiana. The sequence goes on along the minus strand of CM017195.1, from coordinate 19,372,966 downwards.
CCTTCTCCAACTAGTAACTTGGATGCATCCACTTCCGAAACATCCTTACTCAATGATTAGAAGTATGTGGATGCTCATCCTAAGGAGCTAATCCTAGGAGACTCATCTAAGGGGGTTCAAACACGTTCTTTTCTCTCCCAAATTAAACCTAAATGTATTAACGAAGCCATGAAAGATGATTCATGGATTATCGCAATGCAAGATGAGTTAAATCAATTTGAGAGAAATGAGGTGTGGAAGCTTGTTCCTAGGCCGAATGACCATTTAGTTATTGGTACTAAATGGGTCTTTAGAAACAAGCAAGATGAATATGGTATCGTGGTTAGAAATAAGGCTAGATTAGTAGCCAAAGGTTTCAACCAAGAAGAAGGTGTCGATTACAAAGAATTCTTTGCTCTTGTGGCTAGAGTAGAAGCCATAAGGATGCTCCTTGCCTGTGCTAGTAATAATAATTTTAAGTTATTTCAAATGGATGTTAAAAGCGCTTTTCTTAATGGCTTTATTTTCGAAGAAGTTTATGTTGAACAACCTCCCAGATTTGAAAATAATAGCCTCCCTAATCATATGTTTAAATTAACTAAAGCTCTCTATGATTTAAAACAAGCCCCAAGGGCTTGGTATGAGAGACTTAGTTCTTTTCTTATTGAAAATAATTTCACAAAAGGCAAGGTCGATACTACATTGTTTATCAAGAATTTTGAAAACAATTTTGAAAAAGCACATCAGGAACATGCTAATTTTTGGGACATACTCTTGTTTCCTAGTCATCTAAGAAACAAAATTCAATTGCACTATCAACAATCGAAGCTGAGTATATTGCAGCTAGTGCATGCTGTGCACAAGTTATGTAGATGAAAAATACCTTAGAAGATTATAAAGTTCATCTTAAAAATATTCCTATTTAATGTGATAATACAAGTGCTATATTTTTAACAAAGAATCTCATTCAACACTCAAGAACAAAACATATTGATATTAGACATCACTTTATACGAGATCATGTCACTAATCATGATGTAGTTATAGAGTTCATTGATACTAAACATCAACTAGCCGATATTTTTACAAAGCCTTTAAGTGAAGAATAATTTGATTTCATTAGAAGAGAATTAGGTATGTTAATATGTCCGAATGCATGAATATATTAAAATTATTTTTTGGATGTTCTTGATTCAATGATCAAATCACTTAATTATTATGATGATTTTACATGATTACATGCCTTAATAACATATTGGAAATTATGTGTTTTGAATACAAAATTTCTATAATAATAAGCATGTTTTATCTCCATGATTGTGTTTGAAAATCTATAGCAAAACTTCCTTGTCCGAATGCATAAAAGTGTTAAATTTTATTTTCAGATTTTCTTGATCCTAATGATACATTATTCTCTTCCGGACTTAATGTAGCTTTCATAAGCATGTCATATAAAGTTTACTTGATATCATTGATTTTTGACATATAGAATCAATTAGCAAATGCATCTCTCATAGACTTATCATGTGAAAAATATTTTTTTTCGAGAAATGGATTTGATGAAATGATTCTTTCTTATAAATTCCTTCTTGAAAAGGGAAGATTTTTTTTAAGCAAGGATTTGATTCACATACATATCTTGATCCTTGTAAAATGAAACATGATTTAAATTTCTTATTCATTTTAACTTCATTCGAGTAATCTCACAAATGACTTTCCTCCTTCATGTAAAAAATAATACCAAATAAAAAGGAAGAAGTAATCTCCATGTCATTTTTTCCTTTAAGATGTTTGTATAATTGGTATCCTATCACTCATTGTTAAAAAATGATATGAACCTAGTTATGGCATGAATCATTACCGCACTTATGTTTAAAATTTACTTATATCGTTCTCCTTTTTGTTGATGACAAATGGGGAGAAATATATGAATTGATGCTATGAGTGCCGTATTTGAATTTGAATTATGTTAAGATATCAAAAGCATACATCATAATTTTACATGTTGATATCTTACCATATGATGAATTACTACCATTACTATCATTCACACTTGAAATGTAAGACTTGAAAATGGATGTTAAGCCTTGACATCAATTTCAAAGAGATACATCATAATAGGAATCATGATGGGAGTATTGATAAGGTTAAACGATCTTAACTTATCAATATGTCTCTTGAATTTAAAGGCTTTGAAATTCAAGAATGACTTATCTCGAGTATGACATATAGATAGGGGGAGTTAAGGTTAACTCCGTTATCAATTAATTTTCATCATAAAAAAGGCAGAGATTATTAAATCTCGGATTTTGATGATGAAATCAATTGTCATTTGTTATCTAATCCATATGTTGAGATAAGTGTGCAGGATTAATTACGATGAAAGTAAGACATGCAGTAGGAGTTGCGCCGGAGTCAAGACTATGATCACGTTGGGGGTTCGAGAGTTCGACGGAAGTCCAGATGGTCGTCGAAGGTTCTGCGGGAACAAATCCGAGAAGTCCAGGAGCTTGCCAAAGAAGCTCGTCGGAACTCGCTAAGTGGACCGTCGTAAGTCCAGGAGTGTGCCGGAAGTCCACCGGAGCATCACCGAGGGTTCGTCGTATGTTCGCCGAAACTTCGCCGGAAGCTCACCAAAAGGGAACTTGACATTGCCGGTTAAAAACCTGCTTAGAACTATGTCTTAATTTCACAGTTTGTTGGGTTAGGATTAAGGGTTAATCCTCTAACCCGGTTAGGGGCTAATTAGGCTCGAGTTCGAACTAGTTTCAGTCAAGTTTGGAGCCCAACTAGTGAGCTGAAATAGTCTAGGTGGTGTCACCACCCAGAACCCGAGAGTTCTGGTGGTGGCACCGCTAGTACACTATCAGTATCAAACACTGACAGGTGGTGGCACCGCCAACATCGAGAAACCCAAAAGAATTCAAATTTGGAGACCAAATTTGAATCCTCTGTTAGGATCAAGAGCACTATGAGGGGGGGGGGTGAATTAGTGCAGCGGAAAACTTTCGATAATTTAAAATTGTGTTCGTACGATAAAAACGATTCAGTATGAAAGTTGATTTGGAAATTACTTTAACTTAAGGTCAAGTAAAGTGTAATTAAAGTAAAGCTACGGAGGCAGCTGCAGTTAAGATAGAGAACAAAATGTAAATCAAAACCAAAGATTTAGAGTGGCTTCAGCAATCTGACCTACATCCACTTTTGGCTTACCCTCCTTCCTGATGAGGTCACAGACGTCCCTAGAGGGACTTCGTTACACTAGGCGAACGGGCCGACCACCACTTTTACAATTTACTCCTTTGACGGGCTTAGGAGACAACCCGTAAAAGTAAAGCTAACGGAGGCAGCTGCAGTTAAGATAGAGAACAAAATGTAAATGCAAACCAGATTTAGAGTGGTTCAGTCAATTCTTACCTACATCCACTTTTGGCTTCCTCCTCCGATGAGGTCACAGACGTCCACTAGAGGCCTTCGTTCAATAGGCGAAGGCACCACCCTTTTACAATTTTACTCCTTTGACGGGCTTAGGAGACAACCCTTACAGATTTTCACTCCTCCTCTTGAATGATCAAAACTTGGAAGAAAGAGGAGAAGAACTTTCGACCTTTTACAACACTTTTAAGCTCTCAAAATCTCAGAATAAATGCTAAGTTTCGGTGTCCTTTCATGCATGAAAGGGTGGGGTTTATATAGGCCCCAAGAGGATTCAAATTTGGGCTCCAAATTTGAATTCTTTGGGTTTCCCAATGCTGGTGGTGCCATCGCCTATCAATGTCAGATAGATAGTGTACTGGCGATGCCACCGCCATAACTCTCAGGTTCTGGGCGGTGCGACCGCCAAAGCTCTCGGGTTCTGGGTAGTGCCACCACCTAGTCTAGCGGTGCCACCGCCTAGACTATTTCAGCTTACTGGTTGGGCTCCAAACTTGGCCCAAACCAGTCCGAACTCGGGCCCAATTGGCCCCTAATCGGGTTATAGGATTAACCCTTAATCCTAACCCTAATTACATGCAAACTATGAAATTAAGATATAGTCCTAAGTAGGTTCTTAACCGGCAATGTCGAGTTCCCTTCCAGCGAGCTTCCGGCGAACGTCCGACGAACTCTCGGCGATGCTCCAGCGAACTTCTAGCAAACTCCTGGACTTGTGATGATCCACTTCGCGAGTTTCGATGAGCTTCTTTGGTAAGCTCCTAGACTTCTCGAATTTGTTCCCGTAGAACCTCCGACGACCGTTTGAACTTCTATCGAACTCTGGAACCCCCAACATGATCATAGTCTTGACTTCGACGCAACTCCTGCTACATGTCTTAATTTCATCGTAATTAATCCTGCACACTTATCTCAACATATGGATTAGATTACAAATGACAATTGACTTCATCATCAAAATCCGAGATTCAACAATCTCCCCCTTTTTGATGATGACAATCAATTGATAACGGAGTTAACCTTAACTCCCCCTATCTATATGCCATACTCGAGATAAGTCATTCTTGAATTTCAAAGCCTTTGAATTCAAGAGACATATTGATAAGTTAAGATTGTTTAACCTTATCAATACTCCCATCATGATTCCTATCATGATGTATCTCTCTGAAAATGATGTCAAAGCTTGACATCCATTTTCAAGTCTTACATTTCAAGTGTGAATGATAGTAATGGTAGCACTTCATCATATGGTAAGATATCAAAATATAAAATTGCGATGCAAGTTCTTCACTTAAAGACTTTGTAAAAATATCGGCTAGTTGATGTTTAGTATCAATGAACTCTATAACTACATCATGATTAGTGACATGATCTCCTATAAAGTGATGTCTAATATCAATATGTTTTGTTCTTGAGTTTTGAATGAGATTCTTTGTTAAACATATAGCACTTGTGTTATCACATTTAATAGGAATATTTTTAAGATGAACTTTATAATCTTCGAAGGTGTTTTTCATCCACACAACTTGTGCAAAGCATACACTAGCTGCAATATACTCGGCTTCGATTGTTGATAGTGTAACCGAGTTTTGTTTCTTAGATGACCAGGAAACAAGAGCATGTCCCAAAAATTGGCATGTTCCTGATGTGCTTTTTCTATCTAATCTACACCCAGCAAAATCCGTATCAGCATAAGCAATTAACTCAAACTTCTCGATTTTTTGATACCATAATCCTAGATTTGTGGTACCTTTAAGATATCTAAGTATTCTTTTAACCACTTTGAGATGAGATATCTTAGGGTTCGATTAAAACCTAGCACAAAGTCCTACACTGAACTTGATATATGGTCTAGTTGCAGTGAGGTAAAGTAAACTTCCTATCATACTCTTATAAGTTTTTTGATCGAAGCTTTCTCCACTTTCATCAACTTCTAACTTAGTGGAGGTGCTCATAAGAGTGTTAATAGCTTTTGAGCTTTCCATATTAAATCTTTTTAGCAAATCTAAAGCATATTTAGTTTGACTAATAAAGATGTCATTTCTTAGTTGCTTAATTTGTAAGCCTAAGAAAAAGATTAATTCTCCTATCAAACTCATTTCAAATTCAAGACTAATGGTTTTAGCAAAAGATTCATAAAGAGATTCGTTTATAGAACAAAAAATAATATCATCAACATAAATCTGAACAATCAGAAAATTATTTTTAAAATTCTTGATAAACAATGTAGTATTGACCTTGCCTTTTGTGAAATTATTTTCAATAAGAAAAGAACTAAGTCTCTTATACCAAGCTCTTGGGGTTTATTTTAAACCATAGAGAGCTTTAGTTAATTTAAACACATGATTAGGGAGACTATTATTTTCAAATTCGGGAGGTTGTTCAACATAAACTTCTTCGAAAATAAAGTCATTAAGAAAAGCGCTTTTAACATCCATTTGAAATAACTTAAAATTATTATTACTAGAATAGGCAAGGAGCATCCTTATGGCTTCTAATCTCGCCATAAGAGCGACAGTTTCTTCGTAATCGATACCTTCTTCTTAGTTGAAATCTTTGGCTACTAATCTAGCCTTGTTTCTAACCACGATACCATATTCATCTTGCTTGTTTCTAAAGACCCATTTAGTACCAATAACTAAATGGTCATTCGGCCTAGGAACAAGCTTCCACACCTCATTTCTCTCAAATTGATTTAACTCATCTTGCATTGCGATAATTCATGAATCATCTTTTATGGCTTCGTCAATACATTTAGGTTCAATTTGGGAGAGAAAAGTGGTATTGGCACAAAAATTTTAAGAGAATAACGTGTTTGAACCCCCTTAGATGTGTCTCATAGGATTAGCTCCTTAGGATGAGCATCTACATACTTCCAATCCTTGGGTAAGGATGTTTCGGAAGTGAATACATCCAAGTTGCTGGTTGGAGAAGGGGTTTCATTTAAATTCAAGGAATCGAAATTAACATCATCATCAAAATCATTTTTCTTGATTTTGAAAATCTCATTGAAAACAACATGAATAGATTCTTCTATAATTAAAGTTCTTTTATTGAAGATACGAAAAGCTTTAGAAACCAAAGAATAACCAAGGAAAATTCCTTCATCGGATTTAACATCAAATTTTCCTAAGGCATCTTTTTCATTCATGATAAAACACTTACACCTAAAAACTTTAAAATATGAAACATTGGGTTTTTTGTTGTTCCACAACTCATAGGGAGTTTTGGTAAGTAAGGGTTTTACTAGAACTCTATTCAAAATATAGCACGCAGTGTTTACGGCTTCGGCCCAAAAATATTTGGGTAGGCCATGTTCATTCAACATGATTCTCGTCATTTCTTGTAAATTTCTATTTTTTCTTTCTACTACTCCATTTTGTTAAGGATTTCTTGGAGTAGAGAAGTTGTGATTGTATCCATTAAAGTTATAAAATTCTTGAAAATTATGGTTTTGAAATTCACTACCATGATCACTTCTAATTGACGAAATCATAGAACCCTTTTTATTTTGGACAAGTTTGCAAAACTTGGTAAAATATCTAAAGTATTCATTTTTGTGTTTTAAGAAATAAGTCAATGTGTATCTACTATAGTCATCTACAATGACGAAGGCGTATTTGCTACCTCCTAGGCATGATATAGATAGGTCCAAACAAGTCTATATGGATCAATTGTAAGGGCCTAGGGGTGCTTATTTGATTCTTAGATTTGAAACTACCCTTAATTTATTTTCCTAATTAACAAGCATCACACATATTATCTTTGATGAACTTGATATGAGGAATTCCTCTTACAAGTTCTTTGGATGATATTTGAGTGATTAGTTTCATGCTAGCATGACCTAATCTCCTATGCCAAAGCCAAGCATCCTTATTCAAAACCGAGAAACACATTTTATTACAAAGATCATTGATGTCAATGGTGTATACGTTATTTTGTTTTAATGCAATCATAGATGTGTTTTTGTGTAGTTTTTCAATGATGCAAGCATTAGATTCGAATTTGACAATATATCCTTTATCACATAATTAACTAATGCTCAAGAGATTATGTTTTAAACCATCAACTAACAAAACATCTTCAATAAAGAAGTTGGATTTCTTACCTATAGTTCCTTTGCCAATGATTTGTTAGGATCCTTTTAATTTTCCTTTTATTTTTGCGTATTTATTAAGTCTGTTTATTTTAACTAAAGTCGGAACTCTATAAATAGGGATGTAACTGCTTCTTTTCGCATCAATGAAAAATACTATTATTTCTTTTGACAAACCGTAGGAGGCTGATCCCCTCGAAGCGATCAAGGAGGGCCGATCCCCTCGAAGCGATCAAGGAGGTCGATCCCCTCGAAGTGATCATCCCTTTCTCTTCTTCTTTTTTACGATAAGACTGTAGGGTCTTATCAATTGGTATCAGAGCAGCGATCCTTGGCGTTCTCGCTGCAACGTAAAAAAAAAAAAAGAAAGTGGGTTGTTACCCCGGCGGCCACCGGGAAGGGTTCCCTGCTTCCCTTCTTCCCCACCGCCGCCCCTGCTCTCCGGTAAGCCGCGCCCTCCCTTGCTGCCTCCTTTCCACCGCCGGCGTTGATTCCCGACCGATCGACCAACACCGTCGCTGCCCCCCAGCCGGCGACCTCTCCTCCTCGCTTCCCCATCTCGCTCGAGCCAGAAGGATCACTGGCGTCGTCTCCCTGCCAGCGGACCACCCCTTCGTCGTTGATGCTCTCGGCGACGTTGCCCTAAATTCCCTGCCACCGTGCCCCCCCCCGGGTCGCAGCCGCAGCCACCGGTTGCCCCCCTCCTCATGGCGACCGAAACAGGGCAACTCACCGCTGCTGCCCTTGTTTCCAGTCGCGCCTCCACCGGCCGCGCCTCCAGCACTCCTCTTTCCCTCGAGCGCCGTCGCTGCCCAGCCAACCCATCACCGCTGCGGGCCACCGTGCGACGACCGCCGCTCGCCTCCCAGCCGCCGCTCCACCTTGCTCTGCATCCTCTGTAACCGAAACAGAGCACAGGCAGTTCACCTTACTCTACCCTTGTTCTCAACCGCGCCGCTCCACCGTGGGTTCCCTTGCTGCTTTGCTGCTGCCGGCTGTTGCCACCGTCGCTGCTACTGCCCAACTACTGTGCAGATGCCCTTGACTAGACATCAGAAACAAGAACTGGGGATTACCAATTTGCAATCGTATGCAATGGCTGCCGATAACTCAGTGAAGGCACAAATGGAAGCGTTGGAAACCAGAATTGAAAATCGGCTACAAGAAACTCTTCATGATTTCAAAAAGAGTTTGTTGGAGCACTTTAGCGGGTTTCAACAAGATGGGAGCTCAAGTTCTCCGCTGAATAGATCGAGAGATACAGGAAAAGGGCCCCAGGATGGTGACACATACTACCCACGCATCAGGGTAGAATTTCCACGATGGGAAGATGGGGATCCGACCAGTTGGATCTCTAGGGCGGAAATTTTTTTTCATTTTCACAGAACCCCAGAAGAATCCAAGGTAGAAGTGGCCTCAATCCAGCTCGATGGAGATGCAATCCAGTGGTATGATTGGTACGAAACTTGCCACAGAATTCCTTCTTGGGAATAGTTTAAAAGAGGACTTCTTATTCGCTTTGGACCATCCGAATATGAGAATGTTGATGGCCAACTCGCTAAAATTCGGATGACTTCTACAGTGTTGGAATATCAAAGTAGATTTGAACGATTGTCTAATCAAGCTAGAGATTGGTCAGAACGACAACTTCTGGGTACATTTATTGAAGGGCTTATTCCCGAGATCCGATGCGAGGTTAAGGCTCATCAACCCCGCACTATGATGGCTGCGATTTCATTTGCACGCCTACATGAAGAAAAAATTGGTGTGGAATATCGTCGAAACAAAGGTGCCAATAAATAGGTGATTAGCAGGCAACCTACCTCATCTACTCCTAGTCGAAACCATAACACTAGCAGACTAACCCGAGAAGAACTCAAAGAAAGGTTAGCAAAGGGTTTGTGCTGGCATTGCGATGAAAAGTGGAGTAAGGAGCATCGATGCAAACAAGGAAGGCTTTTGATGATTGAACCGATCGAGGAGGAACCAAAAGTAGAAGTATCGGATTCCGATCATGAAGAAGTGGAAACTAATGATGATGTTGAAGCCGTCACACATACAGTACATGCATTGGCTGGCTACTCTAATCCACAAACCATGAAAATTAGGGGAACTCTGAAACACCAGTCTGTCACTGTTTTAATTGATACAGGTAGCACCAATAATTTTATGGATAGGAAAGTTGCAGCCCGATTAGCTTACCATATCGAATGTTGTGACAAATTTGAAGTCAAGGTAGCCGATGGACGGATTTTAACCTGTGACAGCAAGTGCTCAAAGATAAAACTAATGTTGCAAGGCCAAGAATTATTTATGGATTTCTTTTTATTGCCCTTGGAAGAATATGAAGTGGTGCTCGGAATTGAATGGCTATCAACCCTAGGTGATGTCTCCTGGAATTTTTCTAAAATGATTATGAAGTTCTTTATTAATGGAAGACAGATGACTCTCCAAGGAAGACGTGGAGGTAAAGTTACAACTACCATTAGCCATCGGATGGAGCGGGTCCTTCGGAAGACACACACTGGATTTTTGGTGCAATTGCATAACATTGAAAAGGAAATGACATCGAACATTCCGGCTGGAAATATTGAATCTTTGCTAGCTGAGTTTGCAGATATATTTGCAGAGCCACACGAACTTCCACCTCTTAGATGTCATGATCATCGGATCCCATTGTTACCCGAGAAGGCACCAACCAATGTCCGACCCTATAGATATCCACATTTCCAAAAGGCAGAGATAGAGAGGATTATCACAGAGATGCTCAAAACAGGAGTTATATGAGCTAGTGTTAGCCCATATTCTTCCCCAGTCTTACTAGTCAGAAAGAAGGATGGCTCATGGCGGATGTGTGTCGACTATCGTGCACTTAACAACATTACAGTGAAGGATAAATATCCTATTCCAGTAGTGGATGAACTGTTGGACGAATTAGGAGGAGCTCAGGTCTTCACTAAATTGGACCTACGATCGGGTTATCATCAAATCAGAGTACATGAAAGGGATGTTCAGAAAACTGCCTTCAGGACACATAATGGTCATTATGAGTTTCTAGTAATGCCTTTTGGGTTAACTAATGTGCCCTCTACCTTCCAGAGTTTAATGAATGATATATTTCGGGCTCATCTCCGTAAGTTTGTTTTGGTTTTCTTTGATGATATTTTAATATACAGTCATTCCCTAGAAAGTCATTTATTACATTTATGAATTGTCTTTAATATTCTTCGTGAGCATGGTTTTTTTGTCAAAAGATCCAAATGCAATTTTGGGCAACCTGAGGTTGAGTACCTTGGCCATATCATATCTCAAAGGGGTGTTGCAGTTGATCCTTCTAAAATCCAAGTGATGACAGATTGGCCAATTCCAAAGTCAATCAAAGCCTTAAGGGGGTTCTTGGGACTAGCAAGCTATTATCGAAAGTTTGTGAAGAATTATGGCAAAATTAGTGCCCCCTTGACGTCACTTCTAAAGAAAAATACATTCAGATGGTCAGAAGAGGCAACTCATGCATTTCAAACCTTGAAAAATGTAATGACTACTACACCTGTGCTTGCTCTACCCGATTTTAATAAGATGTTTGTGATTGAATCTGATGCTTCTGGAGTTGGAATAGGGGCTGTCTTAATGCAGGAAGGTCGGCCTATCGCTTATGCTAGTAAGGCTCTTTCCCCTTCCCATTTGAGTTCATCTATTTATGACAAGGAGATGCTAGCCATAATACATGCAGTCACAAAATGGAGGCCCTACCTAATTGGTCGACGGTTTCAAATACGCACTAATCACAAAAGCCTCAAATATTTTCTAGAGCAAAAGATTTCTTCTCCAAAGCAGCAGAAATGGGTCACAAAGCTACTGGGATTCGATTATGAGATCGTTATAAAAAGGGGAGTGAGAATTTAGTAGCAGATGCCCTCTCACGCCTTCCAGAACAAGCTGAACTAGTAGCTATTTCTATTCCTATTTGCAAGACTTTGGAAGTTATCAGAAGGGAATGGTCAAATAATCCTGAGATCTAAAACATCGTTAAAAAATTAGAAGAAGCCCCAGGTTCTGTCTCAAATTATAGTTGGGATTCGGTGGACTTGCGCTATAAAGGCCGAATAGTGGTTGCCCCACATTCTCCTTGCCAGGCAATAATTCTGAAGGAGTTCCATTCATCACCAGTTGTTGGTCACTCGGGATTTCTCCGCACTTATAAGTGAGTTCGACAACTTTCTTACTGGAAAGGTATGAAAAATTTTATCAAGAAATTTGTTACTGAATGTGATGTTTGCCAACGTCACAAAAGTGAGACAGTAGCCACCCCAGGCTTACTACAGCCCCTTCCTATTCCTGATGCTATTTGGACCGATATATCTATGGATTTCATTGACAGTCTCCCATCATCTCAAGGAAAGAGTACTATACTTGTAGTCGTGGATAGACTTACAAAGTATGCTCATTTCTGTGCTTTACGACATCCTTATACTGCTGCAAGTGTTGCTCGTATTTTTATGGAAAACATAGCTAAATTGCATGGGAGTCCCCGTTCTATTGTTAGTGACAGAGACAAGATTTTTACTAGCTCCTTCTGGACAGAACTTTTTCGTTTACAAGGTACTCAGCTGAATATGAGCACTGCTTATCATCCACAAACAGATGGGCAAACTGAAGTGGTAAACAGGTGCCTAGAAAATTACCTCCGATGCTTTACTAGCGAGTCAAATGGCTTCCCTGGGCAGAGTGGTGGTATAATACCTCTTACCATTCTTCTATTAAAATGACTCCATTTGAAGCAGTTTATGGCCAACCCCCACCTACAATTACAAAGTATGCTCATTTCTGTGCTTTACGACATCCTTATACTGCTGCAAGTGTTGCTCGTATTTTTATGGAAAACATAGCTAAATTGCATGGGAGTCCCCGTTCTATTGTTAGTGACAGAGACAAGATTTTTACTAGCTCCTTCTGGACAGAACTTTTTCGTTTACAAGGTACTCAGCTGAATATGAGCACTGCTTATCATCCACAAACAGATGGGCAAACTGAAGTGGTAAACAGGTGCCTAGAAAATTACCTCCGATGCTTTACTATACTAGCGAGTCAAATGGCTTCCCTGGGCAGAGTGGTGGTATAATACCTCTTACCATTCTTCTATTAAAATGACTCCATTTGAAGCAGTTTATGGCCAACCCCCACCTACAATTACAACACCCACCTACAATTACAAAGTATGTACCCGGTTCTTCTAAAGTTGATCAAGTGGATAAGGAATTGATGGATAGAAATAAGATTATTCAGCTTCTACAGGATAACCTCACAGTCGCACAAGCAAGAATGAAACAATAAGCTGATAAACACCGAAGTGAACGCGAATTTACTGTGGGTGATTGGGTTTTCCTTCGTCTTCAACCCTACAAGCAAACTTCCATAAAGGTTCGATCTTCCATGAAGCTATCTCCTCGGTTTTTTGGGCCTTATAAGGTATTAGAATGCATTGGACCAGTGGCCTACCGCTTGGATTTGCCTGCTAGTTCTAAAATACATCCAGTCTTTCATGTTGCATGCCTTAAAAGGAAATTGGGTGAAGATGTAATAGTGCAGTGCAATTTGCCGGACACTACTACTACTGGGGAAGTTCAAGCTCAACCACAAGCCATACTTGATCGACGAGTTGTAATGTTCCGCAGACATCCTGTAACTAAAGTGCTAGTGCAATGGGCGAACATACCAAGGGAAGATGCCACTTGGGAGTCCTACAGCATGCTAAAGGAAAAGTTTCCAGAATTTGATGCTGCTCAGCCTTGAGGGCAAGGCTGAATTGTAGGAGGCAAGATTGTTAGGATCCTTTTAATTTTCCTTTTATTTTTGCGTATTTATTAAGTCTGTTTATTTTAACTAAAGTCGGAACTCTATAAATAGGGATGTAACTGCTTCTTTTCGCATCAATGAAAAATACTATTCTGTCTTTTGACAAACCGTAGGAGGCTGATCCCCTCGAAGCGATTAAGGAGGGTCGATCCCCTCGAAGCGATCAAGGAGGTCGATCCCCTCGAAGTGATCATCCCTTTCTCTTCTTCTTTTTTACGATAAGACTGTAGGGTCTTATCATGATTTTACCCTTATTGTTGTCTCCGAAGGTGACATAGCCTTCGTCTATGCTAGTGAGCTTAGAGAATTGAGATGGATCTCCGGTCATATGCCTTGAGCATCCACTATCAAGGTATCATCTCTTGCTCCTACCTTATGATGGTATACGTTTCTATAAGAAAGGATGATATTTAGGTACCCATTTACTTTTGGGTGCCTCAAACATTGATCTAAATTGTTTATCATGTTGCATAGAATTTATCATGGTTCCTTTAGAAACCCAAATCAGTTTGTTCGGACTAACTTTCTTGAATGGACAATGATAAGTTCTATATCCATGTTTGCAACAAAGTTACATTTGCTTTGGTACCAAACATGTAAGATAGGGCCTTTAATGAAGGTGGTTCGATTTTGGTGAGGACTTCTCACAAATCCTATTCCACTTCTTTTAAGAACATGACCCTTATTTGTAAGGATCATATTCAAAGACTTGCTACCATCCTCGAATTTCTTCAAGGTATCCTTAAGTAGCAAGTTCTCCTTTTGGAGAGTTTCTAGATCATGCATTTTTTACATGGAGCTAAACTATCATGATATTCGATTTTTAATTTATCAAAATTACAAGTAAGACTATCATGCTCCTTTTTTAGCAATTTTTATTTTCTACTAATAGTTTTGCATTCATCAAATAAGTCATGGAAGGCATTTTGTAATTCGTCAAATGATAAATCTGCATCAATTAAATTCGTTACCTCATCTCCGATGGCCATTAGGGCGTAATGAGCAACTTGCTCGATATTGGACTCCTCTTCTTCGGACACGCTTGAGTCATCCCATGTTGCTTTGAGCGCCTTCTTCTTTGGTGTTCTCTTCTTGGCTTGGGGACAATTACTTCTGTAGTGTCCCGGCTTCTTACATTCGTAGCAAATAACTTAGTCCTTTTTGGGTTCAAATTTATTTTTTGTGTCATTTTTAAACTTGTTTCTTTTAATGAATTTTTTGAATTTCCTTGTTAGAAGTGCCAAGTCATCATCACAGTCTTCATCACTTGAGTTTTCTCTCAAGTGGTCTTCGAAAGTTCTAAGTGACATATCTGTCCTGTTCTTTGGAAAGATGTCTTCTTGCTCTTCATGAGCTTTGCAAATCATTTCGTAGGTCATTAATAACCCGATTAATTCTTCAAGAGGAAAGTTGTTTAAATATTTAGCCTCTTAAATAGCAGTGAATTTAGGGTCCTAACTCTTAGGAAGGGATCTTAGAATCTTATTTACGAGCTCAAAATCCGAAAAACTTTTGTCGAGTCCTTTCAGACCATTGACGACATCCGTGAAACGGGTGTACATGTCGCCAATAGTCTCGCTCGGTTTCATTCGGAAAAGTTCAAAAGAATGTATCAAATGATTGATTTTTGAATCTTTCACTCTACTTGCACCTTCGTGAGTTACTTCGAGTGTATGCCAAATATCAAATGCAGTTTCACAAATCAAAACACAATTGAACTTGTTTTTATCAAGCGCACAAAATAAGGCATTCATAGCCTTTGCATTAAGAGTGAAAGTCTTCTTCTCCAATTCATTCTAATCGATCATTGGAAGAGAAGACTTCGAAAATCCATTTTCGACAAGATTCCAAAGTTCAAAATCCATTGAAATAAGGAAGAGCCTCATTCGGGTCTTCCAATAAGTGTAGTCCATCCCATTGAACATGGGTGGACGTGTGATAGAGTAGCCCTCTTGGATTCCGGCGTATGTCATCTCTCTTGGGTTTTAATCCGATTGAGAGTTAACCGAGCTCTGATACCAATTGTTAGGATCAAGAGCACTAAGAGAGGGGGGGTGAATTAGTGCAGCGGAAAACTTTCGACGATTTAAAACTGCATTCGTATGATAAAAACGATTTCGGTATGAAAGTCGATTCGGAAATTATTTTAACTTAAGGTCAAGCAAAGTGCAGTTAAAGTAAAGCTATAGAGGTAGTTGTAATTAAGATAGAGAATAAAATATAAATGCAAACCGAGATTTAGAGTGGTTCGGTCAATCTTGACCTACATCCACTTTTGGCTTCCTCCTCCGATGAGGTCACCGACGTCCACTAGAGGCCTTCCTTCAATAGGCGAAGGCTAACCACCCTTATACAATTTCACTCCTTTTGATGGGCTTAGGAGACAACCCTTACAGATTTTTCACTCCTCTCTTGAATGATCAAAACTTGGAAGAAAAGAGGGAGAATAACTTTTGACCTTTTACAATACTTTTAAGCTCTCAAAATCTCATAATAAATGCTAAGTTTTGGTGCCCTTTCATGCATGAAAGGGTGAGGTTTATATAGGCCCCAAGAGGATTCAAATTTGGGCTCCAAATTTGAATTCTTTGGGTTTCCCCATGCTGGCGGTGCCACCGCTTGTCAGTGTCAGATAGATAGTGTACTAGCGGTGCCACCGCCAGAACTCTCGGGTTCTGGGCGGTGCCGCCGCTAGAGCTCTCGGGTTCTGGGCGGTGCCACCGCCTAGTCTGGCGGTGCCACCTCCTAGACTATTTCAGCTTACTGGTTGGGCTCCAAACTTGGCCCAAACCAGTCCGAACTCGGTCCCAATTGGCCCGTAACCGAGTTATAGGATTAACCCTTAATCCTAACCCTAATTACATGTAAACTATGAAATTAAGACATAGTCCTAAGTAAGTTTTTAACCGGCAACGTCGAGTTCCCTTCCAGCGAGCTTCCGGCGAACGTCCGACGAACTCTCGGCGATGCTTCGGCAGACTTCCGGCAAACTCCTGGACTTGCGACGATCCACTTGGCGAGTTTCAACGAGCTTCTTTGGCAAGCTCCTAGACTTCTCGGATTTGTTCCCGCAGAACCTCCGAAGACCGTCCGGACTTCCGTCAAACTCTCGAACCCCCAATGTGATCATAGTCTTAACTTCGACGCAACTCCTACTGCATGTCTTACTTTCATCGTAATTAATCCAGCATACTTATCTCAACATATGGATTAGGTAACAAATAACAATTGACTTCATCATCAGAATCCGAGATTCAACATCCTCTTGGGGCCTATATAAACTCCACCCTTTCATGCATGAAAGGACACCGAAACTTAGCATTTATTCTGAGATTTTGAGAGCTTAAAAGTGTTGTAAAAGGGTAAAAGTTCTTCTCCCTCTTTTCTTCCAAGTTTTGATCATTCAAGAGAGGAGTGAAAAATCTGTAAAGGTTGTCTCTTAAGCTCATCAAAAGGAGTGAAATTGTAAAAGGATGGTTGGCCTTCGCCTATTAAAGGAAGGCCTCTAGTGGACGTCGGTGACCTCATCGGAGGAGGAAGCCAAAAGTGGATGTAGGTCAAGATTGACCGAACCACTCTAAATCTCGGTTTGCATTTACATTTTGTTCTCTATTTTAACTGCAATTGCCTCTATAACTTTACTTTAACTATACTTTGCTTAATCTTAAGTTAAAGTAATTTCTAAATCGGCTTTCATACCGAAATCATTTTTATCGTACGAATACAGTTTTAAATCGTCAAAAATTTTTCATTGTACTAATTCACTCTTAGTGCTCTTGATCCTAACAGAAAGTATTACCTAAACTATTCCAACTGAATATGAGAAAGCCTATAAAACAGAACGCAACTATTATATCTTCATTATTTATTGAGATATTCTTCGAACTTGATGCATAAATAGATGGAATAGTAGCAAATAGCATACTGATATCCTTTGAATGAAATCTTATTGGGCAAGGGGTTATATGTATCCATCTTTCTGCAATGGAACTAGAAGTAGTGTAAGACACCCGATGGCCAAGTCCAATAATCAAAAGAAAGAAGAGAACGAAAGGATAGTATTTGAATCACTTGGATGTAGTAATGTTTAACCTTGCATGCAATTTATAGATTCGACAGCAATAGTCCCTCGGACTTGAAAAGTCATAACGAAAATGGCTAATCCAATAGCAGATTCCGCAATTGCCACTGTTGGAACTAATGAAGCAAATGATTGACCTATCATATCATCCAAATAAACAAAAAATACCAAGAAGTTTGAATTGACAACTAATAACATTGATTCAATTAGCATTGACATAATAGGAATTTTGTCTATTAAGGAGGATTCCCCAAATACCGAAAATAGAGATAATCATGGAAAATGTTAAATATTGAAAAAGATCCGTTTCGGAAACATGGAATGTTAAAGAAATTCAAATGAGTTCAGGCTTAGAGTCATTGAGTCCAGGGAACTTGAATGATTATTCTTTGTGTTCCCCTTATCAAACAATGCTATTTCCTTTCCCTTCTTAGAACTCAGTGTATAAGGAATTCCTTCTTCCTTCCTGATCAACTAAGTCTAAGAACAAGGCATCTTGGAGTCTTTCCTCCGGGGTAATTGGAATCCCACTTCCCGATTGGTAACAGCCAGAATTGGGTCCGGCGAGGAGCCCTTACTAAGAACCTAAAGACAAGACCCTTCACATTATTATGAATCACTGCCACCAAAACGTCATTCATTAGAGGCTGAATCACTTCGTGGTGAGGGACAGGGGCAAGAGGGTTCATCGGGGTAATACTATTCTACCGAGAGAAAGAATCTGACTTAATAAGATAAGAGTAGCTATGAAAGCTAAAAATTGATAGAATATGGGGTTATTTGACATTTGATTTAAGAAAGATTGGATGAGTTCACAAGGGAGCTTGACTTATGAATTGGGATCACCGAACACAACGTTCGAAATAAGAAGCCTATAGATGTAAAAGCCTTAATTATTCTTGAAAGGGTCTTTTGGCTCGCAATCAAGCTAGGGTCCTGATTGAGCAAGACCTAGTCCTATCTATCTACCTCTCCAGACACAATATCTTGAGTACCTATGATGGTGACTGTTGGGAAAACTTGGGGGCTATATCACATGCGCAACGGAAGAACAAGAAAACAAAATCTCCTATTCCCAAAGAGATGTTCGTCATCGTACAAAGATTGATGCACAAAATTCACAAAACAAACTGTGTATAGAATAAATTGTGCTACCTAGGGAGATCGTATATCCTTGTTTCCTTGCAGATCTCTAGGAGAGGGTGAAGGAGGTCAAGCATGTTGAATCTTGGATTTTGATGATGAAATCAATTGTCATTTATTATCTAATCTATATGTTGAGATAAGTGTGCAGGATTAACTACGATGAAAGTAAGATATGCAGTAGGAGTTGCGCCGGAGTCAAAACTATGATCACGTTGGGGGTTTGAGAGTTCGACGGAAGTCCAGACGATCGTCGGAGGTTCTACAGGAATAAATCTGAGAAGTCCAGGAGCTTGCCAAAGAAGCTCGTCGGAACTTGCTAAGTGGATCGTCGCAAGTCCAAGAGTTTGCCGGAAGTTCGCCGGAGCATCGCCGAGGGTTCGTTGGATGTTCGCCGGAAGTTTGCCGGAAGCTCATCGGAAGAAGCGACCGACGCACCAGAGCAAGTTACAGTAAATGTCTTAAAATATATCGTAGTTAGTATGATGATTGAGTTAGAAATGAGAGGTGATCCCATTAACTTAATCTTGGGGCAATGGGCCCATGAAAGACCCAAATTGAGCCAAATGGATTAGCCCACTCGGACCGAAATTTCTTGGCCGACGGTGGCACCGCCCAGGAGCTCAATCTCCTAGGAAAGCTGGGTAGTGGAACTGCCCATGTCAGGTGGTGGTACCGCCTGCCTCGGTCTCCGAGTGAGGCTGGGCGATGGTACCGCCTAAGCTCGGTCTCCGAGCTCTATCCGGTAGTAGTACTACGAGGACCTCGAAAATCCGGGATATGACATTTTTGAGCTCCAAATTCAAACCAATTTGGGGACTATATATACCCCACCCTTTCCTGCATGAAAGGGTACCGAAAGCTTGATCTTACTCTGTAAGTTTTAGAGCTCAAAAGTGTTGTAAAGAGCAAAAGTTTTTCTCTCTCTTTTCTTCCAACTTTTGATCATTCAAGAGAGGAGTGAAAAATCTGTAAGGATTGTCTCCTAAGCCCATCAAAAGGAGTAAAACTGTAAAATGGTGGTTGGCCTTCGCCTATTGAAGGAAGGCCTCCAGTGGACATCGGTGACCCCATAGAAGGAGGAAGCCAAAAGTGGATGTAGGTCAAGATTGACCGAACTACTCTAAATCTCGGTTTGCATTTACATTATGTTCTCTATTTTAACTACAAACTGCCTCCATAGCTTTACTTTAACTACACTTTGCTTCATCTTAAGTTAAAGTAATTTCTAAATCGGCTTTCATACCAAAATCATTTTTATCGTACAAACGTCGTTTTAAATTGTCGAAAGATTTCCGCTGCACTAATTCGCTCCCTCCCTCTTGGTGCTCTTGATCCTAACAGCTTGTATGCTGCAAAACTTGCATATCTCTAAAAATATGTTGCTTGCTAAATGTACTTCTCCTTTTTGTTGATAACAAAGGGGGAGAAGTATGATGATGTTATGTATGATTTTATGATGATATGTTGCTTGAATTTTTGAATTCAAGGTTCTATCAATATGACATATTGATAGGGGGAGTTAAGATTAACTCTGTCATCAGTTGGTTGTCATCATCAAAAAGGGGGAGATTGTTGAATCTCGTATTTTGATGATGAAACCAATTGATGTATTTTTTAATCTAATGTGCATTTGAGTGATGTAGGGCTAACTAGGCAGTACTACCGCCTGATAGAGCTCGGAGACCGAGCTCGGGCGGTACCACCGCCTGACAGGGGCGGTACCACCGCCCAGCCTCACTTGGAGACTGAGCCTAGGCGGTGCCACCGCCCAGCTTTCCAAAGCTCCTGGGCAGTGCCACCGCTGGCCAGGAAATCTGGGTCCGAATGGGCTGATCCATTCGGCCCAATTTGGGTCTGTCAAGGGCCCAATTGCCCCAAAATTAAGTTATTGGGATCACCTCCTATTTCTAACTTAATCATCATGCTAACTACGATATTTTAAGACATTTATACTGTAGCTTTCTCTGGTGCATCAATCGCTTTTTTCGACGAGCTTCCAGCGAACTTCTGGTGAACATCCGACGAACCCTCGGTGATGCTCCAGCGGAATTCCGGCAAACTCCTGGACTTGCAACGATCCACTTGGCGAGTTTCGATGAGCTTCTTTGGCAAGCTCTTGGACTTCTCAGATTTGTTCCCGTAGAACCTCCGACGACTGTTCGGACTTCCATCGAACTCTCGAACTCCCAACGTGATCATAGTCTTGACTCCAGCACAACTCCTTCTGCATATCTTACTTTCATCGTAGTTAATCCTACATACTTATCTCAACATATGGATTAGATAAGAAATGATAATTGACTTCATCATCAAAATCCGAGATTCAACAATCTCCCCCTTTTTGATGATGACAATCAATTGATAACGAAGTTAACCTTAACTCCCCCTATCTATATGCCATACTCAAGATAAGTCATTCTTGAATTCAAAGCCTTTGAATTCAAGAGACATATTGATAAGTTAAGATCATTTAACCTTATCAATACTCCCATCATGATTCCTATCATGATGTATCTCTCTGAAAATAATGTCAAGGCTTGACATCCATTTTCAAGTCTTACATTTCAAGTGTGAATAATAGTAATGGTAGCAATTCATCATATGGTAAGATATCAACATGTAAAATTACGATGTAAGCTTTTGATATCTTAACATAACGCAAGCATTTCAAGTGTTTAGCAATCATAGCATTTCATCACATGGCAAGATATCGACATATAAAATTGCGATGCAAGTTCTTGATATCTTAACATGATTCAAATTCAAATATGACACTCACAGCATCAATTTATATATTTCTCTCCCTTTGTCATCAACAAAAAGGAGAATGATATAAGCAAATTTTAAACATAAGTGCGATAATGATTCATGCCATAACTAGGTTCATATCATTTTTCAACAATGAATGAAAGGATACCAATTATACAAACATCTCAAAGAAAACATGACATGGAGATTACTTCTTCCTTTTTATTTGGTATTATCTTTTTGCATGAAGGAGAAAAGCCATTTGCAAGATTACTCGAATGAAGTTAAAATTAATAAGAGATTTAAATCACATTTCATTTTTACAAGGATCAAGATATGTATGTGAATCAAATCCTTACCAAAAAAAATCTTCCCTTTTCAAGAAAGAATTTATAAGAAAGAATCATTTCATCAAATCCATTTCTCGAAAAAAATATTTTTTACACGATAAGTCTATGAGAGATGCATTTGCTAATTGATTCTATATGCCAAAAATCAATGATATGAATTAAACTCTATATGACATACTTATGAAAGCTACATTAAGTCCGAAAGAGAATAATGCATCCAAGAAAATCCGAAAATGAAATTTTACACTTTCATGCATTCGGACAAGGTTTTGCTATAGATTTTCAAATACAATCATGAAGATAAAACATGCTTATTATCATGAAAATTTTTATATCCACAACACATAAATTCCAATATGTTATTAAGGTATGTAATCATGTCAAGTCGTCATAGCAATTAAGTGATTTGATGTCCAAAAAATAATTTTAATAAGTTCATGCATTCTGACACATCTTTGTCATAGTTTTTCAATGAAGATAGATATGCTCATCAACATGAAAATTTTAGTATCCAAAACACATAATTTCTAACATGTTATGTAATCGAGTAAAATTCTCATCATATGCAATTAAGTGATTTGATCATTGAATCAAGAAAGTCCAAAAAATAAATTTAGTGAGTTCAAGCATTCAGATACATCTTTCAAGGATTAAGAGAGTATGAATCTTTTCAAATCATAATGAGAGTATAACATGCTCATCATAGAAACCAAGGCACAAGATTTTCAAGGTAATCATGTTATAGAGGCAATTAATTTCCACATGAAATTTAAGTGATCAAGGAAAATCCGAGAATGAGTAGCGTAAAGAGATTCAAGGAAAATCTAAAAATGATGTTCAATTAATGTTCTTAATTCTGCATATGCTCACCAAATAATACATCAAGTAAACATATCAAGGATTAGTAGTCATCAAGGCAAGGGGCATTGTGATCAAAGTAGCATAAAGAGTTTTCAACATAATTTTTATAACAAGACAAGAAGAGATTGTGTCCACATTTACATATACAAGCTCACTCAGGAGGTGGAAAATTAAGATGCCTAAATAAGGAGTCAAATTATCAATGAATTTACTATAGCTCAGATAGGATTTGATCTTGGCGATGTTCAAGTCGATCTTGTCTTTATTCAAATCGATCTTGTCTTTGTTCAAAGCGATCCATCCGAATCCCTATGTCTTCGATAGATAATGCAGGAGCTTGCTCAAATGGATGTGTTTCCTCAAAGGAACCAGTCGGAGGAGATTGATTACTCCTAAAGATTGGTGTTTCTGGTTCTGGTTCAGGTTGAGGGAAATCGGTTCTTCTAGGCATTCTAACCCACATACCATTTCTAAATATACATCTCATTCGTTGAAATAGATTTTTATTTATGATGCTAAATCTATCTAGATTTATAACCTCTTCGTCGGGTGGTATTGCAATATCATAGGCATCGAGTATTCTAGTGATTATACCACCATATGGAAGCATCATGTCCTTTTTAGATATTTCTATCATGTTTTGTTGTATAAGGTAACCAAAACAGTTGTTATATCCTTTCATGATCCAATACATAGTACCTAATTCCATTTGACTTACTTCATCATGATGGTATTGTTTCGGGAGAATGATACTAGCTAAGATGTGGTGAAGTATTTTGGTGTTTAGTGGTAATAAATGTTCACAGCTTTTAGGAATTATCACTAAGTTGGGATTACCAAAAATTGTTCCTAAGGCTTCAACGTATGTGGTCCCAATTGTTTCATCATCCCATGGTCCTTTAAAATAACAACCTTTATCTTTTACGGGGGTGCCTATCATGTCGCAAATGAATCTATCCATAATAGAAATATGTTATCCTAAGAGATAGGTAGGCACTCTTTCTTCTTCATCTACATGTAGATTGTTATAAAACAATCTAACAAGTCTAGGGTAGATGGGTTCACTAATTTGTAGGATTGGGAGTAGATCTAAATGTGCAAACCATTGAATTGTCTCTAAATTACTTAGTTAATTTAGATCAACATACTTTCCCTTATGGACATTTCTAAACTCTATAGAAGCAAATTTTTGGGCATGTAGTTTCGAATCGAAAAGGGTGGGATCAAAGTCTTCTTCTAATCTCCTCTTCTCTTTGTCCCTAGATGATCTTCTAGAGCCCATAACTACTGCTATTTAAGAAGATAGTAATGAGCAAGAGTTTACTCTTGCTCATTACTATCTTTGAGAATACCTTAGTTGTGTTCTTCAAGAGGATGAATGATTGATTCTTGATCTTGCACGAAATGGGTAGTTTTTGGGCAGCTCAAGGAGAGAAATGGAGGTGGAGAAGAGTTAGAGCTGCTAGGAGGAGAAGAGAGTGAGTTGGGGTCGGTTCCACTGCCGACCCTAGCTCAGTTTAAAAGGAGCAGAGTTGTGGGCGGTGGCACTACTGGCTAGGTGGTGCAACCGCTTGCTACCCGTGACAGCCAATGGTGCTACCGCTAGTTGGGCGGTGCCACCGCCTACAGGTGGTGAGCATTATTTTGAGGGCTGTTTGGGCTGATTTAGATGTTTTCGATTTGAGGAGAGTTTTGTTTGTGGAGTAATCAATTTTAATTACATAATTACATAAGAAGTTCCATCTCAAAATGAGAAATTTCGTATGTTCATGATAGATCTTGTGACGTGCATACTCTACTTCAAATGTTGTATATAATTTTCGACATATTCATGACTTATTGTTCAAGTTGGTAAGCTTCACTAGTTCATAACAAACTTGGCTTACAGGACGTAAGTTCATGATATGGTTGGATCCGAAAATAAAAAAGGAATGAATCTGATGAATTCAGAAATCCAAAGAATGTGTGAAGAGAGAATTAAATATAAGTTTCAAAATCTGAGGGATCAAATACGATTGTATCAGTATCACTCTATAATATTAATTCTCTAATCCTCTTTTTATCATTTAGGCTAGAGAGCATCACGTGTCTTTTTGGATCTCGGGTCATGAATATTGAGTACCCAAAAAGCAAGATATTATCTCTTGCTCCCAGCTTGTGACGGTCTATGTTTCTACAAGAAAGGATGATTTTTAGGTATCCATTTACTTTTGGGTGCCTCAAACACTGATCTAAATTGTTTATCATGTTGCATAGAATTTATCGTGGTTCCTTTAGGAACCCAAATCAGTTTGTTCGAACTAACTTTCTTGAATGGACAATGACAAGTTTTATGTCCATGTTTGCAATAAAAGTTACATTTTGTTTGGTGCCGAACATGTAAGATAGGGTCTTTAATGAAGGTGGTTGGATTTTGGTGAAGACTTCTCACAAATCCGATTTCACTTCTTTTAGAAACATGACCCTTGTTTATAAGGATCATATTCAAAGACTTGCTACGAACCTCAAATTTCTTCAAGATGTCCTTAAGTAGCAAGTTCTCCTTTTGGAGAGTTTCTAGATCATGACATTTTTTACATGGAGCTAAACTATCATAATATTCAATTTTTAATTTATCGAAATTACAAGTAAGACTATCATGCTCCTTTTTTAGCAATTTGTATTTTCTACTAATAGTTTTGCATTCATCAAATAAGTCATGGAAGGCATTTAGTAATTTGTCAAATGATAAATCTGCATCAATTAAATTCGTTACCTCATCTCCGATGGCCATTAGGGCATAATGAGCAACTTGCTCGGTGTTGGACTCCTCTTCTTCGGATGCGCTTGAGTCATCCCATGTTGCTTTGAGCGCCTTCTTCTTTGGTACTCTCTTCTTGGCTTGGGGACAATCACTTTTGTAGTGTCCTAGCTTCTTGCATTTGTAGCAAATAACTTGGTCCTTTTTGGGTTCAAATTTATTTTTTGTGTCATTTTTAAACTTGTTTCTTTT
Organism: Musa balbisiana; assembly: GCA_004837865.1. NCBI lineage: Eukaryota > Viridiplantae > Streptophyta > Magnoliopsida > Zingiberales > Musaceae > Musa > Musa balbisiana. Next base: position 19,347,425 of record CM017195.1, on the reverse strand, counting down.
AATGAATTATTTGAATTTCCTTATTAGAAGTGCCAAGTCTTCGTCATAGTCTTCATCACTTGAGTTTTCTCTCAAGTGGTCTTCAAAAGTTCTAAGTGTCATATCCTTCCTGTTCTTTGGAAGGATGTCTTATTGCTCTTCATGAGCTTTGCAAGTCATTTCATAGGTCATTAATGACCTGATTTATTCTTTAAGAGGGAAGTTGTTTAAATCTATAGCCTCTTGAATAGCAGTGACTTTAGGATCCCAAATCTTAGGAAGGGATCTTAGAATCTTATTTACGAGCTCAAAATCCGAAAAACTTTTGCCAAGTCCTTTTAGACCATTGACGACATCCGTGAAACGAGTGTACATGTCACCAATAGTCTCGCTCGGTTTCATTCAGAAAAGTTCAAAAGAATGTATTAAAAGATTGACTTTTGACTCTTTCACTCTACTTGTGCCTTCGTAAGTCACTTCGAGTATATGCCAAATATCAAATATGGTTTCACAAACCGAAACACGATTGAACTCGTTTTTATCAAGCGCACAAAATAAGGCATTCATAGCCTTTGCATTAAGAGCGAAAGTCTTCTTCTCCAATTCATTCCAATCGATCATTGGAAGAGAAGACTTCGAAAATCCATTTTCGACAAGATTTCAAAGTCTAAAATCCATTGAAATAAGGAAGATCCGCATTCGGGTCTTCCAATAGGTGTACTCCGTCCCATTGAACATGGGTGAACGTGTAATAGAGTGGCCCTCTTGATTTTCGGCATATGCCATCTCTCTTGGGTTTTAATCTGATTGAGAGTTAACCGAGCTCTGATACCAATTGTTAGGATCAAGAGCACTAAGAGGGGGGAGGGGTGAATTAGTACAGCGGAAAACTTTCGACGATTTAAAACTGCGTTCGTACGATAAAAACGATTTCGGTATGAAAGCTGATTCGAAAATTACTTTAACTTAAGATCAAACGAAGTGTAGTTAAAGTAAAGCTATGGAGGCAGTTGCAGTTAAGATAGAGAACAAAATGTAAATGCAAACCGAGATTTAGAGTGGTTCGGTCAATCTTGACCCACATCCACTTTTGGCTTCCTCCTTCGATGAGGTCACCGACGTCTACTATAGGCCTTCCTTAAATAGGCGAAAGACAACCACCCTTTTACAATTTCACTCCTTTTGATGGGCTTAGGAGACAACCCTTACAGATTTTTCACTTCTCTCTTGAATGATCAAAACTTGGAAGAAAAGAGGGAAAAGAACTTTTGTCCTTTACAACACTTTTGAGCTCTAAAAATCACACAGTAAGATCAAGCTTTCGGTACCCTTTCATGTAGGAAAGGGTGGGGTATATATAGGCCTTAAACTGGTTTGAATTTGGAGCTCAAAAATGTCATATCCCAAATTTTCGGGGTCCTGGCGGTACTACTGCCATAACTGGGCGGTACTACCGCCTGACAGAGCTCGGAGACCGAGCTCGGGCGGTACCACCGCCCAGCCTCACTCGGAGACCGAGCCCAGGCAGTGCCACCGCCTGACATGGGCGATTCCATCGCCTAGCTTTCCTGAGCTCCTAGGTGGTGCCATCGCCGGCCAAGAAATCTGGGTCCGAATGGGCTGATCCATTCGACCCAATTTGGGTCTGTCAAGGGCCCAATTGCCCCAAGATTATGTTATTGGGATCACCTCCCATTTCTAACTTAATCATCATGCTAACTACGATATTTTAAAACATTTATACTACAGCTTACTCCGATGCGTCAATCGCTTCTTCTGGTGAGCTTCCGGCGAACATCCGACGAACCCTCGACGATGCTCTGGCGGACTTCCGGCAAACTCCTGGACTTGCAACGATCCACTTGGCAAGTTTCGATGAGCTTCTTTGGCAAGCTTCTGGACTTCTCGGATTTGTTCCCGCAGAACCTCCGACGACCGTTTGGACTTCCGTCGAACTCTCGAACTCCCAATGTGATCAGTCTTGACTCTGGTACAACTCCTACTGCATGTCTTACTTTTATCGTAGTTAATCCTGTACACTTATCTCAATATATGGATTAGATAACAAATGACAATTGACTTCATCATCAAAATCTGAGATTCAACACAAGCTAACAACAATTTTTCATCACTTTACAACATGCAAGCTAGCAAATTTTATATCATTTTAGGGCATACATAATCACCAAATCATCATTAATTTTAAAGATGTGTAAGATTGCAAATTTTGTAAGTTTGCATTTGTACGTCTTGAAATAGGCAAGATAGTACTTTTGCTACTCTTGAGATTACAAGCTAGCAATTCTTAGTGACGTTCAAGATAGCATATTCTTCTCCTTGTAATTTGTAAGCTAGCAAATTTAGCAAGTATTTCATCATGTAAATTAGCAAGTTTTTCACATATGAAAGTTGGCAAAATTTTTACATCTTTTGAGATGAGTAAGCTAGTAAGTTTTTCTTTCCTTTGCAACATGCAAGTTCCAAATTTTGCATCTTGAGCTCTCCCTTTGTCATTGTCAAAGAGAAGGGAATAAAATTATAATAATACAAATCATTTCCCTTTACATCAATTTTTAAATTATGATAAATTAAAACATACACAAGTTCAAAACCTTATATTTCAACCATAATTCATGCATGATACTAAATATAAATCAATCATCACTGATACTTAAACATTCATGATACCAAACATTAAATCAAATAAATTAAACATAAATTATTCTCAAACTTGTACTCAAATCTATCTCATCAAACCCAAGTGTATGTAAATAAGTTTAGGCTAACTTTGCTTCTTAATCTTTTTAACAGGGCTTCTTAATAGAGACTAAAATAGTTAAATAAGAAGTCCTCACTTATCAATGTGAGATTAAAGTCCCAATAAGTCAAACCATTCAATGTAACTAGTTAAAAAGAACGAACAGTACTTATTGTATTTCTTCCGAATCTACCATTCAAATCAACAATATTCCTCTCGATGAGGCCATGCTCGTGTTGGAACAAAAACTAAAATTGGTACGGGATATGCTGTAATTATAAATCTATCAATAATGAACTAATCGACAGTATTATAAAAAGTCAATAATCATCTAATGATAACAAGAATGAAATCAATAATAAGAGGAATACAAATGAATAGTAAAGTTTTGATCAAAATAATTTTCTATTAATTTGTTAATAAAGAATTCATTGAGTTTTCCCCTTAAATTGTTGGGGCGAACATTAGAAAATATGGATTTTGATTAAAAAATTAGTAAAATATTAAAATGATGAACTGAAATGACAAAGTCTAGAAAGAATACTGAGACGTAATCACTGTCTCAAGACAAAATCTTGTCTCAAGACAAAATATGGATTTTGATTAAAAAATTCAAACTTCAAACTTCAAAGATCCTCAAGTGTTTTGACTTACCTCCTTCAATGAACTAAATAATAAAATAAAATAATAGAATATATCTAAAAAAATTATATTGATATGTGAATAGGATAAATTAGGACGGTTTAAGATTCTATTTATAGAGTCTAAATATACCCAAAGGTCTTGTTGCAAGAGACATAATCTTTTATTAAAATATTATTTTTATAAATATAAAAATCATTTTATAAAATTGAGTTTTAGAATATAATTCAAACACCTATACTATCTGGTTGCATCTGATGCAAAGGAGAAAACCTCCGGGGATAAATGATCAACAGACTAAAATGACAGAGAAATTTTAGAAAATTGATCTGCAAGCAGCGAGAGTTACTGGCATAGAAAATGGTACGGGAAAATAACTTGCAACTCTACAATTGTTGCCTGGTGCAAGATGAATACTTATTTTTCATTAAAGTTGGACCTGCTACAGGTTTATGGTGCTTGCAACGTAGCAGTTATCTTTGAATCTCTTGGTGATGCTTATGAAATTGTTGCCATGAATGCTTTTGCAACATATGTTGCAGGAGAAGTAAATGTTTTGCATTGGGAACCTCTAGCAAACAGACCTAGTTTGGAGGCCTGACATGTGTAATGCCAATTTATGAGAATAATTAAATAGTGAACTGTAGGAAGAATAGTAGTAGTGCTATTTCTCTATGCTGATTCTCCTGGTATTTAAAGATTCTCCTGGTATCACGATTTCTTCACTGGCTCTATACCGTGGATGATTGTAGCAGGAAATTGTGTTGTTTTATTTTTCTGTCGGTCCATCTCTTGCATTAGTTTGTCAAGTGATTGAGATGGGAAACTTAATTGCTACGACAGATGAAATGTAAGAACATTAAGGTGGAATTTGTGTACAATAGGAAAGGATAAAGGAAGTTATATTGGGTGCACAGATTGATTTTGTTTTTTGAATAATAGGAAAGGATAACCTGTGAGAGATGCACTTAAGATTTTGCTTAGTTTGAACATCTCATTCTTGTAATTTACATATTACTCCACCGAATAATTACAATTCTACTTATGTTTGCTGAGACAATAGAGATGTATTAATCTTTTGTTATTTTCATGAATTCATGGAACATTTTAACAACTTCTCGTCCTACATCTCCTGTGTACATACCATTTTGCAGTTTCGGAGGTGCAATGAAGCACAAAAAGATGGAGAAACAAGTTTATGAAGAGTGGAAGATTTGAGTGATCTCCACCAACCAGCCAAAACACTTGCGGTATTCCATTTTTCTATTTTTCTTTCTTTGATGGAACTTTCTAATTTAAATATTTTTTCTTTAGTAAACTACAATAGCTTCCGTGACACAATTAAGGTTCATCTTCAGCCCTCAAGCGAACATTAAAACCTATATTGTACCAATAGTTATTGAATCATATCTTAAGAAAAATATTTATATTTAAGTTGATAATACTAGATTCATCTAGTGTGTTATTCATCAATATACGGGAACTTAGTTAGGGTGTCATAATTTTTTTTCGTTGAACTTGTAATCAAGGAAGAGAAATTATTCTCTTAAACGTTGACAATTTTTCTCCTCAATTATGTGATCAGTGTTGACCATTTAAAATAACAATATCATCCATCCCATAATGCATCCTGCACCATTTGATAATGCTCGCACCGTATACTAATCTGTATAATATTTTTGTTTTATTATAACAAAGCATGGATGACTGCGATAGCAACTTAGGTAGGTTAGCACAATAAGTTCCTAAATTGTGTGATATAACACCCACTTTTTTAGTTAATTAATCACGGTTACCTTTATGATGTGTGACTAATTCGCATGATCTAAAGGAGTTAATATAAACTATTCAAACACATGATAAAACAATTATTTCACCTATCCAAAATATAAAAACATTAGCTGGGGGGCCTCCTTTAAAATACAAATGTATTAATGGGTCACCAAACAACTCTTGGAGCTATATGCTTACTCAATGTATCAGCAGTTAGCCTCAAGTAAAATATCTTGATGCTTATCATCAAGAAATAGTTGATGGTTGACTTTATCTTACTTCATGTTCCATCAGGTGAAGAAAAAGGATGCTCTCTTGGCTCTTTTTTTTTAAATGATAAAATTCTCTATTTCATATTAAAAATAAACTAAATTCTTATATCTGTAAATATTTGGTCATTTTGATTGTGAAGAAGCAAGCTTATCAAACAATATTCTTACGTGATATTAGAACATGATAAATCAAATATTTTATGGTCATATTATGATAAAGAATTATAAAAATAATAATAAATAAATAAATAAAGAGTTGGTGGATGCAGAAAGCGCACACGTCGTGTGCTCAACTGAGGAAGGCTCGACCGGGAGTCGAGCTATTACGATGGAGTCCCACCAAACCAGCGGCGACGACCGAGGTTTCTACGGTCAATACCATCCTCTGCCCATTTGTGTCTTTGGGTACCCGTGGTGAGCCCTCAAGTGGGTCCAAGAGCTTTCCCAATAACATGGCAGGTAGTCCGAGGGGGAATCAATTGACGAAGCAGAAGCATCTCTCCCTTCCTGCTTCCACACGCTTCTTCTACGCCTGCCGCCTTGCTTACGGACTAATGAACTGAGGTGGGCCTACAAAGCAGAATGGGACGCCTGGTCCTCTCATACGTGCGATTTACGCGTAAGAAATGGACGTGGTTGCCAAGGAGGGTGTTCGCCACACGCGAGTGCGTGGATTCCTCTCTCCACCTGTTCTCCATTTCCTTGGTCTTCCCCTCCTCCTCCCCCAACTCCCAACTCCGCCTCTCTCAATTACACCCAAATCAAACCAATCCAAGCCCTAATCGAAGCGCGACGACTATCCAATCCCTACTCCTCCTCTTCTCTCGACGACCGAGGTGATCACCGCATCTTCTTTGTGCCGATCTCTCCTTCCAATCATTCGCCTTTTTTTATGTGTGTTCTTTTGTTTTGTTTCGATTTGCTTGATTGGAGATGCTAGTTCTGGTGCTTAACCCTGCGATTGTAGTTGAGTTTCGGGATGGTTTAGTCGGATTGATGCGATTCTCTTGCTTGACCTTTCTTACTGCTGGATCTGGAAACCTGAAAGGGTTGGAACTCTGCTTGTGAGGTCTGCTGTGATCTAATCGGTAGCTTCTAACGGTTTGATGTTTTAAAGGGATGGTTTTTTATTCGACCTGTTGATTTTGATGAAGTAATTTGATGGATTGTAAAATCCTTTGGGGTTCATTTCCTCCCTTCTCATTCTTTCTGGCAGTACTGTCTAATTAAAGGTAATGATTTATTAGGTTAAGGGAGAATGGTGTCGGAGGATCCCGCTACCACGGCTAATGGGTCAATCGTTGCAGCTGAATCACCAGGGTTTGTTAATGACTCAATGCCACCGTTATATGGCTATGTTATTTGTTTTTTGGCACTTAGAATTGCATACGGTGACCGGATCCGTAACTTTATTGTTCCGTGTTTGTTTGACTATACATGCATATATGTGAAAAAATACATGTTCTGTTCTATTCTATCAGAAGCTGGTGAATCGTACAATGTAAAATCTAAGCTATATGCGTTCCTTGAATTAACAGAGTTTACTATGCATATGGTATGCAGAACCTGCAAGGGCTTTGCCTGGTTTTTGGAGAATAATGGTTGATACTTCCTCAGTTATTTCGACCATAAAGCAAGGCAGATAATCTTGTTAAGATCCCTCATTGGGAATTCCTACGTCTGGATGCCACGAAACTTTTGGACATGGCCAAGTTAGGAATGACAGATTCTATCATGTTTTCTTTCAAATGCAGATGATAGAACTATGCCTTTCTCAAATTTGATGAAAGGATGCCCAAAAAATTTAAGGTTCTCATCTTCGTACGTTGAATGTCATGAAGCTCAAGTGCTATGGAGTTAGGCTGCAGGTGGTTAAGGTCGATAATGATATTTGGTTTGGCATATCCATACTTATATTTTCTATTTATAAAATACCTGGAATATGAAGCCAACTAGAGACAAAGCCTTGCAACTTGTTTAACACTTCCATTTCTCATACAAGTTAGGTTGTGTATGTGAAAGTTATCTTGATTGACATGTGGTTTCTGGTTTTAATTGACATTGTCCAACTTGGTTTGTTCTGAAAGGAGTAATTTCTCTTACTAAAATACCAATGTCTCTTATGTGTGCAAAAGTTAACTCAGTGACATGTGGTTTCTGGTTTGAGTTGACATTGTCCAACTTGGTCAGTTCTGAAAGAAGTAATTGCTTGCCAGAATACCAATGCCTCCGAACCCATTTGCAATTTTCTTGATCTAATTAGCTATCCTCTTTTCTTCTTTCCTTATCTACTTCTCTTTGTTTTAACTTTTCTTTGCACATCTTGGATTCTATTTCCATTTCTCCCTTTCCCTTCTCGAGCCTGGCCCCTTTTTTCCCTTCCACATCCTCTTTCCTTTGTTGTTGTTTTCTTGCAAATAGCCTTGGTCCTATGCTGTCCTAGGATTGAGGCCCAAACTTTGCTTATAACTTGATGTCCCTGTGTTTTGCCCTTGTTCTGTGATTATTTGTTGTTTATCATCTCTGCTGCACTTTGTGGTTCCTATGTTTCACAATGATATTTTTCTTCCTAGCTGGAGGTTGACAGGAATTATACGCTGTCCCAAGCACCGTAGTGTGGCACCACTATCCTATTCTTTTCATTGCCCACCTTCCTCTAATCATATGTCCAGCTTGGGAAATTGGATCCAAATCATGACTCATCAGGTTGAGTTCTTGGATAATTGGCATGGCAGTTAAGGTGGTTTTCTATTCCTAACCTGATGCCTCATTGCATGTTACATAGATGCAGTATCAGTTCTTCGACAATACTATAACTAGGTACCAAAACTTTGTGAATGTATGCATTGTAATGTAATGCACAGTTAAAATAATTCTTGTTTCTCTTTTCCTGTTGCAGTATAATTGTTTATCACCAGAACATAGACTGGAGATTCCGTTGATGGTTATGGCTGCTTCATATGTTGATTTTGTCTTTTTAGATTTTTGTCCTGTGTTCCTTTTTAGAGTGACCAAGATCAATCAGTTATAATTTGCTTTGACATATTGAAGCTTAGACTTCTGGATCCTTATTTTCTTCACTGAAATTGTTGAATTTTTCTTGGACAACTGTGCCTAGAAAATCTGTTAAATGAAGTATAAACTTTTATTTTTTTGTTTTTTCTGTAAATAATAGAGGTAAATCACAATATTGATAATCTTACTTATTTTAGAAGTTGCGTATGCATCTGGCTCTTATGAATCTTGTCAAATACTTCTTTTACTGTTAATTTTTTTCCGTAGCATCTTTCATTTCTATATCTCTGAGAAGTTTACTGTTGCAGGTCTCTCACTGATAGAAAGAACCAGAGTAGAGTTCCAAAGAAAATGCACAAAGCTGAAAGAGAGAAACTTAAACGTGACCAGTTGAATGAACTCTTTCTTGAGCTTGGTCATGTGCTTGGTAAATGTCACCCCTTTCTGTTACAGTTATTTGGGCTAAATTATTAAGTTGCATAGGTGGTGTAACTGAAACAAAATTGACTGTCCAAAGGGAACAAGGTTGGATGTCTGCTTTGGACCAGATAGCTTCGTCGGAGTCCTTTTATTGAATGCTTATTTCAATGTATGTAGATTGGATGTTCCTATTAGTGAATCTAGACATTTTATAGTTTTATGGAAACTCCTCGCATTTCCGCAGTATGCTTAATCAAGAGTTCATCACCAAGCTTTAGAGGATGTCACTAAATGCCAGCCAGTTATAAATACCATGAAGTTGTAAATGGAGCATTCTTGATATTGAGATTGCATTCATAATAGAGTAGGCATCTTCATTTTCTGAAACAAAAGCGGTGGATCTGACTGTAATTATATTTGTTTGGGGCTGGTTCTGCATCTGATGTGTAGAAATGATTTTCAGTCTGAAGCAACTGTTGACCTTCTGCTTGTGGGAAATGATCTATATGACTTTACAAGACTATATTGCCTTTTGAAATTTCCTCTAAATTTGAAAGAAGCATGAATCAGGAGAAATTTGCTAGTGAGTGTTCTTTAGAAACCTTATTTAATGCAAACAGTATACATTTTCAGTATTAAATTTCCAGTGTAGAAGTCCACTCCATATACTGGCATTGTAATTTGGTTATTGGTTCTGTGCTATGTGACTGTAGATGTAGTACAAGCTGTTATTTTTTGCAAGAGATCTTTTTGTATGATTGTCAACTATAATACTAATTAACTAAGAAGCATACAGCTGTCTGTGCAGCTGTGACTATGTTTTGTATGTTATCTTGAATAAAGAGCTTCATCCCATTTTAATGTCATATACAGAACCAGATCGACAAAACAATTGTAAGGCTTCCATATTGGGGGATACTACCCGTGTACTTCGAGATCTTTTCGCGCAAGTAGAAACTCTCAGAAAGGAAAATGCTGCTCTGCTAACCGAATCTCGTTATGTAAGATGCCCAAACCTAACTGCACACTTTCAGATCCTAGCAATAAAGTATATTTTTTTTAGTCGGTAATTGGTTAATGATATTGACAATATATGTACAATAGTTTCCATGTATATATTAACTCAATCTTAAAAGAAAGACATTGCATAGTCATTTTCATAAATAGATGCGAAAAAATAAAATTATACTATTTTTAGAATATAAAAAAGAAAGATATTGTATAATCTTTTGTGTATGACATATCTCTAGCAATTTTTTGTTTTGACTGAAGTCATGTCTCAGCCTCTTGCATGCCAGGTGTTGTACTAGCCAGCTTGTTTGAAATTTTCTAGTATGCTGCAGAAATTCTGAAGTTCGCTACAACCTAATTTTCCGTAGCAGTAGATTCTGCCAATTTTAAATAACAAATTCTGCATGTTCTACACTTAAGAAAAGTTATACATTGTAAAGTTGATAAAGAAATCTAAACGTATGTCACAACTGTGCAGTTTGTACGAAGACAAGTTAATTGCTTTCATTCTGTTTAAATTTTCTTTCCTCTTCATCCATATATATAATTATGGATATGAACAGTGACACAAATTGCAGTTGCTCTTGGAGCTGTCATAAATGATCTTGGTTGCCACCTGTGTAGTATATGATTTTTTAAACATCTTTTTTCTGCAGTTCCTTTTCTAGTTGCTTTCATATTTTGGTAATTGGGAATTGGGACTGTGGCTCTGATTAGGAGAGTGACAATCCTATCCTTGGTTACTAGTGTTCCAATATAACCTTCTATTGGTTTAGTGTACTAAACTCCTATATGTGGTGAATGTATTAGGTTACCGTGGAGAGGAATGAGCTGAAAGATGAGAACAATGCTCTGCAAGCTGAAATATCCCAGCTTCAAACTGAGCTACAGGGGCGATCGTTGTCTGTTACCATGTGGAATAACAACACTAACTCAAGCTCTTTCACTCAACCACAGCCAACTGCCACTGTGCTTCCGATGCAGCAACAACCAATCATTATTGGATCTGTGCAAGCAAACCCTGTCCGGGAGCTTCAGCTCTTTCCAGTGGAAAGAATAACCACACCACCATCAACACCACCTGCACCACCTTCTCAGGTAACAAGACCACATGCCAGATATCTGGCTCCATTGGACTTGTGGCCAGGTCAGTTGCTTTCTACTCTTCCACGGACCTCACAAGAAGAAATATGTGGCAGCAGTAGCATAAGCACTGGCAGTAAGGAGGGATCAGATAAAGTATGAGCCAGTACATTAGATTGAGACATGTACATCAGGGATTTTACAAAATTTTCCCACTTATCAATGGCTAAATGAAGAATGCCATTTAAGCATTACAAGAATTCTTGCTGATGATGTTGCCAAGGGAAAAAGCTTGAGTTCGTGGGAAAGCAGTAGTTAGTTTTGAGAAACATATACATATTTTGTTGTGAATCAATGAATTCAGGTTTCTTCAATATCTGATTCTTTAGTTTTCATTTCCCTAACCCAATTTTTGTCTCCTTGTTCCATCAAGGAATTAATGATTTTGGTATATGATGTTGATCCCTGAGAACCTGGTCCATTACCTACCAGATTTTCAAATGCTTGTCTCTCTAAACTAATCTTGCATTTATCTATTTTTCCTTATAGTGTGCCAATTATTCTAAGCTGCTGTCCTATCCTCATCCGAAATTTTTTTGTACGATGCACCTTTTACTTGCAACAGTTGTGATTAAATGGAAGGACGATAATTAGGGTTAGAGGAAATATTGTTTGTTTGATTACATGAAGACATTTACGGTCCAAGTTTGAAAGCTAATCTATGATATCAATGACTACAATTGAATGTTGACAATGAAGTATTTATATCAATGATTTCAGAACGTGATTCCTGAGCAATGTGATACTTCTCTGCTGATTGTACTTGTTTGTGAATTTTAAAGGGGGAAAAATTGCGAATAACATCCTCTCGAGGATCCAAATACTTGGGCTAGAAATCATTGTATTAAATTTGTTTCATCTTACTTTAGAAGCAGTTTGAGTTCCTCAAATTCCATCATCAGATGCTTTCTTTTGAGCATTCTGCGCATTTTAGTGATGGGATAAAGGACTGATAGGAATCATGCAAGATACAGAAACGAAACACTCAGATAAACATAACGAGTGCCCAAAGCATCAACATTGTGCAACCTAATTTCTCAGATAAACACAGATGTGATATTATTTACCCTATAGCAAATCAAAGAATCTAATAAATACATACACATACAATTCTTCTGCTGCTTGTCCACATCATCTCCTCTACCTGCGTCCCGTTAAAACAACCCATAGCAACTCAATCGCCCATAATTGTTGTGGGAAGAAGGTCTGGCACATCCATTTCAATCAAGCTGCGGCCAGCTTCCTTCTTCTCCATTGCATTATCCGCTCCTACGGATCCTAGTTGCTCGATATCTGCCCATCTATCTGCAGCGGCGTAGGTACTCGACAGAAGGATGACGTCGCTCGGGTGTTCATCGCCCAAGGACACCAGAGTTCTCTGCGCTACTTCTCCAAGCTCCACATTCCCATGGACCCTGCAGCCTGCAAGCAAAGCGCGCCATGCCACAGCATCCCCTTCAAAGGGCATGCTCCTTATGAGCTCATGTGCTTCCTCCAGTATCCCCGCCCTACCGAAAAGATCGATCAGACATCCATAGTGTTCCATCTTCGGCGAGAGCCCGTATCTGTAAACCATTCTCTCGAAGCATTCCTTCGCTGCAGCTACCAGTCCGCCATGGCTACAAGCACTGAGGACTGACAAGAAGGTAACTTCGTTTGGCCTCGTTCCCTCATCTTCCATCCGATGAAAGAGCCGGAGAGCAGCCTCTGCCCTGCCGTGGACTCCAAGACCCGTGATCATGGCTGTCCACGCCTGGACGTCTCTGTCGATCATTCCATCGAACACCTTGATGGCCTCATCGAGGCACCCACTCTTGGAATACATATCGACCAAAGCCGTCCCCAGAACAGCATCCAACTCTAAACCCTCCTCCTTTATGTGTTCCTGGATGTGCCGGCCGACGACAACCGCACCCGAGGAAGCACAGGCTGAGAGCAACCCCACGAATGTTGCTGAATTCGGCTTGACTCCCTCATCCTTCATCCTCGCGAGTAAAGCGAAAGCTTCTTTGATGGCTCCAGATTTCACGTACCCATCCACCATGCAATTGTACAAGACCAGATCTTTTCCCTTCGTGGCATCAAATACCATCGCTGCTGAATCCATGCATTTCGTTTTCGCATACATAGCTGCGACTGCAGTTGCCACGTTCAAGTCAGAATAGTAGCCGGATTTAATGCAGTAGCAGTGCAGTGCTTCACTTCCATGGTGAGACAAATATACCGAGGCCGACAATGTGATAACCATCACAGCGGCATTAAACTGGGAGAAGCGAGCACGCATCTCGCAGAACAAGTCCACCACCTTTTGGGGCTCGGATATCTGAAGGTACCCACTCATCAGCGCACTCCAAGAGACGGCGTCGTTCTCCTGGGGCATTTCATCGAACATCCGTCGGCCGTCATCGGCCGCCCTCCCGCATCGGCAGTACAGATGGATCAGAGTGTTCCGGACGTTGACGTAAAGCTGGAACCCGAGCTTAAGCACGAGGCAATGGAGCTGTTTCCCGGCTCGGAGGGCGAGGCCACGAGCACAGACCTTGAGGGTGGGGACGAAGGCGAACTGATCCAAGGCGACGCCGCTCGAGGAGCGCAGCGAGCTGAAGACGGAGAAGGCATCCGCCACGGCGGGGGTGCGGGCGAGGGAGAGGCTCCGGAGGAGGGCGGTATAGTGGAAGAGGCAGGGGGCGGGGACGCGGTCGAAGATGGAGCGGGCATAGGGGGCGTCGGCGACGGCGGCGGCCGCGGCGATGAGCTTGCCGACGGGGAAGGGGAGGAGATCGAGGCCAACCTTGATCACTAGGGCGTGGGCTTGGCGGAGCTGCGGGGGTTGGAGGCGCGACGACCGGAGGAGGCGGGACAGCAGCGCCGGCCACCGTGGAGTCGAGTTGGTTTGCATGGCGAGCGACAGGTCCGTAGCACTTGCCGAAGTCATGCACTCATTCTTAGAAACATGGTTGCCCTGCCGTACGATACGCGTACGAGCTGCAAGCGTTTCCCACAATCGCTGGTGTGTTCGTTCCCCTCGTCAACATCAATCAGCTCTATGAACTTCTTCGCACTTTAGCCGCCAATAAGCATTTGCCACGTGTGCTGCTACAACCTCGCGAATTCATCACCTATGCCCCTAATAGGCGATGAGTGTTATATGATAATATAACATTCATCATTCAAACGTTATATGATAATATATTTAATATATCATTTTTTTGGGATATCGGATTTGGGATAATTTGAATAATAAGAATTCAACTCAGGATTTGGATTTGAATTTAGATTCAGATACTTAACTGGTTAATCAATTTGAGATTTGGACACTTGGTGTAGCGGCTTTCATTTCAAATCCTTTATGTTTATCTTTGGATTTTTATTAGCACAAGTGGTGTGCTTTCTTGTTCTATTTTATTTTCTTTTGAGCAGACATAGACCCGTTGATATTGATATCAGTCATGAGGGTTTCAAACATATCCACGTGAGAGATACAACACGTTAGTCCTCTTTTGTTTTTTTTTTCTCTTTTTCTTAACTCGGAGAACTTAGCACAAGGGGAAGAATGTGATGATTGATTGATGTAAAGGATAAAACCGTAAATATATAGAAACAAAAATATCATACATAGATTTGTGAGCTAACAATAAAAACATTACATAAAAGGGCAAAACTAATTACAATGATATCGAAAAATTATTTCTCTTTAGAGGACATTACTACATGAAGGGGCAAAGCTTCTTAAAATGGTATTGAAAAATTATTTCTGCAGAGGAAATAGATTTCTGACGCATTAATTTAGTTCTACATGAAAAATGAGAGGAAATCGTATTGGGCTTATAGGATTGAATAAATTTTGGCTTGAGTGTTAGAAATTAAATAGACCTTATGTCATATTAAAAAATCTTTGAAAAAGATGGTGGACATCATGAAATCATAAAAGAAAGTATCAAGGAGAATATTTTTTTTTAAAAAACTAAAAGCTATTTTTAAACATGAAAATATATTATCTCTCATACTTCCAATTTCTGAACCTTGGCTCTAATGCTACTGTTAGGAAAAGGTTCGACACTAAGAGGGGGGGTGAATTAGCAAGTTTAAAATCCGAAAAACTTCTACTAAGTGCTTTTAAACTATTGACGACATCCATAAAACGGGTGTACATGTCTCCAATAGTTTCGCTTGGTTTCATATGAAATAGTTTAAAATCGTGCATTAAAAGATTGATTTTAGAATCTTTAACTTTATTCGTGCCTTCGTGTGTGATTTCGAGAATATGCTAAATATCGAAGCCCATTTCGTACAAAGAAACTTGATTAAACTCATTTCTATCTAAGGCGCAAAACAAGACATTCATAGCTTTTGCATTTAGAGAAAAAGTCCTCTTCTCCAAATCATTCCAATAGTTCATTGGAACAGAAGATCTTTAAAAACCAAATTCAACTATGTGCCATAAATCGAGATTCAATGAAAGCAAGAAAACTCTCATTCGAATTTTTCAATAAGTGTAGTCTATCCCATTGAAAAAGGGAGGACGAATGAGAGAGTGACCCTCTTGAAATCCGAAAAGAGCCATTTCTATTTGGGTGTTAAACCAAATTATAAAACTATGGCTCTAATACCAATTGTTAGGAAAGTGTTTGGTACTAAGACGGGGGGTGAATTAGTGTAGTGGTAAAAGTTACGTCGGTTCAAAAAACCTTCATATGATAAAAATCGTTTTTGACGAAAAACCGATTTCGGAAACTTAACTTGAAGGCGTATGTAATGAATTGAAGGTAGTAAGCACTTAAGGAGGTTTGCAATAAGGTAATAGCAAGAATAAAATACAAACCAGAGAACATGATAGTTTATAGTGGTTCAGTCATCGTGACGTACATCCACTCCTCCGATTCCTCTTCCGTCGAGGCCACTGGCATCCACTTACGGTCTTCCTTTAATAGGCGAAGACCAACCACCTTTTACACCCCTCTTCTCCTTTTACCAGGTTTAGGAGATAACCCTTACAAGCACTTACTCTCTATCTCTAAACAGAATTCTAACACTTAGACTTAGAGGAGGGAAATTCTAAAGAGATTGTAGCAGCATTTCTTTATTTTTAGACTCTTTATGCTTGTGTATTTTAACCAAGGATGAGAGGGGTATTTATAGACTTCAAGTTGATTCAAACTTGGAGCATAAAACTTTCCCATCCCGGGTTCCCCGTGCATCGGCGATACTATCACCTGCATTGGGCGGTACCATCGCCCAATGTCAGTCTGACACTGACACTGTCCTAGGTGGTACTACCACCTAGTCTAGCGGTACCATTGCCTAGGCTAGTGGTACCACCGCCTGGCACCCTAGTAAGGGCGGTACAATCGCCCAGACTGGTGGTACCACTGCTTGATAGTCTCGAAGATTGTGTCATGACGGTGAGACTTCTTGGGGCACTATTTGTGCCTTTTATTGGGCCCAACATAGTTCTTACATAGGTCTAGTTAGCCCCTAATTGGGTTGGCCCAAATCCAAGCCTAATTACATGCTAATTACGAAATCCTAAGACATTTGCTAAGCTAAACAAGTCCCTATGTCTATTCTTCTGGTGAGCTTCCGACGAACTTCCGGCGAACTTTCGACGATCTCTCAGCAATATTCCGGCGGACTCCTAGTAAGCTCCTGGACTTCACGATGATATTCTTGGTGAGTTCCGATGAGCTTCTCTAGCAAGATCCGAGACTTCTCGGCTAGTTCCTCCTAAACTTCCGATGAACGTCCGGACTTTTGACGAACTCTTGAACTCCCAACGTGATCTCGATCTTGACTCTGGGACTTCATTTTGCTTCATGCCTTATTATCGTAATTAATCCTACACATGTAAAATATACTTCGATCTAGACAATTAATACTAAGTATTAATCACGTTGTTCGGTCATGTCAATGGTCCCTCGACGCTTTGTCCGATTCTTCGGTGCATCCTCCTCTCTTGCGGCCTATTGTCCAATCTGCCAGTTGACTCCACAACTCCGATATCCTTGACGCAATATTTGCTCTTCTTGGCCCGATGCCCAAATCTATGGCCCGAAGCCTTCTATCGATACGTCGATTGTTCCTTTGGCTCGACGTCCAATCTTCTAATATGTTTTCCCCTGACACAACATGATTTTTCTTGCTTTAATTGTCTCATCCTGATCGAAGTATCCTGCGTCATTCAAAACGTAGATTAAAACATAAACATTTATAGATTAGTTTTATCATCAAAATTCGAGATTCAACAGCTACCCTCCTCATAAATTGTATACCTAAACATACATGAGCTCTTTATTTATAAAGAAATAAACACAAGATTTTAACTTTAATTATTATAATAACTCATATCTTGATTAAGACTCCTAAACTAAAATTCTATCTAATCATAAAATCATATTTAATCATAAATTTTAATTTATATTTAACATCTTTCCCTAAATTAAACTTTATAAATAATATTATGAAAACACTTTAAGCTTGATGCGAACTCCTTTAATGTTATACTTGTGTGTAGTGTCTTTTGAAATCTTTGAATTTTGAGCCACACAATTCATAAATGGCCTTCCATATGCTCTGTTTGTCTTGATCAAATATAAAACTTTAATTTATTTAAAATTAATTTTTTTAGATTTTCTGAACCAATCTCCAAATATAAAGTTAATCTGATTAATATAATAATCTACACAAATATCTAACTTCCTTATCATAGAATATTCTTTAATCTTTATTACTTATCAATCTTCAATAATAATGATCTTCATATCAACAATAGCAATATCTTTTGAATTTTTAATTATTAACTTTTTATGCTTTCGATGAAAATAAAATCATCTGCTCTAATAAAATTAATATTATCTATGTCACAATCTTGTTAGGAACGAATCGACACTAGGTGGGTAACTTAGTGTAGCGGTAAAAATGTCAATTTCTTACTCAATTTTTTGTTTCGATTAAAACTGATTTCAAAAATATGTTTGACTTAAAATACATTCGTAAGAGTGTGTAGCTAGAATAAAGAGGAAGCATGGTAGTTTACAATAAATATAAATAGCAAAGCAAAAATGCAAACTAGATTTTATAGTTGTTCGGTCGTCGTGACCTACATTCACTCTCGATTCCTCTTCCGTCGAGGCTATTGGCATCCACTAACGGTCTTTCTTCAATGGACAAAGACCAATTACTCTTTTACACCCCTCTTCTCTATTTCATAGGTTTAGAAGACAACTTTTACAATCCCTTTTTACAAAGCTTCCCTCACACTCTCTCTTAGAATGGTTTCTAAAATTTAGGAGGAGGGATTCTACACTTTACAAAGGTTTTCAACTTTAGAAATATAGAGTTTTTGATCACATTTCTTGCTACTCTATATAGGAATAGCTGGGGTATTTATAGACCCCAAATGACTTCAAAACTTGGAGCCAAACTTCAAATCCTTGAGATTTTGAGGTACGGGCGGTACCACCGCTGCAGCCTAACACTGGGTGGTACCACCACCCAATCTGGCGGTATAACTACCTGACACATTGTCACTAGGTGGTACCACCTAGTGACAACCTCGGAGACTGAGTTTTTTAAGTTTTCCAACTCACAAGTGGTATTACCGCCTGTTCTGGCGGTGCCACCACTTGGCCTAACATTTCAGTCATTGAATGAGCCTCCTAATGAGCGTAAATCACTCCTAATTTAGGTTCAATTGGCTCCTAATTGAGTTGGCCGAATTCCAACCCAATTATGTCCTAACTACGAATTTTAAGACATTCACTCAGCTAAATAAGTATATAAGTCTAGGTTTCTTCTGACGAGCTTCTGGCGATCTTCCAATGATCTATTGACAATGTTCCAACGGACTCCCGGTAAGCTTTTGGACTTCATGACAATCTTCTTAGCGAGTTCCAATAAGCTTCTTTGGCAAGCTCCTGGACTTCTCGGTCAATTCCGACAGAACTTTTGATGAACGTTCGGACTTCCGATGAACTCTCGAACTCCCAATGAAATCTCATTCTTTACTCCGGGACTTCATTTTACTTTATGCCTTGCTATCATAGTTAATTCTACACACTTAAAACCCACTTTGATCTAGACAATTATTACAAAACTTGAATCAAGTGTTATCCGACATGTCATTGGTTTATCGACGCTTCGTCCGAATCTTTGATGTATCATCCTCTCTTGCGGCTTATTGCCCAATCGGCCAGTTGACATCCACAATTCTGATTTACTTGGCATAATTTCTGCTCTTCTTGGCCTGATGCCCAAACCCATGGCCCGAACCCTTTTGCCGATACGTTGACCGATCCTATGACTCGACGTCCAATCTTCTAACATGTTTTCCTCCTGCCCAACATGATTCTTCCTGCTTTAATTGTCTCATCCTGATCGAAGCTTTCTACGTCTCTCAAAATGCAGATTAAATCATAAACACTCTCAATTGGTTTCATCATCAAAATCAAAGATTCAACAATCTCCCCCTTTTTGATGATGACAACCAATTGATGACAGAGTTTAAACAAACTCCCCCTATCAATATACCTTATTGATAGAAACTTTAAAATCATAGTATTTCAACATTGTATACAACATGAGTATTGAAATATCTAATTTATCACATCATTGCATGCATCATAAAATCATGCATAATTATTATTCCATGCATGATTGTCATCATAACTTCTCCTTCTTTGTCATCAACAAAAAGGAGAAGTGTAGACATAATTTCAAATCATTGCATGATAAACATAATATCAAGTTTTATCATCATGCAATCTACTAATTTTTTTTCTTCTTTAGCAAAGCGTAAGCTAGCAAAATTTTACATCATTTTATATGTATGCTATCAAATTTTACACATATAAAAGTTAGTAAAATTTTACATCTTTTGAGATGTGCAAGATAAACTATTTATGCATCTTCTTGAAATGTATAACTTAGCAAACATTGTTTCTCTTGAGATTTGCAAGATAGTACTTCTTGCTTCTCTTTTGAGATGAGCAAGCTAGCAAGTTTGCTTCTTTTGTAATGTGTAAGTTTCTAAATTTTGCATCTTGAGCTAGCAACTTTTCTCCCCTTATCATTGTCAAAAATAAGGAAAGAATATAATGTTATAATTCTTTTCCCTTTACATCAATTTTCAAATCATGACAAAGTTAAAGTATCAATCTTTTTTCAATATGGTTGTGCATAATTATAGTTTCAAATTAAAACATGCATAATTTTAAAACCTTTTATTTCATTCTTACTTCATTCATGATACCAAAAATAAATCAATCATCACTATGGGTATATTATACATGATACGAAGATATTAAAATCTTTAAACATTTATCACTTCATGTATTAAATTGGTATTTTAAACATTTATCATTTTTCTCATGCATGATACTAAAGCATTCATGATACCAATCATTTCAGCAATAAATCATAGTATTACATGCATCATTCCAAATCAAAAATATTTCAAATTATGATTGTATCAAAATGTCAAATTACATTACATCCTATCATGAATGAGAATTCTCAAGATTCATATAGAAAATCTCCTCTTAAGAAAATACCAAGAGGAATCATAAGAGGACAATTGATGAAAAATCTTGATTCATATAAAGAGAATCTCATTTTGTCATGATTTGATAAATATTATCTCAAAAGAGTGAGTCATACGTGCATCAAGAGAGATGTTTCATGTTGAATATATCACAAGTTGTAAATATGATAAATGATTTAGTTGGATATATCATCTCATTAGTCATATGAAAATGGATCCAAAATCATTTTTCAAAAAATTCAATGAAAGCAACGTAGATAGATTCACATGAGAACTTGATTCATGCATAATGTCTCAATTAAAAAAATAGTTATAATTCTGAAAAATTCATGATTCATCTACAAAATTTTTTGAATGACAAAAAGCATAGGAGATCAAATACAAGATCTTGATTCACAGAAAAATCTCAAGTATCAAATATCAAAGGATGGCCTAATGAGATTTGGGGATAGAGTATGTGTACCACCAGATATCAAAAACCAAATCCTAAAGGAAAGTCATACTTCAAAGTACACCATGCATCTTAGGAGCACTAAGATGTATAGAGATCTCCAAAGTCATTATTGGTGGGAAGGCATGAAGAAGGAAATTGTAATGTATGTTTCAAAATGTTTGACTTGTCAGCAAATTAAAGTAGAACTCCAAAGATTTGGAGGATTGTCGTAACTTTTAGATATTCCTAAATGGAAATAAGAATGTGTTACCATAGATTTTATTTCAAGACTACCTAGAACCTCTAGAAAGCATGATGCTATTTGGGTTATCATTGATAGGCTAATAAAATCTACACATTTCCTACCGATTAATATGACTTATTCGCTTAATAGACTTGCAGATTTATATGTCAATGAAATAGTAAGACTTCATGGTATTCCAAAGGAGATCATCTCTGATAGAGACTCCAGATTTCTCTCTAGATTCTGGAGAAGATTACAGGAATCTATGGGCACTAAAGTCAAGTTTAGCACTGTATATCATCCTTAGACTGATGGTCAGTCAGAAAGCACAATTCAAACACTTGAGGATTTGCTTAGAGCCTATGTTATCGATTAGAAAGGTGAATGAGATAAAGATATTTCACTTATTGAGTTCACTTATAATAATAGTTATCATTCAAGTATTCAGATGGCTCCTTATGAAGCTTTATATTGGCGAAAGTGCAGAACACCTATATGTTAGGAAAAAGTTGGTGACAGAAAGTTGTTAGCACCAGACAAAGTATAAGAAACTACCGAGAAAATTCAAGTTATAAGGAAAAGGTTAAAAACTGCTCAGAGTTGTTAAAAGAGTTATGTTGGCAATAGAAGACGAGATATTGAGTTTAAAGTCTGGGATTTTGTATTTTTAAAGGCCTCCCCTTCCAAAGGCGTTGTAAGATTTGGGAAAAAAGAAAAGTTAAGTCCAAGATTTATTGGACCTTTTGAGGTCCTTGAGAGGGTTGGTTCTGTCGCTTACAGGATTGCCTTGCCACCATTGTTGTGCCATATCCTTAATATATTTCATGTTTCGATAATTAGAAAGTATATACCTGATCCCTCTCATATCATTAAGTATGAGCTAATGGAGATCGATAAAGACTTGTCTTATGTGGAAGAGCATACTCAGATTATTGATAAGAAGGAAAAGATCTTAAGGAATCAAGTCATCCCTTTGGTTAAAATAATTTGGATAGATCATTCTGAAGAGGAAATAACCTAGGGGTTAGAGGAGGAAATGAAAAAAAAAAAGTTTATCCTCATCTTTTCATCGATAGAGGTATGATAAATTTAGAGGACTAAAATTTTCTTTTAGGGGGGGAGAGTGTAACATCCCTCGTTTCTAAATTTTCGTATAAGTTTCTATTTATAATGTAAGTATCCATTTTAAATTCTATAAAAGAGCCAAATTATAAATCTAAGAACTTATTCAAAAGATTTGGGGATCTGTTTAAAAAAAAAATCTGAGGACCTATATGTAAACCCTGAGGACCTAATCGTAAATATAATAATGCAAGAACTAAACTACAAAATGTATAAAATTACAAATCCCACTACTTAAGCCTCTTTGCCTTCGTTCTCAAGGAACTTGAGAAGGTAGCAGCATGGAAGAAGAGAAAGAGAGAAAGAAGAAAAAAAAAAAGAGGGAAGAAGAAGAAGAGAAATTTGGGGCTTTGGGTTTTTTGCTCAAATCTTCTCATTTGGGGTCAAAAATTCTCAAAGGCAAGTGTTCTAACTCCATCCTATAGAAATATTAGTCTCTATTCTCATATTAATTTAGAATAATCTGAAAGATTTTTACTTAGAACTTGATATCTCTCTTGTTAGATACAAAACCATGAATCTGAATTTTTTTGGTAAACTGACCCCTATACATTGTTTCAGCCATAAATTTTAGCACTAGACGTGGATTTAGGCAGGACTAGTTCATTTGAAATTAGACTCTTATACTTTTCTTTTGACACTAATGTTGAAAATTTTGGACACCGAATACTTACCCAAACTTCTGTTTCAAATGAGCTTATAGATGCTATAAAACAGGGATCGTAATTTCTAACCTTTCGATACTAAAATACCTACAAGTCCCTGTTGGAAATTCTGATTTATACCACACTAATTTCATTTGAAATTAGACTTATAGATCTTTCTTTTGATATATGGATTGAAAAATTTAGAATCCAAATGCCTATCCAATTATCTATTGAAACCGACCCTATGAATTCTACAAAATAGTGATTTTGTTTTTTGACCTTTGGTTACTAAATCAATTGTAACTCTTTGTCGGAAACTTTGATTGGTGTGGAACTTATTTCATATGAAAATAGATTGAAATATATTTTGACAATAGTGTTTTTGAGTATATTAGAGCATAATTGATAGTTTGAAGTATTTGTTTAATGGGTATCTCGAATTCTGTCAAAAATCAAGCTGTGGTCGATTTTGCATATTTTGTTTTCATTCGTTGGGAAATAGATTTCATTCAGCTTCCTTTGTTCAATTGAGCTTTATATTACTGCTTGAATTCTTGTATACTCTTATCCTTAAATTATTTGCATTATTGAAACTTATTGTGTAACGTTTATGCTGTATTATATTGACTCGTATAGGCATATGTATATCCCATTATTTCGCATTTGGTTTCGATATGTGCCTATTCCAATTTCATTTCTTTGGATATTGAATTCATCTAACCTTCTTATTTCAATTGAGCTATATGTAATTACTTAGAATTCTTGTATGCTCTTGCTTTTATTTCCTTTTAAATCTGGATACATTTGTGAAAGATTATGCTTGTATCGTATAATCTCGTAAAGGCATATGTACGTTTTGTTATTCCATATGTGCTTCTGATATATACAAATTTTATTGTTCATACTGTCCTTTTGTACTCTAGTGTTTGTGGGATAATATGAACCTTCGCTAAAAATGGTAAAGGGAGTTATGCATAGAGCCTACGATGCTCTACTGACCACCTCTGACTTCACCTAGACATGGGTGGATGGAGCTCCCAGATGTGGGAGACTTCTGTCTGGTGGTCATTCAGAAATGGATGAATCACATTCTATCTGTGGTCCCACTACACCTTTTGTATGTTTGATATGATATCTAGAGCTTTGGTTATGTATTTATATATGCGCGTTGGATAAGAAAGATATGAATGCAACGTCAAATACAACGTTTCAGCTTCTATTTTGTATCGTTCTTTAATATGCTCCGAAATGTTCATATACCATTGATATGCTCCAAAATATTTCATTTGCAATTGATATGCTCCAAAATATTTCATTTGCAATTGATATGCTCCAAAATATTTCATTTGCAATTGATATGCTCCAAAATATTTCATTTGCAATTGATATGCTCCAAAATATTTCATTTGCAATTGATATGCTCCAAAATATTTCATTTGCAATTGATATGCTCCAAAATATTTCATTTGCAATTGATATGCTCCAAAATATTTCATTTGCAATTGATATGCTCCAAAATATTTCATTTGCAATTGATATGCTCCAAAATATTTCATTTGCAATTGATATGCTCCAAAATATTTCATTTGCAATTGATATGCTCCAAAATATTTCATTTGCAATTGATATGCTCCAAAATATTTCATTTGCAATTGATATGCTCCAAAATATTTCATTTGCAATTGATATGCTCCAAAATATTTCATTTGCAATTGATATGCTCCAAAATATTTCATTTGCAATTGATATGCTCCAAAATATTTCATTTGCAATTGATATGCTCCAAAATATTTCATTTGCAATTGATATGCTCCAAAATATTTCATTTGCAATTGATATGCTCCAAAATATTTCATTTGCAATTGATATGCTCCAAAATATTTCATTTGCAATTGATATGCTCCAAAATATTTCATTTGCAATTGATATGCTCCAAAATATTTCATTTGCAATTGATATGCTCCAAAATATTTCATTTGCAATTGATATGCTCCAAAATATTTCATTTGCAATTGATATGCTCCAAAATATTTCATTTGCAATTGATATGCTCCAAAATATTTCATTTGCAATCTGGATACATTTGTGAAAGATTATGCTTGTATCGTATAATCTCGTAAAGGCATATGTACGTTTTGTTATTCCATATGTGCTTCTGATATATACAAATTTTATTGTTCATACTGTCCTTTTGTACTCTAGTGTTTGTGGGATAATATGAACCTTCGCTAAAAATGGTAAAGGGAGTTATGCATAGAGCCTACGATGCTCTACTGACCACCTCTGACTTCACCTAGACATGGGTGGATGGAGCTCCCAGATGTGGGAGACTTCTGTCTGGTGGTCATTCAGAAATGGATGAATCACATTCTATCTGTGGTCCCACTACACCTTTTGTATGTTTGATATGATATCTAGAGCTTTGGTTATGTATTTATATATGCGCGTTGGATAAGAAAGATATGAATGCAACGTCAAATACAACGTTTCAGCTTCTATTTTGTATCGTTCTTTAATATGCTCCGAAATGTTCATATACCATTGATATGCTTTGAAATATTTCATATGCTATTGATATATTTCGAAATGTCCTATTTGCCATTGATATGCTCAGAAACCTTTCATACATCATTGATAAGCTCCAAAACATTTCATTTGTTATTAATATACTCCAAAATATTTCATTTGCAATTGATATGCT
Source organism: Musa balbisiana (assembly GCA_004837865.1). Classification (NCBI taxonomy): domain Eukaryota; kingdom Viridiplantae; phylum Streptophyta; class Magnoliopsida; order Zingiberales; family Musaceae; genus Musa; species Musa balbisiana. Next base: position 19,321,727 of record CM017195.1, on the reverse strand, counting down.
CCAAAATATTTCATACGCAATTGATATGCTCCAATTACACTATGCTCCTTCTGTTATGAACCAAATATATTTGATTGAAATGACATTTGAGATTCTGCACCTAATGAGATTACATCTATAAATTCTTATATTCTGCATTTCATTTTGAAACCTTATTTGTTTGGAAACTGTCCTCTTTTGTCATGGATATGTTAGTCACTTACTGAGCTTTATATGCTCACTCCTTTGCTGTATAAATTTTTCAGGACAACTTGTCGCTTGCTTAAATGTTAAAATTGGGCTGAGGCAGTGGAAAGCTAGAAGATTTTGGGCAGATCCTTATTAGTATATATGTTTTTGTTGTATAAGCATACTCTGCATCTAATGAAATTTTGACGGTGAATCTAAATTTGTGGATTTTGTATAAGTTTAAAGGACCTCTCATATTTAGGATTATGGAATGTTAAGTTTAATTCGTGTAATGATATGAACTTATTGGTAAACATTGGTTTTATGATTGTATAGACTCCCACACTTGTGAATTTATATTGTGGTTATTATTTTGGTGAGTTGGGTTCAGATTTTATGAATCATCGAGTGATGTGTTGTATGATTATAAACTGCATAGGTTTTATGGATCGTTAGATGTTTGAATGTTTTTAGTATCCTCAAATATTAGTTTGGATCCTAGATTTATTTGTGATGAAAATTTTAATATTATCGATATTTTTGAGGGGCGTGACAATTTTGGTGCTTAAAGGTAGTAAATGTTCATAACTTTTAGGAAGAATAGTAAGTTAGGATTACCGAAAATTGTTCCTAAGGCATCAGTGTAAGTAGTCCCAACGATTCTGCATCCCATTGTCCTCTAAAATACACCCTTTTTCTTTTACCGCAATTCCTATGATGTTATAAATTATACTATCCGTTTAATGGGTATATGATGTCCTAACAAGCCTAGGATAGATGGGTTCACTGATTTGAAGGATTAGGAGAATGTCTAGATTGGCAAACCATTGAATGGGTTCTAAATCACTTAAATCTTCTAAATCAACATATTTATATTTATGAACATTCCTAGACTCTATGGATGAAAATTTCAGGACATGTTGATTAGAATCGAAAAAGTAAGGAATCATAATTTTCATCTAATCTCCACTTCCCTTTGTCCCTAGAGGATATTCTAGAACCAATGAAGACTACAATTATGAAGACAAATAAGGAGCAAGAATAAGTAATACAAAGGGGAATCAATTTGATTTAGAGAATACCTTAGTAGTTTATCCTTCTAGTGATCTTCAAAAGGTTGTTGGAGATTGATCCTTGATCTAGTAGGAAGTGGGAATTTTTTAGTTGCTAGAGGGAGAGCAAGATGTTCAAGAGGTTTGGTGCTATTTGGAGGAGTGCAGAATGTGTTGGTGTCGATTCTACCACCAGCCCTAACTAGGTGTTTATAAAGAGCAAGTTACGGGCGGTGGCACCATTAGCTGGGCAGTGCTACCGCCTACAACTCCTGAGAGCTAGTGATTCTACTGCCAACTAGGTGGTGCTAACGCTTGCAACATGTGACAATTGGCGGTGCTACCACCAGTTAGGCGGTGCCACTGCCAACAGGCAATGAGCACTTCTCACATAGTACATACACTCACACATCAATTCGCATCATAAGAGGAGTAGATTCTTGCCAAAAATTCATACTCAATCATCATATTAAACTCGTATGAAAAATGCATACCATAAGTTCATGATTCATCATATAAAATTTGCACGCAAACATTGGATAGAATGTGTATGATCAAATTCATATGGCTCATGGCACATACTATGAGTTCATGATTCAAGTAAGAGATTTTGTAAAATAAAAATCGAGAAAGTCCGAAAAAATAAATTCATGCATTCGGACAATTTAACATCTCTAATTCCCTTCTAATAAAATCAAATTGTTCTTCACTTAAGGGTTTTGTAAAGATATCGACCAATTGATGTTTCATATTAATATATTCTAAAATTACATCATGATTATTAACAAGATCTCGTATGAAGTGATGCATAATATCAATGTGTTTAGTTCTTGAGTGTTGAATATGATTTTTTCCTAAGCATATTGCACTAGTGTAATCACACTTTATATGTATGTTTTTCAGGTCAATTCCATAATCCTTTAAAGTATTTTTCATCCATATAACTTGAGCACAACATGCACCTACAGCTATGTACTTAACTTCAGTTATAGATAATGCAACTGAGTTTTATTTCTTAGAAGACCAAGAAACGAGTATGTGTCCTAAAATTTGACACGTTCCGGATGTGCTTTTTCTATCTAATCTACATTCAGTAAAATCCACATCAGCATAACCAAGCAATTCAAAATTCTTAGATTTTGGATACCATAATCCTAGTTTAGGAGTTCCTTTTAGGTATCTAAATATCCTTTTAATAGCTTTTAAATGAGATTGCTTAGGGTTTGATTGAAATCTAGCACAAAGTCCTATGCTAAACATGATGTCCGGTCTAATTACAATGAGGTAAAGCAAACTACCTATCATACCCTTATAAGCTTTTTGATCAAAGTTTTCTTCACTTTCGTCAATGTCTAACTTGGTGGAGGTACTCACAGGAGTATTGATTGCTTTTGAACTATCCATCTTAAACTATTTTAGTAAATCTAATACATATTTTGTTTGGTAAAGAAAAATATCATTATAAAATTGTTTGATTTGTAAGCCTAAAAAGAAGGTTAGTTCCCTAATTAGGCTCATTTCAAACTCTAGACTCATGCTTTTGGCAAATGATTCACATAAGTATTCATTTGTAGAACCAAAAATAATATCATCAACATAAATTTGAACAATAAGAAAATCATTTTCAAAATTTTTAATACATAATATAGTATCGACCTTGCATTTAAATAAATTATTATGAATTATCAATGAGCTAGGTCTCTTATACCAGGTCTCTCATACCAAGCCCCTGGGGCTTGTTTCAATCCATAAAGAGCTTTAGTCAATTTAAACACATGATTAGGAAAATTATCATTCTTAAATCTGGGAGGTTATTTAACATAAACTTTTTCGGAAATAAAGCCATTAAGAAAAGCAGTTTTAACATCCATTTGAAATAACTTAAAATTATTACTACTAACATAGGCAAGAAGCATCCTTATGGCTTCTAATCGTGCGACAAGAGTGAAGGTTTTTTGATAATCGATATCTTCTTCTTGGTTGAAACCCTTGGCTACTAATCTAGCCTTGTTTCTAACCACGATACTAAATTCATCTTGCTTATTTCTAAAGACCCATTTAGTACCAATAACTAAATGGTCATTTGGCCTTGGACCAAGCTGCTTCCACCACAGCCTTGAACAAGTCCATATCATTATACCAATAACTACTTTTCATTTGTTTTCCTAGTTGACATGCATCACACACAGTCTTTAATGAACTTAATGTGAGGAATTCCTTTTATAAGTTCTTAAGATGAGATTTGAGAGATTAGTTTCATGCTAGCAAGACCTAATCTCCTATGCCAAAACCAAGCATCGTCATTTAAAACTGAAAAACACATTTCACTATAAAGATCATCAATCTCGATAGTGTATACATTATTTTGTTTTAGACCAATCATAGATGTGTTTTTGTATGATTTTTCAATAATGCAAGCATTAGATTCAAATCTAACGATATATCCTTTATCACATAATTGACTAATACTCAAAAGGTTATGGTTTAAACCATCAACTAATAATACATCTTCAATAAAAAGGTTGGATTTATTACCTATGGTTCCTTTGCTAATGATTTTACCCTTGTTGTTGTTTCTGAAGGTGACGTATCCTTTGTCTAGGCTAGTGAGCTTAGAGAAATGAGATAAATCTCTGGTTATATGCCTTAAACATCCACTATCAAGGTACCATCTCTTGCTCCTAACTTGTGATGGTACATTTTTCTACAAAAAATGATGATTTTTAGGTACCAATTTGGCCTTGGGTGCCTCAAAAATCGATCTACATATCTTACCATGTTGCATTAAGTCATTTAAGGTTCTTTTAGGAACCCAAATCAATCTATGTGGACTACATCTTTTAAGTGGACATTTATAGGCAATATGTCCGAGTTTGTAATAAAAGTTGCATTTGGTATGAGGTGAAACATATAAGGTCGGGCTTTTAACAAAGGTGGTTGGATTTTGATGAGAGCTACTCACAAATTTGATTCCACCTCTCCTATGAACGTGACCCTTATTAGCAAGGATCATGTTCAAAGACTTGCTACCAACCTCAAATTTTTCTAAGGTCTCTTTGAGTAGCATGTTTTCCTTTTTAAGTATTTCTAGTTCATCATATTTTATACAAGGAGTTAAACAACTATTATGCTCAACCTTTAATCTATCCAAATCACTAACAAGAGAAGCATGCTCCTTTTTTAACAATTTATATTTTTTACTAATTAATTTGCATTCATCAAATAAATCATGAAAAACACTTAATAATTCATCAAAAGATAAATTTGCATCAATTGAATTACTTACCACACCTTCGATAACCATTACCGCATAGTGAGCAACTTGCTCGGTGTTGATTGGCTCCTCTTCTTCGGATGCACTTGAGTTGTCTTATGTTGCTTTGAGGGCCTTCTTCTTCTTTGGTTGCTTCCTCTTTGCTTGGGGACATTCACTCTTGAAGTGTCTCGGCTTCTTGTATTCATATCATATCACTTGTTCTTTCTTGGGTTCAAATTTATTTTTAGTGTCATTTCTAAATTTATTCCTTTTTATGAATTTTTTGAACTTCTTTGTTAAGAGTGCCAACTCATCATCACAATCCACATCACTTGAATTTTCTTTCAAGTGGTCTTCTTGTGTTCTTAGTTGCATATCCTTTCTGTTCTTTGGAAGGGTGTCCTCAAGCTCTTCATGAGCTTTACAGGTCATCTCATAGGTCATTAGTGACCCAATTAGTTCTTCGAGAGGAAAATTATTTAGATCTTTGGCCTCTTGAATGACCGTTACTTTAGGGTGCCAACTCTTTGGAAGAGATCTTAAAATTTTATTAATAAGTTCAAAATCCAAGAAATTTTTACCAAGTCCTTTTAGACTATTGACGACATCCGTAAATTGGGTGTACATGTCTCTAATGGTCTCACTCAGTTTCATCCGAAACAACTCATAAGTGTGTACTAAAAGATTAATTTTTGACTCCTTCTAATAGTGCCTTCATGAGTTACTTTGAGTGTGTGCCAAATATCAAAAGTCGTTTCACAAATAGACATATGATTGAACTCATTTTTATCTAAAGCACAAAACAAGGCATTCATAGCCTTGGCATTTACAGTGAAAGTCTTTTTCTCCAACTCATTCCAATCGTTCATTGGAAGAGAAGACTTTTGAAATCCATTTTATATAATATTCCATAATTTGAAATCTATTGAAATTAGGAAGATCCTCATTCTAGTATTCTAATATGTATAATCCGTCTCATTGAACTATTAGGATCAGAGCAGCACTAAGAGGGGGGGGGAGTGAATTAGTGCAGCGGATTAAAACTTGTAAGTTTGAAAATGATTTTGTAAATACAAGGAGATTTCGTTTCAATAGTAACTTGAGTAGATGAAAACCGAAAGCTTGCAGTAGTGTAAATAACAATTTTAGGAAAGTAAGAACTCACACATTCAAGGAACATGCCAATTTAAAGTGGTTTGGTCAAAATGACCAACATCCACTTGCGAAGCCTTCTTTGAAGAGGCTCCCAACTTCTACTAGCAAATCACTTTGAAGGGGAAGGACAAATATCCCTCTTACAATCTTTTACAAGTGGTTCACACTCTTACAAGTTTTCAACGAGAAAGAAGGAGGTGAACACTCAAGCAATTGAAAAACAAGACTTGTTAAAGACTTTGCTAAGGCTTTATCTCAATTTCTTACTCCTCAAAAGGTTGTATTCTCTGCTGAGAATTGAGGGGTATTTATAGGCCCCAAGAGGATTCAAATTTGGGCTCCAAATTTTGAATTCTCTTGGGTTTCCGAGGCTAGCAGTGCTACCGCCTGTCGGTGGCGGTGCCACCGCCTGTCAATTTCCCTATTGACAGTGTTCTGGTGGTGCCACCACCGGAACTCTTAGGTTCTGGGCGGTGCCACCGCCCGAACTCTCGGGTGCTAGGCAGTACCATCGCCTAGTTCGACGGTACCACCGCCTGATACTTCAGGCTCCGAGCGGTGTCACCACCTAGTCTGGTGGTGCCACCGCCTACACTATTTTAGCTCACTGGTTGGGCTTTAAACTTGGCCCAAACCAATCCGAACTAGGGCCCAATTGGCCCCTAACCGCGTTATAGGATTAACCCTTAATCCTAACCCTAATTACATGCAAACTACGCAATTAAAAACATAGTCCTAAGCAAGTTTTTTACCGGCAATGTCAAGTTTCCTTCTAGCGAGCTTTTCGGTGATCTTCTGGCAGACTTCCGATACATCCTCGGATTTCTTCCGGCGGACTCCCAGCAAGCTCCCGATTTTGTGGCAAGTTCAACGAGTAGCCGAGCCTTCTCAGTTATCTCTGCGAACCTCCGACGATCTCTTCGGCGGACTTCCAAAAACTCCGACAAGTCCCCGATTTCTTCTCGGTTGGCTCCGACAGCATCTCTAACGAATCTTCGGACTCTCGAACACCCATCAAACTTGACTCTGGTAGACTTGCTTTATATCTTCAAGCTATCATAGTTAATCCTACACACTTAAAACAAAACTTTGATCGAGACAATTAATCCTAAGTAATTAATCAAGTTGTCCGGTATGTCATTGGTCCCTTGATGCTTCGTCTGATTCTTCGGCGCATCGTCCTCTCTTGCGGCCTATTACCCAATTGGCCAATTAACTCTACAACTCCGATATTCTTGGCACAATCTCCGCTCTTCTTGGCTCGATGTCCGAATCCACGGCCCGAAGCCTTCTGTCGATACGTCGACCGATCCACCGGCCCGACGTTCAATCTTCTGACATGTTCCTCCGGCCCAATATGATTTTCCTGCTTTAATTGTCTCATCCTGATCAAAGCATCCTGCGTCACTCAAAACACAAATAAAATCATAAACACATATCAAGTGGTTTCATCATCAAAATACGAGATTCAACAATCTCCCCCTTTTTGATGATGACAACCACTTGATGACGGAGTTAACCTTAACTCCCGGAGTTTAAACAAACTCTCCCTATCAATATGCCATATTGATAGAAACTCTTGGATTCAAAAATCCAAGCAACATGTCATGATCAAATCATGCATGTCATCAACTTACTTCTCCCCCTTTGTCATCAACAAAAAGGAGAAGTCCCAACTCTTATGTGTTTAGAGATAAAAAGTTCAATTCAATGCATGAAGTCATCAATATACTTTTCCCCATATGTCATCAACAAAAGGAGAAGTAGCTCTAGCTAGTTTAAAAGATATGCAAGTTTTTGTAACATGAAGCTAGATTTTCATCACAACATATAAGCACAAAAGCATAGCAAGATTCTTAAGTTCAACCATGGCAATTCAACACTTGCTTCTTGTGCAAGATTGCACTTTGCTTTTCTTTGCATGTTCTAACTAGCAAAAGCTTTCTCCCCTTTGTTTTTGTCGAAAAGAAGTGAAGAGTACAAGCTAGCCAGCATTTGCCTTGAGCTAGCAATCTTTCTCCCGCTATGTCATTGCCGAAAAGAAGGAGAGGAACCAATGATTTAGACTTTTACATAAACTATGAATTTGCATCAATCAATATTTCAATCATCACATGATACATACAAGACAACAATGCAAAAAAATCATGTCATGAAAGACATTAATTGTTAAACATGATATGATAATAGTCTCAAAATTTTTAATTTGCGATACATGTGATACATTGCGATACACTAAAAAATTTAATGTGATGCTTTTAAGGATATCAACCTATTTTTGATACAAAGCATGCCAAGAGCAATTATATTGTAAGTTTTCTAAGTTTTGCATTTTTTGCTTCTTTTGAGATAGCAATTCTTTGCTTCTCTTTACGTTGCAAGATTTGCAATTCATTAGTAGTGTTCATGATAGCAAGTTCTTTCAATGAAATGATCAAGCTAACAAATTTTCCTTCCTTTGGAATATGCAGGCTAGTAAACTAACTCTCCCTTTATCATTATCGAAAAGAAGGGAGAAATCAATGGCTAAAAAATTTTAATCATTATACAAGTCATATTACAAAATCATGTCATGATATCAAGAAAGGATATGATTCATTCGACAAATCTTTTTAATAGAGCAAAAGAATTATACAACCAAGGATCATGATTAAAATATATCAATATCATAAATCAAGTCATGATTCGTGATTCATTATAAAGCAAATTAATTTTCAATCATCATATAAGGCATTTAAAGAATTTTTGAAACATAGGAGAATGATTAATTTAAGCATGTAATGTTTCAATCAAATTCAAGTCATGAATACCAATACTTTCATATTGTGAGTATCAATTCATGAATACCAAAAGATATTATTTGTGATTCCAATTTTGCAAGATCAAGATTATGATTTAGATAAAACTCATTCAAATCAAATCGTTAACTTGAAACTCATAATCAAGTCATCAAAATCAATTTTGAGATTCACAAAATATCATGAAATCATTAATCTCGATCAGATGGGAAAAGCAATTTTTAATTGATTCTTTTTCATCTAAGCATGCCTTAGTCTTTATATGCCAAATCAAGATAAGCATGAAAGTTTAGAGAAGTAAAGGTAAAATCTTATAAAACAACTCATCAAGCAAGATTTTAAACATCTATTTTCAAGCCATATAAAGAGTAAGTCAAGGATTCAATTATCTTATGTCATGAATTCCAATAGGCATCTCAAATTATCAACATCACATTAAAAAGATATTTCAAAAAGATATATCGATAAGTGATTCATTTGTATCATTTCATTCATTCGAAAGATTCTCCTCTTTGGTAAATAAATCTAGGAGAACAAAATGAATTAAGGGAGATATAACATGATTGAAGCATTGAACATGATTCATATTTAAAATGTGTCTCATGTCATAAGTATGAATCAAGCATTTGTGAAATCCAAAATCATCCTCAAAGTCACATTCAATAAATTCATACATGACAAGCATAGATTTATTGAAAAGTCAATAAGATAGAGGATCACATTTCGTTTTTATAAATTTCTATTCATGTGATTTGCTTCCTATAAGCATGCCTTTACTTTTAATAAAACAAGTGTCAACATTTAAGACGGAAAGGTAAATTTCATAAAACAAATCATCAAGCATGATTCCATGATAACATCCTTTTAATATCTTGATATTCATCATCAAGTATGATTTCAAAAAGTATGTTTAAGAGAAATCATTAAGACTAAATGCATGATACACTCATTTATTTTCAAAATATTCATCATGTTTATTTTCATGAGATTCATAAGATTGGTAAAATAAATTCATTAACCTCAATAGGATAGAAAATTTATTTTCATTTCATATAATTGATTTCATGTGAGGGTATTCAAGTCTTTTGTGAAAACATGTATCATCATTTAAAATTGAAACATAAGTTTCGTCATGAAGCTGTCAAGACCAAACACATTATGATATCACATCTATCATCAAAAGACTATCAAGAAATTCATACATAGATGTACATGCACTATGTCATCTTAATATGTCATGAGAATGTCATCTTAATTCGTCATAAAAACGATTAGACCAAAAACATGTTAATCTAAAATGAGAGTTTCAAATCAACATTTACTTCAAAAACTCATGCATGACATAAAATCATCAAGATACACATGCATGGATTAATCCTAAGTATTATCACATATCATATAATTATCATCCCTAATGTTGCATACATCATTCAACATTTCAAAACATAACATGCATGAAACCTTAGCAATATACTTTTCATGATCAAATTTTTAATTTTTCAAAGATGCTAAAAAGAAAAACATGATATAATTTTTGAAAAATAATTTTTTATTTCTTATTCCTACTATCTAAATTAAGCACTCATGAAAAACTTCAAGTAATTTCAAAATAATTCAAAAGAGTTGAGTTACTTACCTTGTAGTCGAAGCCCATCAAAGCCCAATTCGCTGTTTCACCTTTGGAAGTTCTTGATTCATCCTTGGTTGCCTTCCTCTTCTTTGGTCTCTTCCTTCATTCAAGTTCATTGTTTATTTTAGATTTTTGTTTAATAAACTTATTAAGATTTAGTGTTCGAAGTTCAAGTTCATCATTGTCCTCATCACTTGAGTCATCGCTCAAGTGGTATTCATTTGTCTGGAGTTCCAAATCCTTCATATTCTTTGGAAGGTGGTTCAAGAACTCATCGGGTTCAAAATGTTCCAAAAGTGTCATTTCATAGATCATTAATGACCCGATTAATTCTTCTAATAGAAAATCATTTAATTTTTTTATCTCTTATATTGTGGTTATTTTAGGATCCCACCTTTTTGGAAGGGATCTTAAGATCTTGCTTTCGAGATCAAAATTCAAAAAAAATTTACCAAGAACTCTTAGATTATTGATAACATTCGTGAAACGGGTGTACATGTTACCTATAGTCTCGCTTGGTTGCATTCAAAAAAGCTTAAAATCATGCAATAAAATGTTAACTTTCGAGTCTTTGACTCTACTAGTTCCCTTGTGCGTGATTTTAAGTATTCATCAAATATCAAAAGCCGTTTCACATGTAGAAATCTGATTGAACTCATTTTTGTCCAAAGCGCAAAATAAGGCATTCATAGCCTTTGCGTTTAAAGAAAAATACTTCTTCTCCAAATCCGACCATTCGTTCATTAGTTTAGAGGGAAGTTGAAAACCGTTTTCAACAATATTCCATAAATCTAAATTCATAGAAATCAAGAAAACTCTCATTCGAGTTTTCCAATAAGTGTAGTTCAATCCGTTAAACAACGGTGGATGAACAACCGATAAGCCCTCTTAAAAGCCATGAAGAGCCATTTCTCTCGGGTGTAAATTCGAAATGAGAAATATCGAGCTCTGATACCAATTGTTAGGATCGGAGCGGCACTAAGAGGGGGGGTGAATTAGTGCAACGGATTAAAACTTATAAATTTGAAAATGATTTCGTAAATATGAGGAGATTTTGTTTCGATAGTAACTTGAGTAGATGAAAACTGAAAGCTTATAGTAGTGTAAAAAATAATTTCAAGTAAGAACTCACACATTTAAGGAACACGCCAATTTAAAGTGGTTCGGTTAAAATGACCTACATCCACTTGCGAAGCCTTCTTCGAAGAGGCTCCCAACTTCCACTAGCAAATCATTTTGAAGGGGAAGGACAAATACCCCTCTTACAATCTTTTACAAGTGATTCACGCTCTTACAAGTTTTCAACGAGAAAGAAGGAAGTGAACACTCAAGCAATTGAAAAACAAGACTTGCTAAAGACTTTACTAAGGCTTTATCTCAATTTCTTACTCCTGAAAAGGTTGTATTCTCTACTGAGAATTGAGGGGTATTTATAGGCCCCAAGAGGATTCAAATTTGGGCTCCAAATTTTGAATTCTCTTGGGTTTTTGAGGTTGGCGGTGCTATCGCCTGTTGGTGGTGGTGCCACTACCTGTAATTTCCACATTAATAGTGTTCTGGCGGTGCCACCGCCGGAACTCTCGAGTGTCGGGCGGTGCCACCGCCCGAACTCTCGTGTGCTGGACTGTGCCACTGCCCAATTCGGTGGTACCACCGCTTGATACTTCAGGCTCTGTGCGGTGCCACCGCCTAGTTTGGCGGTGCCACTACCTACACTATTTCAGCTCACTAGTTAGGCTCCAAACTTGGCCCAAACCAATCCGAACTCGGGCCTAATTGGCCCCTAACCGGGTTATAGGATTAACCCTTAATCCTAACCATAATTATATGCAAATTATGCAATTAAAAACATAGTCCTAAGTAAGTTTTTAATCGACAATGTCGATTTTCCTTCTAGCGAGCTTTTCGGTGATCTTCCGACGGACTTCCGATACATCCTCGGATTTCTTCCGGCGGACTCCCAGTAGGCTCCCGATTTTGTGGCGAGTTCAGTGAGTAGCCGAGCCTTCTCAGTGATCTCCATGAACCTCTGACGATCTCTTTGGCCGACTTCTGAAAACTCCGACAAGTCCCCGATTTCTTCTCGGTTGGCTCTCGTAGCATCTCTGACGAATCTTCAAACTCTTGAACACCCATCGAACTTGACTCTGGTAGACTTGTTTTATATCTTTAAGCTATCATAGTTAATCATGCATACTTAAAACAAAACTTTGATCGAGACAATTAATCCTAAGCAATTAATCAAGTTGTCCGGCATATCATTGGTCCCTCGACGCTTCGTCTGATTCTTCGGCACATCGTCCTCTCTTGCGGCCTATTGCCTAATTGGCTAGTTGACTCTACAACTCTGATATCCTTGGCACAATCTCCGCTCTTCTTGGCTCGATGCCCGAATCCACGGCCCGAAGCCTTCTGTAGATACGTCGACCGATCCACCGGCCCAACATTCAATCTTTTGACATGTTCCTTAGGCCCAACATGATTTTCCTACTTTAATTGTCTCATCCTAATCAAAGCATCTTGCATCACTCAAAATGCAGATAAAATCATAAACACATATCAAGTAGTTTCATCATCAAAATACGAGATTCAACATGAACATGGGCGAATGTATAATTGAATTACCCTCTTGGTTGCCGGCAAATGTCATCTCTCTTGGGTTTTAAACCAAATGAGAGTGAACCTTGCTCTGATACCAATTGTTAGGATCAAGAGCGGCACTAAGAGGAGGGGGTGAATTAGTGCAGTGAAAAATTCTTTGATTTCAGAAAATATTTTATAAGTTCGATTAAAACTAATTTGGAAATATAACAACTTGAATGTATGAAAACATAAGCATAGTGGAAGTAAGAGGAGGAGAAGAAGTAGTTTGCTATGAAATGATTTGCAGTTAAAATAAATTACACAAAAGGAAAAGCAAACCAGAATTTAGAGTGGTTTGGTCAATGTGACCTACATCCACTTTCAGATTCCTCCTTCGTCGAGGCCATCAGTGTCCACTAAAGGCATTCCTTCAATAGGCGAAAGCCAACCACCTTTTATAGCTCTTTCTCCTTTTGCTAGGTTTAGGAGACAACCCTTACAACTTTCACTCCTCTTTCTTAGATGGTTACAAGGTTAAGAGAGGGAGGAGAACTTTTCTCACTTTTACAACACTTTTGAACTCCTAAAAACTCAGATTTTTTCACAAGTATAATAGCACTTTGTTACCCTTTCATACAGAAAAGGGTGAGGTATTTATAGGCCCCAATGGCTTCAAAATTGGAGCCAAAAGGTGTCTCATCCTGAATTTTTGGGGTACTGGTGGTTCCATTGCCATTATTGGGCGGTACTACCGCTTGCAGTCTGATAGTGGGCGGTACTACAACTCAATCTGAGCGGTACTACCACTGACAGAGCTCGAAGACTGAGCTTTGGTGGTACTACCACTGGCAGGTAATAACTACCGACGGTACCACCACCCAGACCATTTGGGGGGCCTTGGCGATGACACCACTAGATAGAGTCCAACAACCTGGTTGGGCCTTGTATCCAGCCTAAACCATCCTAGCTTCAAGCCTAGTTGGCCCCCTAATAGAGTTGATGGGATTACCTTCCAAATCAACTCTAATTATCGTTCTAACTACGATTAAGGCAAACATGGTCCGGTACGTCGATTTTTCACTCGGTGATCCTTTAGCGAACTTCTTGGTGAGTCTTCCGTCATTCTTCTGGAAAACTCCTGGCGATCTTCCGACGAGCTCTCGGCGAGCTCCCAGCATTATCATAGTTAATCCTGCACACTTATCTCAATACAAGGATTAGATCAAATAATTTATCAATTAATTTCATCATCAAAATATGAGATTTAACACCTTGATAGTAGATACTCAAGGCACATGATTGAAGATCCAACACACTTCTCTAAGCTCACTAGCTAAGATGAAGGATTTGTCACCTTCAGAGATAATAATAAAAGAAAAATTATTGGCAAAGGAAATATAGGTAACAAATCAAATCTTTTAATTGAATATGTGTTATTAGTAGATGATTTAAAATATAATCTACTAAGCATTAGTCAATTGTGTGATAAATGATATATCATCAAATTTGAAACTAATGCTTATATAATTAAAACACCATACAAAAATAAATCTACGATTGTCTTAGAAAATAATAATGTGTATACTATTGATATTGATGATTTTTATGATAAAACGTGTTTTTCGGCTTTAGACAATGATGCATGGCTTTGGCGTAGAAGATTAGGTCATGCTAGCATGAAACTAATATCTCAAATTTCAACTAGAGAACTTGTAAGAGGAATGCCTAGCATCAAGTTTGTCAAAGAAAAAGTTTGTGATGCATGTTACTTAGGAAAAAAAAAAAGTAGTTTCAAATCAAAGAATCAAATAATCACCTCTAGACCATTACAATTGATCCATATTGATTTATTTGGGCCAATTGATACAATAAGCCTAAGAGGTAGTAAATATGCTTTTATAATTATTGATGATTATAGTAAATACACTTGGATATACTTCTTGGCATATAAAATTGATTGCTTTAAATGTTTTTTAAAATATTATAAATTAGTTTAAAATAAAATTGGTTTTATGATTGCCTCTATTCGAAGTGATCATGATAGTGAATTTCAAACCATGATTTTAAAAACTTTTATGATTCAAATAGGTATAACCATAACTTCTCCATTCCAAGAAACCCTTAGAAAAATAGAATTGTTGAGAGAAAAAATAGGAGTTTATAAGAAATGGCAAGAACCATGCTTAATGAGCATAGCTTATACAAGTATTTTTGGGCCAAAGTCATTAATATGGCTTGCTATTGTTAGGATCGGAGCGGCACTAAGGGGGGGGGTGAATTAGTGCAGCGTATTAAAACTTGTAAGTTTAATAACGAATTCGTAAATACGAGGAGATTTCGTTTCGATGGTAACTTGAGTAGATGAAACCCAAAAGCTAGCAGTAGTGTAAATGACAATTTCAGGAAAGTAAGAACTCACACATTCAAGGAACACACTAATTTAAAGTGGTTTAGTCAAAATGACCTATATCCACTTGCGAAGCCTTCTTCGATGAGGCTCCCAACTTCCACTAGCAAATCACTTTGAAGGGGAAGGACAAATACCCCTCTTACAACCTTTTACAAGTGGTTCACACTCTTACAAATTTTCAACGAGAAAGAAGGAGGTGAACACTCAAGCAATTGAAAACAAGACTTACTAAAGACATCGCTAAGGCTCTTGTCTCAATCTATTACTTCTCAAAAGTTGTATTCTCTACTGAGAATTGAGGGGTATTTATAGGCCCTAAGAGAATTCAAATTTGGGCTCCAAATTTTGAATTCTCTTGGGTTTCTAAGGCTGGCGGTGCTACTACTTGTTAGTGGCGGTGCCACCGCCTGTCAATATGATACTGATCGGTGACTGGCGGTGCCACCGCCTGGCGGTGCCACTGCCTGCTCACTGGTTGGGCTCCAAACTTGGCCCAAACCAGTCCTAACTCGGGCCCAATTGGCCCCTAACCGGGTTGTAGGATTAACCCTTAATCATAACCCTAATTACATGCAAACTACATAATTAAAAACATAGTCCTAACCAAGTTTTTAACCGACAATGTCGAGTTTCCTTTCGGTGAGCTTTTCAGCGATCTTTCGATGGACTTCCGATACATCCTCGAATTTCTTCCGGCGGACTCCCAACAGGCTCCCGATTTTGTGGCGAGTTTAGCGAGTAGCCGAGCCTTCTCGGTGATCTCCGCGAACCTTCGACAATCTCATCGACGGACTTTCGAAAACTCCAACAAGTCCCCGATTTCTTCTCGGTTGGCTCCAGCAGTATCTTCAACGAATCTTTGGACTCTCAAACACCCATCAAACTTGACTTCACTATCATTGTTTTATGTTTTCAGGCTATCGTAGTTAATCCTGCATACTTAACTCAATAATATGGATTAGATCATTGTTTTTTAAAAATATTATAAATTAGTTTTAAAATAAAATTGTTTTTTATGATTGCCTTCCTATTCGAAGTGATCATGATAGTGAATTTCAAACCCATGATTTTACACAACTTTTATGATTCAAATAGGTATAACCATAACTTCTCCATTCCAAGAAACCTTAGAAAAATAGAATTGTTGAGAGAAAAACTAGGAGTTTATAAGAATGGCAAGAAACCATGCTTAATGAGCATAGCTTATACAAGTATTTTGGGCCAAAGTCATTAATAGGCTTGCTATTGTTAGGATCGGCAGCGGCACTAAGGGGGGGGTGAATTAGTGCAGCGTATTAAAACTTGTAAGTTTAATAACGAATTCGTAAATACGAGGAGATTTCGTTTCGATGGTAACTTGAGTAGATGAAACCCAAAAGCTAGCAGTAGTGTAAATGACAATTTCAGGAAAGTAAGAACTCACACATTCAAGGAACACACTAATTTAAAGTGGTTTAGTCAAAATGACCTATATCCACTTGCGAAGCCTTCTTCGATGAGGCTCCCAACTTCCACTAGCAAATCACTTTGAAGGGGAAGGACAAATACCCCTCTTACAACCTTTTACAAGTGGTTCACACTCTTACAAATTTTCAACGAGAAAGAAGGAGGTGAACACTCAAGCAATTGAAAACAAGACTTACTAAAGACATCGCTAAGGCTCTTGTCTCAATCTATTACTTCTCAAAAGTTGTATTCTCTACTGAGAATTGAGGGGTATTTATAGGCCCTAAGAGAATTCAAATTTGGGCTCCAAATTTTGAATTCTCTTGGGTTTCTAAGGCTGGCGGTGCTACTACTTGTTAGTGGCGGCCACTGCTGTCAGTATTCTGGCGGTTGCCATCGCCGGAACTCTCAGGTTCTGGGCGGTGCCACCGCCCGAACTCTCGGGTGTTGATGGTGCCACCGCCGGAACTCTCAGGTTCTGGGCGGTGCCACCACCCAAACTCTTGGGTGTTGAGCGATGCCACTGCCTAGTTCGGCGGTACCACCGCCTGATACTTCAGGCTCTAGGTGGTGCCACCGCCTAGTCTGGCGGTGCCACCGCCTGAACTATTTCAGCTCACTGGTTGGGCTCCAAACTTGGCCCAAACCAGTCCTAACTCGGGCCCAATTGGCCCCTAACCGGGTTGTAGGATTAACCCTTAATCATAACCCTAATTACATGCAAACTACATAATTAAAACATAGTCCTAACCAAGTTTTTAACCGACAATGTCGAGTTTCCTTTCGGTGAGCTTTTCAGCGATCTTTCGATGGACTTCCGATACATCCTCGAATTTCTTCCGGCGGACTCCCAACAGGCTCCCGATTTTGTGGCGAGTTTAGCGAGTAGCCGAGCCTTCTCGGTGATCTCCGCGAACCTTCGACAATCTCATCGACGGACTTTCGAAAACTCCAACAAGTCCCCGATTTCTTCTCGGTTGGCTCCAGCAGTATCTTCAACGAATCTTTGGACTCTCAAACACCCATCAAACTTGACTTCACTATCATTGTTTTATGTTTTCAGGCTATCGTAGTTAATCCTGCATACTTAACTCAATAATATGGATTAGATCAATTAACCCATCAATTGATTTCATCATCAAAATTCGAGATTCAATAATCTCCCCCTTTTTGATGATGATAATCAATTGATGACGGAGTTAAACATAACTCCCCCTATCTATATGCCATATTATGAAAAAAATAAAAACACTTGAATTCAATCTTTTGAATTCAAGCCTAAACCGATATGTTCTATCCGTTGAACTTATTATTATTCTCTTTTAAGCATGAGCAAATACGAAACTTCGTATTTCTCATCATTTGAAACTATGAAAATCATTTTCAAGTCAAATGATCACTTCAACAAGAGATAAGAATTTTCAACATGAATTGCATGATATAAGTGTAAGATATGATTTCATATGATCAATCAATCTTGCGATATTCTCAAAGAATTTTGTGATGCATATAAGACATTTACATTACACAAGCATTTGCAATTCATATAAGTCATGCTATTAATGCATATAAGACATTTTCATTTTTGCAATTTATATAAGACAAGTCATCACAAGTCATCTTTTCATCTTTTGCTCATTCTTCTCCCCCTTTGTCATCAACAAAAAGGAAATGGGAATTTAAGCAGAGAATTTGTGATCATAAAATCATTAGAAACGAAATCCAACCTTAAGATCGATCATACAAAATTTAGCATCCATCCAAAATTCATCTCATAAAATAAATCAGCTTTCGTCCAGAATTCATTAAAAAAAAAATTTAGCTTTCATTCAAAATTCATCTGATTAAGAAGCATGGCTATCATACAAAACTTTAACTTGGCATTAAGAGTAATCATACAAGGATCGCATAAGAAGGGATATCAATTAATCCTTAGGAGGAAATCCATTGTTCTTATACATGACATCTATTTTTTGATTCATTTGTCGTAGTTCCTTCAAAATTTCGATTTGCTGAATTTGAATTTGCTCTTGCTGTGATTTGAGTTGGTATTGTCATGATTTGATCTGATGTAATTCTGCCATTATGAGTTCTTCAGAAGATGAAGCAGGAGCTGAAGGTGCTACACCAAAGGGACTAGGAGGAGGAGATTCATTTCCCCTAAAAATTGGTATTTCGGGGTGTTCTACTGGTGGGGGAATTGGATCAGTCCTTCTAAGTTGCCTAACCCATATACCATTGCTAAATGTGCACCTAAATCTTTTCAGTAGATTCTTATTGATGGTGTTAAAATGATCAACTTGAATTATTTTTTCATCAGGCGAGACAAATATCATGGGCAAGTATTAATCAAGTAATTAACCCCCCATATGGTAACATTGTGTCTTTAGCTATTATATCCTGCATGTGTTGCCGGATTAAGTATCCAAAGTAATTATTTTGTCCGGTTATAATCCTGTACATGGTGCTTAGCTCTATTTGACTCATTTCATCAAGATAAAATTGCTTGGGAAGTAGTATGCTAGTCATGATGTGATGAAGAATTTTAGAGTTAAAGGGTAGTAGGTGTTCGCAACTCTTGGGTATCATGCCTGGGTTCGAATTTTCAAAGATAGTTTCTAAGGCTTTGGAGTAAGTTGCTCCGATCACATTGACATTCCATTTATTTCTAAAGTAACAGCCACTATCCTTTTCAGTAATTCCAATTAGTTCACAATTAGTACTATCAAAGATTCTAATCTGTGTTCCTAAAAGGTAAGTACTTAGGCTTTTGTTGTTCACACATAAGTTTGCATAAAATAGCCTAACTAACCTAGGATAAATTGGTTCATTGATTTGTAGGAGAGGTAAGACATCTAAATGTGCAAGCCACCTAATGGGTTTTAGGTTTCCTAGTTCATTTAGATCAACATGTTTACCCTTATGTATAGTTCTTGTTTCAAAATTTGGAAATCTAAGTACTACTTCTTTGGATCTAAAAAGATTTTGGTTATATGAATCTTCTTCAACCCTTTTCCCTTTTGATCTTGTTGATCTCTTGGGAGCCATTATCTAGACAAGATGATGGATCAAGAATATGAAACTGTGAAGAGTAAGCAAAATACTGAGAAGAGGAAGGAAAGATTTCAGATTTTACCTTATGGAGAATTTCTTGAAAGATGGAGAGCTTGAACCAACAAGAATCCCTCTCCTAGGCTTTTAAAGGTTGGAATGAGGGTTAGAGAGGTTGTGGGAGAGCTTGAACCAATTTCTCACGGGTTGGGGGCGATTCCACCGCCAGCCCTAACCCCTCTTCTTATAAAAGGGATCTCGGGCGGTGCCACCACCAATCCGAGTGGTGCCACCGCCTGGCGACCGAGCGCTTAGGCAGTGCCACCGCTGGCATGCCATGGAAGAGAAAATTTTTTTTTTCTTTCTTCCCCCTTTTTTGTTTTTCAAAGGTGTTTGGCTCAAGATAGGATAGGATCTTGGATAATATGTCATTTGGAATCGAAAGAGAAGGAGGAAATCAAATCCACGAAAGAACGGAAAGAGGATGAAAAACTTTTCGGAAAATATATTCAAACAAGCTTATTCTTAGGGACAATTTAACATGCCTAGTTCCCTTCTAATGAATTCAAATTGGTCTTCATTTAAGGCTTTTGTAAAAATGTCTACTAGTTGATGCTTTGTGTCAATAAACTCTAAAACGACATTATTGTTAAGGACATGATCACATATGAAATGATGCCTAATGTCGATATGCTTAGTTCTAGAGTGCTGAATTGGATTTTTGGTAAAACATATGGCACTTATATTATCACATTTTATGGGAATGTTTTTCAAATGAATTCCATAGTCTTCTAATGAATTCTTCATCCAAATAACTTGTGCACAACATGCACTTGCATCAATGTATTCGGCTTCCACTGTAGATAGTGCAACTGAATTTTGTTTCTTGGAAGTCCAAGAAACAAGTGCATGTCCTAAAAATTGGCATGTTTCGGATGTGCTTTTCGATCTATCCTACATCCACCAAAATCGGCATCAGCATAAGCTATTAAATTGAATTTATCAGATTTTGGATATCACAATCCTAAATTTGAAATTCCTTTAAGATATCTAAATATTCTTTTAACACTCTTAAGATGAGATAATTTAGGATTAGATTGAAACCTAGCGCAAAGTCCTACACTAAACATGATATCCGATCTAGTCGCGGTGAGGTAGAGTAGACTACCTATCATTCCCCAATAAGTTTTTTGATCGAAATTTTCACTATTTTCATCCATATCTAACTTAGTTGAAGTACTCATAGGAGTGTTTATTGCTTTTGAACTATCCATGTTAAATCATTTTAACAATTCTAATATATATTTAGATTGGTTAAGAAATATACCATCACTAAGTTGTTTGATTTGCAATCCTAAAAAGAAAGTTAATTCACCCATTAAACTCATTTCAAATTTATGACTCATACACTTGGCAAATGATTCACATAGTGATTCATCCGAAGAACCAAAAATGATATCGTCAACATAAATTTGCACAATAAGAAAATTATTTTCAAAGTGTTTGATAAACAATGTAGTATCAACCTTGCCTTGAGTAAAATTATTTAAAATAAGAAAGTAAGTAAGCCTTTCATACCAAGCTCTAGGGGCTTGTTTCAAGCCATAGAGAGCCTTAGTCAATTTGAATACATGATTAGGAATAAAAGAATTTTCAAATCCGGGAGGTTGTTCGACATATACTTCTTCAGACCATTCAAAAAGGCACTTTTGACATCCATTTGAAATAGTTTAAAATTATTACTACTAGCATAGGTAAGGAGCATCCTAATGGCTTCTAATCTTGCCATAGGAGCGAAGGTTTCTTCGTAGTCAATACCTTCTTCTTGGTTGAAACCTTTGGCCACTAGTCTAGCTTTGTTTCTAACCACGATACCACATTCGTCTTACTTGTTTCTAAAGACCCATTTAGTAACAATGACTAAATGGTCACTAGGTCTAGGAACAAGCTTCCATACCTCATTTCTCTCAAATTGATTCAATTCCTCTTGCATTGCAATGACCCAAGAATCATCTTTCAAGGCCTCGTCAATGCATTTAGGTTCGATTTGAGAAAAGAAGACAGCATTAGCACAAAAATTTTGGAAGGAAGAATGAGTTTGAACCCCTTTTGATGTATCTCCTATAATTTGCTCCTTTGGATGAGTATCTACATACTTCCATTCCTTGGGTAAGGAAATTTCGGAAGAAGATACATCCATGTTGCTATTTTGAGAAGGGGGATCCTTTAAATTCAAATTATCAAAACCAAGATCATCATCAAAATCATTTTTCTTTAACTCAAAAATTTCATTAAAAACTATATGAATAGACTCTTCTATAACTAAGGTTCTTTTGTTAAAAACATGAAAAGCCTTAGAAATGGAAGAGTAACCAAGAAAGATGCCTTTATCCGATTTAGCATCAAATTTTTCTAAGGCATCCTCTTCATTTAAAATAAAGCATTTGCAACCAAAAACTTTAAAATAAGAAACATTTGGTTTTTTATTATTCCATAATTCATAGGGAGTTTTTGATAGAGACGATCTTATTAGAACCCTATTCATGATGTGGCAAGCCGTATTCATGGCTTCGACACAAAAATACTTGGGTAGACTATGTTCATTCAACATAGTTCTTGCCATTTCTTGTAGGTTTCTATTTTTTCTTTCAACTACTCTATTTTGTTGAGGATTTCTTGGAGTGGAGAAGTTGTGGTTATATCCATTAACTTCACAAAAACTTTGGAAGTCACGGTTTTGAAATTTGCCACCGTGATCACTCCGAATTGATGAAATCATGAAGCCTTTTTCATTTTGAGTGAGTTTACAAAATTTAAAGAAACATTTGAAACAATCACTTTTGTGAGCCAAGAAATAGGTCCAAGTGTATCTAGTATAGTCATCTACAATTACAACAACATATTTGCTTCTTCCTAGACTTGTCGTGTCAATTGGTCCAAATAAGTCTAGATGGATCAATTGTAATGGTCTAGTGGTGCTAATTTGATTTTTTGATTTGAAACTAGTTTTTATTTGTTTACCTAGTTGACACGCATCACATACTTTGTCCTTAACAAACTTCATATTGGGAATCCCTCGTACTAATTCTCTAGATGAGATCTTAGATATTAGTTTGTTAAGACTCTAGCTAGGAGAGTCCTAATTGATAGAGGTATTCATGTAAAACCTACCTAAGCCGACCCTTATTAAAGAGGTGAAGAGGCCGGCTAGGGTTTGGAGGTTATTTCTTAAAGAAGAATTAGGAGTTGTAAAGGAATAGGAGTCTTGAGTAGGAGTCCTATTAGGAGTCTTGAGTAGAAGTTTTAATTGAGTAGGAGTCCTATTAGGAGTTAGGGTTTAGAAACCCTATAAATAGTCATGTATTCATCCTCTTTTGACAGGCAATAGATGAATATTTTCTGCAGCCTTTGAGCAGCAACTTGGAGGAAGGAACCCCTATAGAGTTCCAGGAGGCCGATCCCCTAAAGAGATCAACCCCAAGCTTAGAATCTGTAAAGGTTCTAATACTTGGTATCAGAGCAGCGTTCTTGGTGTCTCGCTGCCCTTCCACAGCCATCCATCATCCCTCCACAACTGCCCAAAGCAATTCCCACAATTGCTTAAAAGATCGTCACCAAATCCCGCTATCATCTCCACCACCGCAGATCATCTTTTGATCTCCTCGTGAATTGCAATAGCCATCTACCACAGATCTAAAACTTTTATCCATAGCCCTAAAACTCTACTAAACCACACCCTCAAAGTATACCCAAAATAGCCACAAAACAAGCCTAAATCGTAGCCTACATCCACCAATCCACCAACCCTTACGACCATCACTTCTCTCAACCTATACATACCTTTAACCCGACAACAAAAGAGAGATCTTAATATCACAGGTTTGGAGGCATATAGTATGGCATCTGAGGAGGCAATCAATGCTAAATTTGAAGCCTTCGAGGTACGAATGGAGGATAAGATTCGGATTCTCTTTACCGAACTCAATTTGGGCTGACCACTAAGCCCGAAGAAATCACATCAAGGAGAGAGCTTTAACCAATCGCACCAAGCCCGAAGAGATGACTTCCAAGAGAGGGGAGGTTCTATGACTGACCTCAACTATCCACGCATGAGGGTGGACTTCCTTAGATGGGAAGAAGACCCGATTGGTTGGATCTCGCGTGCGGAGCGATATTTTTGGTACCACAAAATTGTGGACGCATCTATGGTGGAAATTGCAGCTATACATCTTGAAGGGGATGCTATACAGTGGTTTGACTAGTTTGAACACACTCATGGAGTCCTCTCATAGCAACAATTTAAAGAAGGACTGCTAATCCGCTTCGGACCAACCGATTACGAGAACATTGACGGACAACTAGCAAAGATCCGACAAACCTCCACCATTCAGGAGTACCAAACTAGGTTTGAAAGATTATCTAATCAAACTCGTGATTGGTCCGAAAAACAGCTATTGGGGACCTTCATTGAGGGCTTGAAGTCGGAGATCCGGGGGGAAGTTAAAGCGCGACAACCATACACGCTTATGGCAGCCATCTCTTTCGCACGACTTCAAGAGGAGCGATTGAACCATGAAGCCCGGAGGACTAGGATCATTCCTTGACCTGCAATACTAAAGCCCTCAGCCCCCCCTACTATTAACTGAGCACTTGCACCAAAAAGGTTGACAAGAGAATAGCTTCGGGAGCGATCTACGAAGGGGTTATGTTGGCATTGCGACGAGCCGTGGAGCCACGAGCATCGCTGTAGAAAAGGGAGACTTCTTATGATTGAACCAGTAGGAGAAGAGGTCATTGAACATCTAGAAGAGAGCCTTGAACATAAAGAAGAAGATGTGGAAGAAGAGCCACAACCAACTGATGTTACAGTACATGCATTAGTCGACTACTCTAACCCGCAAACGATGAAAGTTGGAGGCCTTCTCAAACAACAACCGATCACTGTTCTCATCGACACAGGCAGCACTAATAACTTCCTAAATAGTAAGGTTGCTGCTCAGATGGCACTACATATAGAAGGTTGCAGCAAGTTTGATTTAAAGGTTGCCGACTGTACAATCCTAAAGTGTGACTAAAGATGCCCGCAGGTGAAACTATTGTTGCAAGACCAAGAAATTATGACCGACTTCTTCCTCCTACCAATTGATGACTATGAAGCCATGCTTGGCATAGAATGGCTGACTACGCTAGGTGATGTCTCTTGAAACTTTTTTAAATTAATTATGAAATTCTACTGCAAAGGCAAACATATCATCCTACGCGGGAAGCGCGGAAGCAATGTAACCACCGTTTCAACCCAACGAATGGAGAAAGTTTTGCACAAGGTAAATGGTGGCTTTTTGATGCATCTCCAGCAACAACTAGAGGGGAAGAAAATAGAAATTGAAGATCAAAATCTTGCCCAATTGCTTGCTGAATTTGCTGACATTTTTGCTGAACCACGCGATCTTCCTCCTCGGCAACATGACCATCGGATTCCAATCCTTCTGGGCAAGCCACCAGTGAACACTCGACCGTACTGATATCCTCACCTCCAGAAGGATGAAATTAAAAAAATCATAAAGGAGATGCTTGAAATAGGAGTGATTCGGCCAAGTTGTAGCCTCTATTCCTCACCGGTGCTACTTGTACACAAGAAGGACGGAACTTGGCGGATGTGCATCGACTACGGAGCTTTAAATGGCATCATTGTCAAGGACAAGTACCCAATACCAGTGGTGGATGAACTTCTTGATGAATTAAAAGGAGCTCGAGTCTTCACAAAGTTAGACCTCCGATCCAGTTACCACCAAATTCGAGTATGTGAAGACGACATTCCAAAAACTGCATTCCGCACATATGATGGCCATTATGAATTCTTGGTAATGCCTTTTGGACTCACTAATGCTCCTTCAACCTTTCAAAGTCTCATGAATGATATTTTTCGCAGCTTTCTTCGTAAATTTGTGTTGGTATTTTTTGATTATATTCTCATTTATAGCCCTTCTCTTGAGAGTCACTTTCAGCATTTACGGATTGTTTTGACGATCCTTCGGGAGAATACTCTTTTTGTTAAGTAACCAAAGTGTAGCTTTCTCTAGCAAAAAGTAGAGTACCTTGGGCACATAATATCAGAAGAAGGGGTGGTGGTAGACCCAACAAAAATTGAGGCAATGCAAGGTTGGTCGAAACCTACAAACGTGAAATTATTGCATGGGTTCCTTGGACTAACGGGCTACTACCGAAAATTTGTTAAGGACTATAGGAAGATTAGCACACCCCTCACTTCTCTACTGAAAAAAGATGCCTTCTAATGGTCAGACAAAGCTCCGCTGCCTTCGACAAACTTAAGGCAGCCATGACAATGACGCTGGTGCTAGCACTACCAGATTTCAGCTGACCCTTCATCATTGAGGCCGACGCATCTGGAGTTAGAATTGGAGCCGTTCTCATGCAAGATGGTCGACCACTCGCATACACTAGCAAGGCATTGTCTCCCTCCCATCAAAATATGTCAGTATATGATAAGGAGATGCTAGCCATTGTGCACACAATAACGAGGTGGAGACCCTACCTGATCGACCGACGATTTCAAATTAAAACCGACCATAGAAGTCTCAAATACTTTTTGGAGCAAAAGATATCATCCTCTGAGCAGCAAAAATGGGTAACCAAACTTCTTGGATTCGATTATGAAATTATTTATAAAAAGGGGAAAGAAAACGTTGTTGCATATGCACTCTCACGGCTACTTGAGCAAGCTAAGATTTCAGCCATCTCCCTTCCTACCACCAGCCTCCTTGAAGACATTAGGGAAGAATGGAAGAAGGATCTAGAGATCAGCAACACCATAGAAAAATTGGAGGAGGATCCAAATGCAATAGCCCACTACACTTGGGATTCGAGGGATCTACGCTACAAAGGTCGCATTGTGCTTATACCTGACTCCCCTTGCATCATAATTATCCTGCATGAAATGTACTCCACACCTTCGGTAGGGCATTCCGGATTCTTGAGAACCTACAAAAGAGTGAAGCAAAATTTTTATTGGAGAGGGATGAAAAAAATTATTGCTGAATATGTGGCACAATGTGATGTATGTCAACAGCATAAGGGTGAAACAGTAGCAAATCCAAGGTAGCTACAACCACTAGCCATATCGAACTCAGTGTGGACTGATATCTCCATGGACTTTATCGAAGGGCTGCCACCTTCCAAAGGTAAAGGCACAATTCTTATGGTGGTTGATCGACTTACGAAATATGCTCATTTTTGTGCTGTGAGAAATCCCTACATTGCTACTAGTATTGCCCAGATTTTCATAGAAAATATTGTTAAACTGCATAGGATGCCAAGGTCCATTGTAAGTGATCATGACAAGATCTTCACTAGTAAATTTTGGGCCGAGTTATTTTAGTTACAAGGCACCAAACTCAAGATGAGTACAACGTATCGTCTACAAACTGACGGTCAAACAGAGGTGGTAAACAGGTGTTTAGAGACATACCTTCAGTATTTTGCTAGCGACCGACCAAAAGAGTTGGCGAAATGGCTTCCTTGGGTCGAATGGTGGTATAATACTACATATCATTCATCTACAAAATGTACCTCTTATGAAGCATTGTATGGTCGGCCAGCCCCTATGATTCCAAAGTATGTAATTGGCTCAGCTAAGGTAGATCAGGTCAACTAAGAATTGATTGATAGGGACAAACTCCTATAGTTATTAAAGGATAATCTCTCCACCGCTCAAGCCAGAATGAAGCAGCAAGCCGACACATGACGAAGCGAAAGAGAATTTTCAGTAGGAGATTGGGTTTATTTTCGCCTACAGCCATACAAGCAACTCTCCATCAAAACTTGAGCCTCCATGAAGCTATCCCCACATTTTTATGGTCCCTATCAGATCACAGAGCATATTAGAGCCGTGACGTACAGACTTAAATTGCCTGAGGATGCCAAAATTTACTCTGTCTTCCACGTGTCATGCCTGAAGCCCAAGTTGGGAGAACACGAGTCACCCTAGATCCAACTGTCCAACACCACTGAGGATGGAGTTATTCAAGCCCAACCACAAGTCATCCTCGATCGCAGGATCATGATGCGTCGCCGACGTCCCTCTACTGAAGTACTAGTGCATTAGAATAATTTACCGCTTGAAGATGTCACATGGGAACCATATGATGAGCTGAAGACCCGGTTCCCTGAGTTCATGGAATCTTAGCCTTGAGGACAAGGCTGATTTGAAGAGGGCGGGTCTATTAGGACTCTAGCTAGGAGAGTTCTAATTGATAGGGGCATTCATGTAAAACCTACCTAAGCCGACCCTTATTAAAGAGGTGAAGAGGCCGGTTAGGGTTTGGAGGTTATTTCTTAAAGAAAAATTAGGAGTTGTAAAAGAATAGGAGTCTTGAGTAGGAGTCCTATTAGGAGTCTTGAGTAGAAGTCTTAATTAAGTAGGAGTCCTATTAGGAGTTAGGGTTTAGAAACCCTATAAATAGTCATGTACTCATCCTCTTTTGACAAGCAATAGATGAATATTTTCTGCACCCTTTGAGCAGCAACTTGGAGGAAGGAACCCCTATAGAGTTCCAGGAGGCCGATCCCCTAAAGAGATCAACCCCAAGCTTAGAATCTATAATGGTTCTAACATAGTTTCATACTTGCATGGCCCAATCTCCTCTGCCAAAGCCAAGCATCATCATTTAAAGCAGAGAAGCACATTTCATTTCTTAGTTCATCAAGGTTGATAGTGTAGACATTATTTTGTTTTAAAGCAATCATTGATAAGTTATTGTTTGGTTTTTCAATAATGCACGCATTAGATTCAAATCTAACGATATAACCTTTATCGCATAATTGACTAATACTTAAGAGATTATGTTTTAATCCATCAACTAGTAATACATCATTAATTGAAAAACATGATTTGTTACTTATGGTTCCCTTGCCAATGATTTTGCCTTTGTTGTTGTCTCTGAAGGTGACATACCCTTCTTCTTTGCTAGTGAGCATAGAGAAATGAGATGGATCTCTAGTCATGTGTCTTGAGCATCCACTATCAAGATACCATCTCTTGCTCCTAGCTTGTAGGTTTGTCTACAAAAGAGGATGGTTTTTAGGTACCCATTTGATTTTGGGTGCCTCAAAAATTGATCTATCAATTTTGTTATTCATCATTGAAGTATTAATAGTTCCTTTAGGAACCCATATCAACTTATGTGAACTAATTTTCCTAAATGGACATTTGTAAGCAATATGTCCAGATTTACAACAAAAGTACATTTCAAACAAGATGAATGTGTAATATGGGTCCTTTAATGATAGTGGTAGGATTTTGGTGAGATCCTCTCACAAAACAATTCCACTTCTATTTGTGACATAACCCTTTTTTGCAAGGATCATGTCCAATCCCTTGCTACGACCTTAAACTGTTTAAGGTCTCTTTAAGTAGTAAATTTTCATTTTTTTATTGCTTCTAAGTGTTCGCACTTAGAGCATGGAGGAGTTTGAAGACTATTAAGCTTATTTTGAAGTAAAATATGCTCTTTCTTAAAAGATTAAACTTGCTTACAAGTTCTACATCATCAAATAATTCATGAAAACCAATTTTGTTATTCATCATTGAAGTATAATAGTTCCTTTAGGACCCATATCAACTTATGTGAACTAATTTTCCTAAATGGACATTTGTAAGCAATATGTCCAGATTTACAACAAAAGTTACATTTCAAACAAGATGAAATGTGTAATATGGGTCCTTTAATGATAGTGGTAGGATTTTGGTTGAGATCCTCTCACAAAACCAATTCCACTTCTATTTGTGACATAACCCTTGTTTGCAAGGATCATGTCCAATCCCTTGCTACCGACCTTAAACTGTTTAAGGTCTCTTTAAGTAGTAAATTTTCATTTTTATTGCTTCTAAGTGTCGCACTTAGAGCATGGAGGAGTTTGAAGACTATTAAGCTTATTTTGAAGTAAAATATGCTCTTTCTTTAAAAGATTAAACTTCTTACTAATAGTTCTACACTCATCAAATAATTCATGAAAAGCGATAGAAAGTTCATCAAAAGATAAATCTTCATTAATTAAATCACATATCTCTTCTCCTAAAGCCATTAGCGCAAAGTTTGCCTCCTCTTTATTGCTAGCTTCTTTGCTTTCTGAAGCACTTGAATCGTCCCAAGTCGCTTTTAAAGATTTCTTCTTCTTCGGTTGCTTCTTCTTAGCTTGGGGGCATTCATTTTTGAAGTGCCCCAGCTTCTTGCATTCGTAGCATATTACTTGGTCCTTTTTATAAATTTTTAAAATTTTTGAGTTAAAAGTGCAATGTCATCGTCACTGTCCTCATCACTTGATGTTCCTTTCAAGTGGTCTTCTTGTGCTGTAAGCGCCATATCCTTCCTGTTCTTTGGAAAGGGGTTCTTGAGCTCTTCATGAGCATGGTATATTATTTCATATGTCATTAGAGACCCAATAAGTTCTTCAAGAGGAAATGTTTTAAGGTCCTTGGTCTCTTCAATGGCCGTAACTTTTGAATCCCAACTTTTTGGGAGGGATATTAAGATTTTAGTTACTAGTTCAAAGTTAGAAAAATCTTTACCAAGAGCTTTGAGTCCATTGATGACATCCGTGAAATGGGTGTACATGTCTCCGATGGACTCACTTAGTTTCATTCAGAAAAGTTCATAAGAGTGCACAAGAATGTTGATTTTGGACTCTTTCACTCGGTTAGTGCCTTCATGAGTGACCTCAAGAGTTCTCCAAATATCAAAAGCCGAATCACAAATTGAAATGCGATTAAATTCATTTTTATCTAGTGCACAGAATAAGGCATTCATAGCCTTTGCGTTTAAAGCAAAAACCTTCTTCTCCGATTCATCCCATTCGCTAATTGGAAGAGAAGATTTTTGAAATCCATTTTCAACAATAGTCCAAAGCTCGAAATCCATGGAAATGAGGAAGATCCTCATACGAGTCTTCCAATACATGTAATCCGACCAATTAAACATAGGTGGACGTGTAATGGAATGACCCTCATGCATGCCGGAGTAAGCCATCTCTCTTGGGTATTAAACCAAATATGAGAGTGAGCCTCGCTCTGATACCAATTATTAGGATCGAAGCGGCACTAAGAGGGGGGGTGAATTAGTACAGCGGATTAAAACTTGTAAGTTTAATAACGAATTCGTAAATACGAGGAGATTTCATTTCGATAGTAACTTAAGTAGATGAAAATCGAAAGCTAGCAGTAGTGTAAATGACAATTTCAGGAAAGTAAGAACTCACACATTCAAGGAACACACCAATTTAAAGTGGTTCGGTCAAAATGACTTACATCCACTTGCGAAGCCTTCTTCGATCAGGCTCCCAACTTCTACTAGCAAATCACTTTAATGGGGAAGGACAAATACCCCTCTTACAAACTTTTACAAATGGTTCACACTCTTACAAATTTTAAACAAGAAAGAAGGAGGTGAACACTCAAGCAATTGAAAACAAGACTTGCTAAAGACTTTGCTAAGGCTTTTATCTCAATCTATTGCTTCTCAAAAGTTGTATTTTCTACTGAGAATTGAGGGGTATTTATAGGACCTAAGAGGATTCAAATTTGGGCTCCAAATTTTGAATTCTCTTAGGTTTCCTAGGCTGGCGATGCTACTGCCTGTCGGTGGTGGTGCCATTGCCTGTCAATGTGATACTGACCGGTGACTAGCGGTGCCACCGCCTGTTGATGGCAGTGCTACCGCTTGTCAATTTCCACATTGACAATGTTCTAGCAGTGCCACTACCGAAACTCTAGGATTCTGTGCGGTGCCACCGCCCAAACTCTTGGGTGCTGGGCGGTACCACCGCCCAGTCTAGCGGTACCACCGCCTGGTACTTCAGGCTCTAGGTGGTGCCACCGCCTAGTCTAGCGATGCCACCACCTGAACTATTTCAGCTCACTGGTTGGGCTCTAAACTTGGCCCAAACCAGTCCTAACTCGGGCCCAATTGGCCCTTAACCGGGTTGTAGGATTAACCCTTAATCCTAACCCTAATTACATATAAACTATACAATTAAAAACATAGTCCGAAGTAAGTTTTTAACCGATAACATCGAGTTTCCTTCCAGCGAGCTTTTCGGCGATCTTCCGGCGGACTTCCGATACATCCTCAGATTTCTTCCTATGGACTCCTAGTAGGCTCTCGATTTTGTGGCGAGTTCAGCGAGTAGCCGAGCCTTCTCAGTGATCTCCGCGAACCTCTGACGATCTCTTTGACGGACTTTCGAAAACTTCGACAAGTCCCCAATTTCTTCTTGGTTGGCTCCGGTAGCATCTTCGACGAATCTTTGGACTCTCAAACACCCATCAAACTTGACTTCAGTATCTTTGATTTATGTTTTCAGGCTATCGTAGTTAATCCTACACACTTAACTCAATAATATGGATTAGATTAATTAACCCATCAATTGATTTCATCATCAAAATTCGAGATTCAATAGCTATATAATGAATAGGGTTCTTGTAAGACCATTACTTTTTAAAACTCTCTATGAATTGTGGAGCAACAAAAGACCCAATATTTTGTATTTTAAAGTTTTTGGTTGTAAATGTTTTGTTTTAAATGAAAAGGATGCCTTAGAAAAATTTGATGTAAAATATAATGAAGGCATTTTTCTTGGTTATTCCTCTATATCGAAAGCTTTTCATGTCCTTAACAAAAGAACTTTGGCTATAGAGGAATCTATTCATGTTGTGTTTAATGAGCTTCCCGAATTTTAGAAAAATGATTTTGATGATGATTTTAATTTTTGATGTTTTAAATTGAATATAAACTCTCCTCCCCTAAGCAACTTGGATGCATCTTCTTCCAAAGAATCCTTACCTAAGGATTGGAAATATGTAGATGCTCATCATAAGGAGCTAATCATTGGAGATACATCAAAAGCTTTTCAAACTCGCTCTTCATTTAAGAATTTTTATACTAATATAGCTTTCTTGTCTCAAATTAAACCAAAATACATTAACGAAGCCTTGAAAAATGATTCATGGGTCTTCGCAATGCATGAGAAATTAAATTAATTTGAGAGAAATGAGGTATGAAAGCTTGTTCCTCGACCTAGTGACAAATTAGTAATTAGTACTAAATGGGTGGATCTTTAGAAACAAGCAAGATGAACTTGGTATCATGGTTAAAAATAAAGGTAGATTAGCGGCCAAAGGTTTTAACCAAGAAGAATATATTGATTATAAAGAAACCTTCACTCTTGTGGTTAGACTTGAAGCCATAAGGATTCTCCTTGCTATGCTAGTTATAATAATTTTATGTTATTTCAAATGGATATTAAAAGTACTTTTCTTAATGGATTTATTTTCGAAGAAGTTTATGTTGAATAACCACCCAGATTTAATAATACCATTTTTTCGAATCATGTTTATAAGTTATCTAAGGCTTTCTATTATTTGAAATAAGCCCCAAGGGCTTGGTGTGAGAGACTTAGTTCCTTTTTAATTAAGAACAATTTTATGAAAGGCAAGGTCGATACTATATTTTTTATTAAATATTTTAAAAATAATTTTCTCATTGTTTAAATTTATGTTGATGTTATCATTTTTGGATCTTCAGATGAGTCTTTATGTGAATCTTTTGCCTATAGTATAAGCCATGAATTCAAAATGAGTTTAATAGGGGAATTGACCTTTTCTTAGATTTACAAGTCAAACAACTTAGTAATGAAATTTTTGTTAGTCAAACTAAGTATGTGTTAGATCTATTAAAACAATTTAATATAGATAGTTCTAAGGCTATAAATATACTAATGATCACTTCTACAAAATTAGATATGGACATTAATGGAGAATATTTTAATCAAAAGACTTATAAGGGTATGATAGGTAGTTTATTATACCTCACAGCAACTAGACCTGATATTATGTATAGTGTTGGATTATGTGCTAGGCTTCAATCAAATCCCAAGCAATCTCACTTAAAAGCTATTAAAAAAAATTTTAGATACCTAAAAGGAACTCCTAATCTAGGATTATGGTATCCAAAAACTAAAAATCTTGAAATAATTGCTTATGTCGATACTGATTTTGCTAATTGTCAAATAGATAGAAAAAGCACATTTGGAATATGTCAA
>CM017195.1:19063066-19283066 GCA_004837865.1 Musa balbisiana | reverse complement strand
CTCGATTCCTCCTCCGTTGATGCCACTAACATCCACTAGCGGTCTTCCTTTAATGAGCGAAGACCAACTACCCTTTTACACCCCTCTTCTCTTTCTCACAGGTTTAGGAGATAACCTTTTACAAGCACTCACTCTTCTCTAACCAAAGTTATAAACTTAAGCTAGAGGAGGGGATCTCTCAAGTAATTGCAACAGTGTTTTCTCACGTTAAGTTCTCTATGCTTGTGTTGGTTAACCAGGGATGAGAGGGGTATTTATAAGCCTCAAGTGGATTCAAACTTGGAGCCTAAAAATGTCTCATCCCGGGTCCTTTGGGTACTGGCGGTACCACCGCTTGTGTTGGGCGGTACTACTGCCTAAAGCACTGACACTAACACTGGGTAGTACCACCACCCAATCTGGTGGTACTACTGCCTAATAACCTCTCAGAGATTGTGTTTGGGTGGTACCACCGCCTGGCACAGTCTCAAAGACTATGCCACTTGTCGGGTCACTATTATGGCCTTTCACTTGGCCTAACACAGCCTAAACTTGGGCCCAATTGATGCCTAATTGAGTTGGCCCAATTCCAACCTAATTATGTGCTAACTACAAATTTTATGACGTTCACTAAGCTAAATAAGTCCGTAAGCCTAGGTTTCTTCCGGTGACCTTCCAACGAACTTCCGACGATCTCTTGGCAATATTCCAATGGACTCATAGCAAGCTCTTGAACTAAATGATGATCTTCTTAATGAGTTCTAATGAGCTTCTTTAGCAAGATCCTGGTCTTCTCGGTCAATTTCGGTAGAACTTCTGATGAATGTTGGGACTTCCGACGAACTCTCGAACTCCCAACGAAATCTCCTTCTTAACTCCGGGAGTTCATTTTTCTTTATGTCTTGATCACTATCGTAGTTAATCTTACACACTTAAAACCTACTTTGATCTACACAATAATTACAAAGCAAATCGAATATTGTCCGACATGTCATTAGTTCATCGATACTTCATCAAAATCTTCGGTGCATCATCCTCTCTTGCGGCCTATTGTCCAATCATCCAATTGACCTCCGCAACTCCGATTTACTTGGCACAATTTTCGCTTTTCTTGGCCTGATACCTGAACCCATGGCCCGAAGCCTTCTGCCAATACGTCGATCGATCCTTCGGCTTGACGTCCAATCATCTGACATGTTTCTCTCTAGCCCAACATAATTCTTCCTACTTTAATTGTCTCTCCCTGATCGAAGCTTCCTGCATCACTCAAAATGTAGATCAAATCATAGACACTATCAATTGGTTTGATCATCAAAATCTAAGATTCAATAGTGGCCTCATGGTTGAGGGCTACACGGGCTCGAGCTTCTAGTCCGATGTTGATGATAGCAAGTCTAATTCAGGGTATGTGTTTACCTTGAATGAAGCAGTAGTATGCTGGAAGAGTTCCAAGCAAGATGCTATTGCTGACTCATCCACAGAGGCAGAGTACATTACTGTAGGAGAGGCAGCAAAGGAGGGAGTCTGGATGAAGAAGTTCATCATAGATTTGAGAGCCATGCCGGGTAACGAGGAGTCGATTCCCTTATATTATAATAACAATAGGGCAATTGCTCAAGCAAGGGTACCCAGGTTTCATCATAAGTGTTTTGAGAAGGTTCCAACTTATTAGAGAGATCGTGGCCCAAGGTAATATAGTACTAGAAAGAGTTCTATCCGAAGATAACATTGCAGATCTACTAATAAAGTCGTTGTCTCATATTATCTTTGAGCATCATAGGGGTTTGATGAGGATTAGACACATAGGTGATTGGCTTTAGGTCAAGTGGGAGATTGCTAGCCATAGGTGCCCTACAAGACAATCACGTGAGTGATGGCATGTGTGACATGACAGATATTCTTTTTTGCTTATTATATTTTGACATTTTATCACTTTATATTACTTGTTGCATATATGCATATATATATATATATTGTGATATCTATGGATCTATGCAATAAGAATCGGATCATGATGAGATCACGAAAATAAGATCGATTCACCTTTAAACATAAACCTTAAATAATCCTGATCATAGGTTACTCAAAAAGAACATCGAGATCACTAGATAGACTGGTGTGATGTATACCCGTCCAAATGATGGAGGCAGCTAGTCTTATAGCTACTCGTGTGGGGACACTAAAGATACAATGTAGGTGCTCATTAGAGAATGAGTTCACTAATTGATCTGCTTATGGAATACTGGATGGTTGATGATGCGTTATTGTCAAACAACAATTCCATAGTCCTAGTAGTGTATCTGGTCCTTAGACTTGAGCCATCAAGGATGTCCTGTATGAGTACTCTACTCTTTGATACTAGTCTTATAGGTTTGGAAGTTTCAAATCTAGTATAGCTAGTTATTAAGAGTGGTAGCCAACCTTACAAGGGCTACTAAGTGTCGATAGAGGATCATCCGCTCTCAATATCATGAGAGGAATATGCTCAAACAAATCCGTAGCCAAGGTCATTCAGATTGAGAGAGGGTCCTTAGACTTGAGCCATCAAGGATGTCCTGTATGAGTACTCTACTCTTTGATACTAGTCTTATAGGTTTGGAAGTTTCAAATCTAGTATAGCTAGTTATTAAGAGTGGTAGCCAACCTTACAAGGGCTACTAAGTGTCGATAGAGGATCATCCGCTCTCAATATCATGAGAGGAATATGCTCAAACAAATCCGTAGCCAAGGTCATTCAGATTGAGAGAGAAAGAGTTCTTCGGGAGAATTCGATTAGAGCGAGACTCCAGGAGAAACCTGCTAGTCATAGGTGCCCAGTAGGCCAATCACGTGAGTGATGGCACGTGTGACTTGACACGGAATCTTTTTTGCTTATTATATTTTGGCATTTATCACTTTATATATTGTCTATTGCATATATGCATGTATATATTGTGATGTCCTTGGATCTGTGCAATGGGAATCGGATCATGATGAGATCACGATAATGAGACCGATTCACCTTTAAACACAGATCCTAAATAATCCCGGTCATAGGTTACTCGAGAGGGACATCGTGATCACTGGACAAACTGGTGTGCTATATACCCGTCCATATGATGGATGTAGTTGGTCTCATAGCTACTCGTGTGGGGACACTAGGGATACAGTACAGGTGCTCATTGGAGAATGAGTTCACTGATTGATCCGCTTACGGAATATTGGATGGTTGATGATGCCTTATTGTCAGACAGCGATTCCGTAGTCCTAGTGGTGTATATGGTCCTTAGACTTGAGACACTAAGGATATCCTATATGAGTGCTCCACTCTTTGATACCAGACTTATAGGTTTGGCTGTCCCAGATCTAGCACAGCTGGTCATTGGGAGTGGCAGTCGACTTTACGAGGGCTATTGAGTGTCGACAGAGGATCATTCACTCTCGGCGTCATGAGAGGAATATCCCATGTGTTCTTGCTCAGACAAATCCCTGGCCAGGGTCATTCGAGTTGAGAGAGAAAGAGTTCTCCCGGAGAATCCGATTAGAGCGAGACTCGAGTAGAAATCGTGTGGGTCTGACAACACCATGCCCGATATACAGTCTCTAGGATATTAGATGGATGAGAGACTATAGGTACACGGTAACTGAGGACAGACAGGTCCAATGGATTGGATTCCCCTGTATCATTTGGGGACTACGGCGTAGTGGCCTAGTACGTCCATAGTCGATGAGTCGAGTGAATTATTATAGAGATAATAATTCACTGAGCTAGAAGGAGTTCTGACAGCTATGACTCACGGCCAGCTCGATATTAGGCCTAGAGGGTCACACACATATGGTAGGCGTTGCGATGAGTAGAGGTTCGGATATGATATATCCGCCGGA
This sequence comes from Musa balbisiana, assembly GCA_004837865.1. NCBI lineage: Eukaryota > Viridiplantae > Streptophyta > Magnoliopsida > Zingiberales > Musaceae > Musa > Musa balbisiana. Next base: position 19,279,223 of record CM017195.1, on the reverse strand, counting down.
GCCCCTATCTTATTGGATATCCAAAAAGCCCCTGAATTATTGGATCCCATGGACGAGATCCAATAAAAGCCCATGAGAGATTATTGGATATTGATCCACTAATCTAAAAGGCTTGGATACTTGGATGCAGATCCAATACCCATTAGGGGAGGATCCATTAGGGTTTGATAGGGGGCGTCTATAAATAGGAGGGATTCAGAGCCTCATAGGCTAGAGCCTTTGCTTGCCTCTCCTATTCTCCTCCCCCTCTCCACCTCAGAGTAGGCCTGGAGTTTTTAAGGAGCATCGTCGCAGCCCTGCTGTGTGGATCACCGCTAGAGAGGAGGATGCTTGACCTCCTTCATCGTCTCCTAGAGATCTGCAAGGAAACAGGGATATACGATCTTCCTAGGTAACACAATTTATCTTATACGTAGTTTGTTTCATGGATTTATGCGCACCAATTTTCGCACGACGATGAACTTCCTTTTAGGAAATTAGGGATTTTGTTTTTCTTGATCTTCCGCTGCACATGTGATGTCGCCCCCAAGATTTCCCAACAGTGGTATCAAAGCTAGGTTGTTCGTGCGAATGATTGGTTTTTGAGCTGTGTGTGTTGTGTTTAGAAAGAATTTTGACGTCAAAATCGTTGACGCAAAAGCGAGAAAGGGCAGCAACTATTGTTGCCCTCGATCTGTGTGCATGTAACCGCAAGCAGCGCAGCGCTGGCGCATGTGCAAGCACTGCGCCTGTAGCGACCGAGCGACGTCCTGCATGCAGCAGGCTTACGACCGGCGGGGCTGGCAGCCCGCGGGTGCCCCACCCGCGGGCGCAGCCTGCGACGGTGCCGGCAAGCAGGGCTGCAGGCACGATGGCCACCTGTGCGCAGGCGTAGTGCCCGCGCGCCAACCGCGCGCAAGGACGGTGCCTGCGGGTGCTGGACCCACGGGCGCAAGCGGTGCCAACCGACGTTGGGCCCGCGCGCAAGCCGCCAGCAGCGGCGGCAACAAGCCCCAACGGGCAGCGCTAGCCTGCTGGTGCGACTCCGCCCGCGGGCAAAGGCGCCTCACGATAGAGGCACCTGCGAGCGCTACGAGTGCTGCGATGGATAGCGCTGCCCACTAGGGCGCCCGCCAGCAGGGGTGTCACTTGCAGGCACACCGCCCGCAGGCGAGGGCAGCGTCCTGCCCTCCGCCGTAGAGGCCGCCGCCAACAGGGTGGCGGCGGTGGTGGTAGCAGTAGAAAGGGACAGAAGGGGTTAGGGTTTTTGGACAAAAAGACAGTTTTACCTTGTGAATTTCTGAAATACCAATTTCTATCCTTTGACCAAACTATGAAAATACCCCTTCAAAATTTAGAAAATTCCCTACATGTCCCTGATTTCAGAAAATGTTAATTAATTAAAAGGTTTAGTTGATTATTATTTTCATTATTATCTAGTAGTCCTACATGATAATGATTTATACATGTGATGTATGATGTGTGGACGGATGATCATGGACCGTGTGATGTGTGTACTTGTGATTATTATTATTGGGGCCGGCGAGCCTCCATTATATTTCTCGTTTATTGTCAGGCCTGCATGCCTATGATTAAGTTGTAATCACATGAGGAGGCGCAGCGGGAGCGTGGATGCGATAGTAGGACCCACGAGATGAACGATCGCGATGCATGGAGATGCATTGAGATGTCGACGGAACCGACAAGGACGAGATGGATGATCATAGGGCATGAAGATGCACCGTTGCACACATAGATCTTGATGTGAGTGATTAGGCCTACTGGCTCGGGCCTGATCACATTAGGTTGTGGTCCATTATCATCTGGTGTGATTGATTATACACATACTAGATATGTATATATATTTGCATGCGATGTAGATATATATTAAATATGTATATGTGTGACATGTCATATTAGGAGACCAAATCATAGAAACATCTCTCTCGATAATATTAAGTCGGTAAACGTGAGGCAATTAGATTGACCCACGTGGCCTTCCATCGTTATGGGTAGGAACCGATTCCCGGTGTAGGTTGAGTTGGTCAAGTCCCTCGAGGCTCACCTATATCATGATTCGCTATCTTACTTATGACATAGAGATGTCACCGGTGACTTGAGGGCATGGTATGCTTGGTCGAGTCCCTCGAGGGTATATCATCAAATCAGACTCATCTTGTAACGAAGGTGTTGACTTAACCGAACATCATGGTTGGTCGAGTCCCTCGAGACCATGGTGATTCGGAGGCCGAACAGGGCAGGAATCACAAGGAGTTGTGATCGGCAAGAGTTGCCTACCTTTTGGGCTTAGTGTGATTGGTCGAGTCCCTCGAGGTTACACTAAGATGCTGATTGGATCCTGATCCCCACTAGAAGTCTGCCGGAGACTTCCGTTTCACGTGTTGAGGGTGTCGCGTGACTCGCTAGTAAAATAGTGGGAGCATATTAAGATAGAAGTCCATATCTTGATAGTTTATTTCTTGCAAAATCTGCATGTTATTTATTCCTACTACATCTTTATTTTTAGAAAATGTCGCTTTCAAATCCCTTACATGGCATACTTGATGTCAACCGCCTCACTGGTCCAAATTATACGGATTGGCTCCACAACTTGAGAATTGTTCTCACGGCAGAGAAAATCGTATACGTCCTTGATATAGTGATGCCTACGCCCGAGGAAGGGGCAAGCGAGGATGAGATCGCTCGCTACGTGAAGTATATTGATGACTCCACTCTTGCTCAGTGCTATATGTTGGGCTCTATGACTCCTGAGTTACAGAGACAACATGAAAAGATGGATGCTAGATCCATTCTCCTACATGTCCATAAATTGTTTGAGGAACAGGGAAGGACTCAGCGATATGAGATATCCAAGAGCCTCTTCCGCACTAGGATGACTAAGGGGACACCGGTTCAGAATCATGTCCTAAAGATGATTGAGTGGATGGAGAAACTCACAAGTCTAGGAATGGTCCTAGAGGATAACTTGTGTGTGGACATCGTGCTTCAGTCCCTACCAGATTCCTTTTCATAGTTCATAATGAATTATAATATGAACAAGCTTGAGGTGACTCTCCCAGAGCTCCTCAATATGTTGAGGGAGGCAGAGAGTACTATTAGGAAAGAGAAGCTAGTTCTCTACACTGGTGAGACCAGAAAGAAAAGGAAAGCAGAAAAGTCCCTTAAGAAGGGAAAGGGCAAGGGCAGACTAGGAAAAGCAAAGGTTGCTAAGAAAGACCCAACAAAGGACAAAGGCCAGTGCTTCCACTATGGCAAAGATTGGCATTGGAAGAGGAACTACAAAGAGTACCTTGCAGAAAAGGTGAAACAAAAGCTTGGTGAAGCTTTAGGTACATTCATGATTAGTCTCCATTTGTTAGACTCTTATGATAACACATAGGTATTGGATACCGGTAGTACTTATCATATATGCAATTCATTGCAGGTTCTGGCAAGGCCTAGAAGACTAGAGAGAGGCGAGATGGACCTCAAGGAGATTGGCGAGAGGAATGTTGCATAATGGTTTGTTTATGTTAGACACTACTCCACATATCATGAGTGTAAGTGTATCCAAGAGGAAACGAGATGAGATGAACAGTGCATACCTGTGGCATTGTAGGCTAGGTCACATCCATGAGGGAAGGATTCAAAAGTTGCTAAAGAATGGATATCTAGATCCATTCGACTACGAGTCATATGCAACTTGCAAGCCTTGTCTTCGTGGAAAACTGACCAACTCTTCATTTAGTGGAACTGGAGAAAGAGCCACTGAGATGTTGGAACTCATACATAGTGATGTATGTGGACCCATGTCAACTCATGCCATTGGTGGTTACTCCTACTTTATTACCTTTACTAATGATTTCTCAAGGTATGGATATGTGTACTTAATGAAGTACAAATCCGAGGCCTTTGAGAAATTCAAAGAGTATAAGAATGAGGTGGAGAACCAGACTGGAAAGAGTATCAAAACTCTTCGATCAGATCGAGGAGGTGAGTACTTAAGTATTGAGTTTACTCAGTTCCTCAAGAACTATGAGATATTATCCTAATAGACACCTCCTTATACACCTCAGCTCAATGGTGTGTCTGAAAGAAGAAATCGTACACTGTTAGACATGGTACGATCCATGATGAGTTTCGTTGACCTACCCATCTCATTATGGGGATATGTCTTAGAGACCGTAGCTTACCTTCTGAACAGAGTTCCAACTAAGTCAGTAGTGTCTACACTATATGAGATATGGAAAGGGAAGAAGCCCGATCTTAAAGTTGTTAAGATTTGGGGCTGCCCTACCCACGTTAAAAGACACAACCCCGATAAGTTGGAATCGCGGATAGAGCGGTGCAAGTTCGTGGGATACCCCAAGGAAACTTGTGGGTATTATTTCTATCATCTCGAGGACCAAAAGGTCTTTGTAGCCAAGAGAGGAGTGTTCCTTGAGAAGGAACACATTCTTGGCGGAGATAGTGGGAGCATGATAGAGTTGAGCGAGGTTGGAGAACCAAGCTCAAACACCACTCTACAGCCCGAGTATGTTTAGGTACCTAACACACAAGTTTCAACTTTACGTAGGTCCGGTAGAGTATCTCATCCTCCTGAGAGATATGTGGGACATATTAGAGGAGAAGATGTTGAGGATATTGATCCTCAGACCTACGAGGAAGCTATTATGAGTATAGACTCCGGGAAGTAGCAAGAAGCCATGAATTCTGAGATGGATTCTATGTACTCCAACAAGGTTTGGTCCCTCGTTGATGCACCCGAAGGTATTGTACCCATCGGTTGTTAGGAACCTTTTAATTTCCCTTTTATTTTTGCATATTTATTAAGTCTGTTTATTTTAACTAAAGTCGGAACTCTATAAATAGGGATGTAACTGCTTCTTTTCGCATCAATGAAAAATACTATTCTGTCTTTTGACAAACCGTAGGAGGTCGATCCCCTCGAAGCGATCAAGGAGGGCCGATCCCCTCGAAGCGATCAAGGAGGCCGATCCCCTCGAAGCGATCATCCCTTTCTCTTCTTCTTTTTTACGATAAGACTGTAGGGTCTTATCAATTGGTATTAGAGCAGCGATCCTTGGCATTCTTGCTGCAACGTTAAAAAAAAACAAGAAAAAAAAAGAAGAAAAAAAAAAGAAAAAAAAAGTGGGTTGTTACCCCAGCGGCCACCGGGAAGGGTTCCCCGCTTCCCTTCTTCCCCACCGCCGCCCCTGCTCTCCGGCAGGCCGCACCCTCCCTTGCTGCCTCCTTTCCACCACCGGCGTTGATTCCCGGCCGATCGACCAACACCGTCGCTGCCCCCAACCGGCGACCTCTCCTCCTCGCTTCCCCATCTCGCTCGAGCCAAAAGGACCACTGGTGCCGTCTCCCTGCCAGCGGACCACCCCTTCGTCGGCGACGTTGCCCTAAATTCCCTGCCACCGTGCCCCCACCGGGTCGCAGCCGCAGCCGCCGGTTGCCCCCCCTCCTCACAGCAACCGAAACAGGGCAACTCACTGTTGCTGCCCTTGTTTCTAGCCGCGCCTCCAGCACTCCTCTTTCCCTCGAGAGCCGTCGCCGCCCAGCCGACCCATCACCGCTGCGGGCCATCGTGCGACGACCGCCGCTCGCCTCCCAGCCGCCGCTCCACCTTGCTCTGCATCCTCTGTAACCGAAACAGAGCACAGGCAGTTCACCTTGCTCTACCCTTGTTCTCAACCGCGCCGCTCCACCGTGGGTTCCTTGCTGCTTTGCTGCTGCCGGCTATTGCCACCGTCGCTGCTACTACCCAGCTACTGTGCAGATGTCCTTGACTAGACATCAGAAACAAGAACTGGGGATTACCAATTTGCAATCGTATGCAATGGCTGACGATAACTCAGTGAAGGCACAAATGGAAGCGTTGGAAACCAGAATTGAAAATCGGCTACAAGAAACTCTTCATGATTTCAAAAAGAGTTTGTTGGAGCACTATAGCGGGCTTCAACAAGATGGGAGCTCAAGTTCTCCGCTGAATAGATCGAGAGATACAGGAAAAGGGCCCCAGGATGGTGACACATACTACCCACGCATCAGGGTAGAATTTCCACGATGGGAAGATGGGGATCCGACCAGTTGGATCTCTAGGTCGGAAAATTTTTTTCGTTTTCACAGAACCCCAAAAGAATCCAAGGTGGAAGTGGCCTCAATCCAGCTCGATGGAGATGCAATCCAGTGGTATGATTGGTACGAAACTTGCCACGGAATTCCTTCTTGGGAACAGTTTAAAAGAGGACTTCTTGTTCGCTTTGGACCATCCGAATATGAGAATGTTGATGGCCAACTCGCTAAAATTTGGATGACTTCTACAGTGTTGGAATATCAAAGTAGATTTGAATGATTGTCCAACCAAGCTAGAGATTGGTCAGAACGACAACTTCTGGGTACATTTATTGAAGGGCTTATTCCCGAGATCCGATGCGAGGTTAAGGCTCGTCAACCCCGCACTATGATGGCTGCGATTTCATTTGCACGCCTACATGAAGAAAAAATTGGTGTGGAATATCGTCGAAACAAAGGTGCCAATAAACAAGTGATTAGCAGGCAACCTACCTCATCTACTCCTAGTCGAAACCATAACACTAGCAAACTAACCCGAGAAGAACTCAAAGAAAGGTTAGCAAAGGGTTTGTGTTGGCATTGTGATGAAAAGTGGAGTAAGGAGCATCGATGCAAACAAGGAAGGCTTTTGATGATTGAACCGATCAAGGAGGAACCAGAAGTAGAAGTATCGGATTCCGATCATGAAGAAGTGGAAATTAATGATGATGATGAAGCCATCACACATACAGTACATGCATTGGCTGGCTACTCTAATCCACAAACCATGAAAATTAGGGGAACTCTGAAACACCAGTCTGTCACTGTTTTAATTGATACAGGTAGCACCAATAATTTTATGGATAGGAAAGTTGCAGCCCGATTAGCTTACCATATCGAATGTTGTGACAAATTTGAAGTCAAGGTAGCCGATGGACGGATTTTAACCTGTGACATCAAGTGCTCAAAGATAAAACTAATGTTGCAAGGCCAAGAATTATTTGTGGATTTCTTTTTATTGCCCTTGGAAGACTATGAAGTGGTGCTCGGAATTGAATGGCTATCAACCCTAGGTGATGTCTTCTGGAATTTTTCTAAACTGATTATGAAGTTCTTTATTAATGGAAGACAGGTGACTCTCCAAGGAAGACGTGGAGGTAAAGTTACAACTATCACTAGCCATCGGATGGAGCGGGTCCTTCGGAAGACACACACTGGATTTTTGGTGCAATTGCATACCATTGAAAAGGAAATGACATCGAACATTCCGGCTGGAAATATTGAATCCTTGCTAGCCGAGTTTGCAGATATATTTGCAGAGCCACACGGACTTCCACCTCTTAGATGTCATGATCATCGGATCCCATTGTTACCCGAGAAGGCACCAACCAATGTCCAACCCTATAGATATCCACATTTCCAAAAGACAGAGATAGAGAGGATTGTCACAGAGATGCTCAAAACAGGAGTTATACGAGCTAGTGTTAGCCCATATTCTTCCCCAGTCTTACTAGTCAGAAAGAAGGATGGCTCATGGCAGATGTGTGTCGACTATCGTGCACTTAACAACATTACAGTGAAGGATAAATATCCTATTTCAGTAGTGGATGCACTGTTGGACGAATTGGGAGGAGCTCAGGTCTTCACTAAATTGGACCTACGATCGGGTTATCATCAAATCAGAGTACATGAAAGGGATGTTCAGAAAACTGCCTTCAGGACACATAATGGCCATTATGAGTTTCTAGTAATGCCTTTTGGGTTAACCAATGCGCTCTCTACCTTTCAGAGTTTAATGAATGATATATTTCGGGCTCATCTCCATAAGTTTGTTTTGGTTTTCTTTGATGATATTTTAATATACAGTCATTCCCTAGAAAGTCATTTATTACATTTACGAATTGTCTTTAATATTCTTCGTGAGCATGGTCTTTTTGTCAAGAGATCCAAATGCAGTTTTGGGCAACCTGAGGTTGAGTACCTTGGCCATATCATATCTCAAAGGGGTGTTGCAGTGGATCCTTCAAAAATCCAAGTGATGACAGATTAGCCAATTCCAAAGTCAATCAAAGCCTTAAGGGGGTTCTTGGGACTAACAGGCTATTATCGAAAGTTTGTGAAGAATTATGGCAAAATTAGTGCCCCCTTGATGTCACTTCTAAAGAAAAATGCATTCAGATGGTCAGAATAGGCAACTCATGCTTTTCAAACCTTGAAAACTGTAATGACTACTACACCTGTGCTTGCTCTACCCGATTTTAATAAGATGTTTGTGATTGAATCTGATGCTTCTAGAGCTGGAATAGGGGCTGTATTAATGCAGGAAGGTCAGCCTATCGCTTATGCTAGTAAGGCTCTTTCCCCTTCCCATTTGAGTTCATCTATTTATGACAAGGAGATGCTAGCCATAATACATGCAGTCACAAAATGGAGGCCCTACCTAATTGGTCGACGGTTTCAAATACGCACTGATCACAAAAGCCTCAAATATTTTCTAGAGCAAAAGATTTCTTCTCTAGAGCAGCAGAAATGGGTCACAAAGCTACTGGGATTCGATTATGAGATTGTTTATAAAAAGGGGAGTGAGAATTTAGTAGCAGATGCCCTCTCACGCCTTCCAGAACAAGCTGAACTAGTAGCTATTTCTATTCCAATTTGCGAGACTTTGGAAGTTATCAGAAGGGAATGGTCAAATAATCCTGAGATCCAAAACATCGTTAAAAAATTAGAAGAAGCCCCCGGTTCTGTCTGAAATTATAGTTGGGATTCGGTGGACTTGCGCTATAAAGGCCGAATAGTGGTTGCCCCACATTATCCTTGCCAGGCAAAAATTCTGAAGGAGTTTCATTCATCACCCGTTGCTGGTCACTCGGGATTTCTCCGCACTTATAAGCGAGTTCGACAACTTTTTTACTGGAAAGGTATGAAAAATTTTATCAAGAAATTTGTTACTGAATGTGATGTTTGCCAACGTCACAAAAATGAGACAGTAGCCACCCCAGGCTTACTACAGCCCCTTCCTATTCCTAATGCTACTTGGACCGATATATCTATGGATTTCATTGACAGTCTCCCATCATCTCAAAGAAAGAGTACTATACTTGTAGTCGTGGATAGACTTACGAAGTATGCTCATTTCTGTACTTTACGACATCCTTATACTACTGCAAGTGTTGCTCATATTTTTGTGGAAAACATAACTAAATTGCATCGGAGTCCCCGTTCTATTGTTAGTGATAGAGACAAGATTTTTACTAGCTCCTTCTGGACAGAACTTTTTCGTTTACAAGGTACTCAACTGAATATGAGCACTGCTTATCATCCACAAACAGATGGGCAAACTGAAGTGGTAAATAGGTGCCTAGAAAATTACCTCCGATGCTTTACTAGCGACAAGCCAAAGGAATGGGTCAAATGGCTTCCCTGGGCAGAGTGGTGGTATAATACCTCTTACCATTCTTCTATTAAAATGACTCCATTTGAAGCAGTTTATGGCCAACCCCCATCTACAATTACAAAGTATGTACCCGGTTCTTCTAAAGTTGATCAAGTGGATAAGGAATTGATAGATAGAAATAAGATTATTCAGCTGTTAAAGGATAACCTCACAGTTGCACAAGCAAGAATGAAACAACAAGTTGATAAACACCGAAGTGAACGAGAATTTACTGTGGGTGATTGGGTTTTTCTTCGTCTTCAACCCTACAAGCAAACTTCCATAAAGGTCCGATCTTCCATGAAGCTATCTCCTCGGTTTTTTGGGCCTTATAAGGTATTAGAATGCATTGGACCAGTGGCCTACCACTTGGATTTGCTTGCTAGTTCTAAAATACATCCAGTCTTTCATGTTGCATGCCTTAAAAGGAAATTGGGTGAAGATGTACTAGTGCAGTGCCATTTGCCGGACACTACTACTACTGGGGAAGCTCAAGCTCAACCACAAGCCATACTTGATCGACGAGTTGTAATGTACCACAGACATCCTGTAACTGAAGTGCTAGTGCAATGGGCCAACTTACCAAGGGAAGATGCCACTTGGGAGTCCTACAGCATGCTAAAGGAGAAGTTTCCAGAATTTGATGCTGCTCAGCCTTGAGGGCAAGGCTGAATTGTAGGAGGCAGGATTGTTAGGAACCTTTTAATTTCCCTTTTATTTTTACGTATTTATTAAGTCTGTTTATTTTAACTAAAGTCGGAACTCTATAAATAGGGATGTAACTGCTTCTTTTCGCATCAATGAAAAATACTATTCTGTTTTTTGACAAACTGTAGGAGGCCGATCCCCTCGAAGCGATCAAGGAGGGCCGATCCCCTCAAAGCGATCATCCCTTTCTCTTCTTCTTTTTTACGATAAGACTGTAGGGTCTTATCAGTTTGGCCCCTTGTTGATGCGCCCGAAGGTATTGTACCCATCGGTTGCAAGTGGATCTTTAAGAAAAAAATCGGAGTAGATGGAAAGGTAGAGACCTATAAAGCAAGGCTAGTGGCTAAGGGGTATCATCAAAGGCAAGGTGTTGACTATGACGAAACCTTCTCACCCGTAGCAATGCTAAAATCCATCTGAATTCTATTTGCTATTGCAGCACACTATGATTATGAGATTTGGCAGATGGATGTGAAAACTATATTCCTCAATGGGAACCTCGATAAGGAGGTGTATATGATACAACCTGAGGGATTCGTGTCCAAGGACTGCCCAGATAAGGTGTGCAGGTTGCTTAGATCCATTTATGGACTAAAGCAAGCTTCCCGAAGTTGGAACATAAGATTTGATGAGGCAATCAGATCTTATGACTTCGTTAAGAACGAAGATGAGCCTTGTGTGTACAGGAAGGTTAGTGGGAGTGCTATCACCTTTTTGGTGTTATATGTGGATGACCTCCTGATCATTGGGAATGACGTAGGAATGCTATCCACAGTGAAGGCTTGGTTATCTAGACACTTCTCCATGAAGGACTTAGGGGAAGCATCCTATATCTTGGGGATTCGAATCTATAGAGATAGATCCAAGAGGATGCTTGGCTTGTCCCAATCCAGGTACATAGAAACCATTGTCAAAAGGTTTGGCATGGAAAATTCGAAGAGAGGTCTCATACCGATGAGACATGGGATATCGCTTTCTAGGAGTATGTCCCCAAAAACTTAAGAAGAAAGGGCAAACATGGATATGATACCTTATGCCTCAGCGATAGGGTCTATCATGTATGCCATGCTATGTACTAGGCCTGATATAGCGCATGCTCTGAGTGTAGTGTCACGAGTAGGTATCAAGCGGATCTAGGCTTGGAGCACTGGAAAGCAGTAAAGTATATCCTTAAGTACTTGAGAAGGACTAAGGATCTTTTACTAGTATATGGAGGTAGTAGCCTCAAGGTTGAAGGCTACACAAACTCAAGTTTTCAGTCTGATGTCGATGATAGCAAGTTGAATTCAGGGTATGTGTACACCTTGAATAGAGGAGCAATATGCTGGAAGAGTTCCAAGCAAGATACTACTGCTGACTCAACCATAGAGGCGGAATACATTGCTGCAGCAGATGTAGCAAAAGAGGAGTCTAGATGAAGAAGTTCATCATAGATTTGGGAGTCGTGCCAGATAGCGAGGAGTCGATTTCCTTATATTGCGACAACAACGGGGCGATTACTAAAATAAGGGAACCCGGGTCTCATCAGAAGTGTTCTGAGGAGGTTCTAACTTATTAGAGAGATCATGACCCGAGAAGATGTAGTAGTGGAAAGAGTTCCATCCGAAGATAACATTGCAGATCCACTGACAAAGCCGTTGTCTCAGATTGTCTTTGAGCATCACAGGGGTCTGATGGGGATCAGACACATAGGTGATTGGCTTTAGGTCAAGTGGGAGATTACTAGTCATAGGTGCCTAGCAAGCCAATCACGTGAGTGATGGCACGTGTGACTTGACACGGAATCTTTTTTACTTATTATATTTTGGCATTTATCACTTTATATATTGTCTATTGCATATAAGCATGTATATATTGTGATGTCCTTGGATCTGTGCAATAGGAATCGAATCATGATGAGATCACGATAATGAGACCGATTCACCTTTAAACACAGATCCTAAATAATCCAGGTCATAGGTTACTCGAGAGGGACATCGTGATAACCGAACAGACTAGTGTGCTGTATACCCGTCCATATGATTAATACAGTTGGTCTCATAGTTGCTCATGTGGGGACACTAGGGATACAGTATAGGTGCTCATTGGAGAATGAGTTCACTGATTGATCTGCTTATGGAATACTGGATGGTTGATGATGCCTTATTGTCAGACAGCGATTCCGTAGTCCTAGTGGTGTATCTGGTCCTTAGACTTGTGACACCAAGGATGTCCTGTATGAGTGCTCCACTCTTTGATACCAGACTTATAGGTTTGGCTGTGCCAGATCTAGTATAGCTGGTCATTGGGAGTGGAAGTCGACCTTACGAGGGTTATTGAGTGTCGATAGAGGATCATTCACTCTCGACGTCATGAGAGGAATATCCCATGTGTTCTTGCTCAGACAAATCCCTGGCCAGGGTCATTCATGTTGAGAGAGAAAGAGTTCTCCTGAAGAATCCGATTAGAGCAAGACTCGAGTAGAAATCGTATGGGTCTAACAACACCATACCCGATATACGGTCTCTGGGATATTAGATGGATGAGAGACTATAGGTACACGGTAACTGAGGACAGACAGGTCCAATGGATTGGATTCCCTTGTATCGTCTGCGGACTATGGCGTAGTGGCCTAGTACGTCTGTAGTCGATGAGTCGAGTGAATTATTATAGAGATAATAACTTACTAAGCTAGGAGTTCTGACAGCTATCACTCACGGCCAGCTCGATATTGGGCCCAGAGGGTCACACACATATGGTAGGCGTTACGATGGGTAGAGGTTCAGATATGAGATATCCGCCGGAGCCCCTATCTTACTGGATATCCAATAAGCCCCTGAATTATTGGATCCCATGGATGAGATCCAATAAAAGCCCATGAGAGATTATTAGATATTGATCCATTAATCTAAAAGGCTTCGATAATTGGATGCAGATCCAATACCCATTAGGGGAGGATCTATTAGGGTTTGACAAGGGGCCTCTATAAATAGGAGGGATTCAAAGCCTCATAGGCTAGAGCTTTTGCTTGCCTCTCCTATTCTCCTCCCCCTCTCCACCTCAGAGTAAGCCTGAAGTTTTTGAGGAGCGTCGTCGCAGCCCTGCTGTGTGGATCACCGCTAAAGAGGAGGACGCTTAACCTCCTTCATCATCTCCTAGAGATCTGCAAGGAAACAAGGATATACGATCTCCCTAGGTAACACAATTTATCTTATATGCAGTTTGTTTCGTGGATTTATGCGCACCAATCTTCGCACGACGTTGAACATCCTTTTGGGAAATTGGGGATTTTGTTTTTCTTGATCTTCCGCTGCGTATGTGATGTCACCCCCAAGATTTCCTAACAAAACCATATGGGCCTGACGACACTATGCCCACTATATGGCCTTTAGGATATTAGATAGATGAGGGACTATAGGCATACGATATATGAGGACAGATAGGTTCAAAAGATTGGATTCCCTTGTATCGTTTGGGGACTATGGTGTAATGGTCTAGTACGTCCGTGTTAGGACTCTAGCTAGGAGAGTCCTAATTGAGAGGGGCATTCATGTAAAATCTACCTAGCCGACCCCTATTAAAGAGACGAGTCTTGAGTAGGAGTCCTATTAGGAGTTAAGGTTTAGAAGCCCTATAAATAGCATATATTCATCCTCTTTTCTCAAGCAATAGATGAATCTTTTCTACAGCCTTTAAGTAGCAACTTAAAGGAAGGAACCCCTATAGAGTTCTGAGGTCGATCCCCTAAGGGATCAACCCTAAGCTTCGAATCTATAAGGGTTCTAACACTTGGTATCAAAGTAGCGTTCTTGGTATTTTGCTACCCTTCCATAGCCATCCATTAGCCCTCCACAGCCACCCAAAGCAATTCTCACAATTGCTCAAAAGATCGTCGCCAAATTCTGCAGTCATCTCCACCATCGCGGATCATCATTTGATCTCCCCATGAATTATAATAGGTTCTAATTTCCTACCTTACTACTACTACAATTTAGTTATCCTTATTTAAAATCCAACCATCTATCAGCCCTCCATAGCTGCCCAAAGCAATTCCCACAATTGCTTAAAAGATCATCGCTGAATTTTACCGTCATCTCCACCACCGCGGATCATCCTTTGATCTCCCCGTGAATTGCAATAGGTTTTGGTTTCCTACCTTACTGCTGCTGCAATTTAGTTATCCTTATTCAAAAATTTAAAAAAAATTGTTCATATATTGTTGCATAAACTTTTCATCGTAAAGTTTTCATCTCTACGACGAAAGATACACAACAGAATTCCGACCGCATAGTACAATCTGTTTGATCTTATCTTGCTACAGCATATTTTCTATCTAAATCTCTATGAATTTTTTATGACAGCTTTGACATTTCCTAATAGCAAATTTCCCTTTGATTTTGTCAAAAATTCTCAATATAAATCATTGATCTTTTACATCCAAACTGCTATATTTGAAAATCTACACTACAAAATTCCAATTGCATAGCGCAGTTTGTTTGATCTTGCGTTTGATCTTGCTACAGCATATTTTCTATCTAAATCTCTATGAATTTTTTATGACTCTTGCTACAGCATATTTTCTATCTAAATCTCTATGAATTTTTTATGACAGCTTTGACATTTCCTAATAGCAAATTTCCCTTTGATTTTGTCAAAAAATTCTCAATATAAATCATTGATCTTTTACATCCAAACTGCTATATTTGAAAATCTACACTACAAAATTCCAATTGCATAGCGCAGTTTGTTTGATCTTGCTACTGCATTTTTTCAATCCAAATCTCTACAAAATTTTTATGATAGCCTTAACACTTCCTAATAGCAGATTTCCCTTTGGTTTTGTTAAAAAATTCTCAATATAAACTACTAATCTTTTACATCCAAACTGCTACACTTTAGACATAAAAATCTGCTATAGTACCTTTCTATGATCCTCAATTCTTCCAAACCTTCCACCATCCTTGCTATTAACCCATCAATAGAAAAAAGATAGGGACATCTCTAATATATAGTCATATGCTATGGCTTCTCAAGATCCAATTGATGCCAAATTTGAAGCATGGGAATCTTATATTGAATTGCGGCTTGAATCGCGCTTGGAGGACAAATTATATACTTTGTTTGCAGAATTCAGAATTGGACAACCGCCGAGTCCAACCAAATTTTAGTGAGGAGAGAATTCAAAGAGGCCTCCAAAGAAGGAGAGACAACCCTCGGACATACTGCAGCCACATATGAGGGTGGACTTCCCACGATGGGAAGAAGGAGACCCGGTAGGGTGGATTTCATGCGCCGAACATTACTTTCACTACTACCGAACGTCAGATGATACTATGGTAGAAATTACTATCATCCACCTTAAAGGAGATGCTATTCAATATTATAATTGGCTAGAATACAATCATGGGGCTCTAACGTGGAATCAATTTAAGAACACATTGCTGAATCATTTCGGACCTACGGAGTATGAAAATATTGATGGCCAACTCGTAAAGATTCTAAAAGCCTCTACGATTCAAAAGTACTAAACCAAGTTTCAGAAGCTATCCTACCTTGCTTGTAATTGGACTGTTTGTCAATTGTTAGGAACATTCATCGAAGGACTTAAGCCAAAGATAAAAGGGGAGGTTAAGGCGTGGCAGCCACGTACCGTGAGAGTTGTGATTTCTTTCGCCCGAATATAAGAAGAATGGCTCAACCAAGATGTTTGGAGGATGAAAACTTCTCCTAGGCTCGTGGTATATAAACTTCCTTCTGCTCTTAGTTATCCTTTGTTGCTAATAAATTTGACAAGAGAAGAACTACATGACCTATCAGTAAAGGGTCTTTGTTGGCATTGAGATAAGCCATGGAACCGCGATCATTGTTGCAAAAGGGGTCGCCTCCTACTAATTGAACCTCTTGAAGACGTGGAGGAGGAGATCCAAGAGTATGAGGAAGAGGTCATGGATGAAGAACAATAGCCGGTTGATATTACGATGCATGCTCTTGCTGGTTACAAAATATCCTATCACCGTTCTTATTAACAGCAACCTCTCCTACTAATTGTTGGTTATGATGAAGAACAGCAGCCGGTCGTGAAGCAATAACCTATCACTATTCTTATTGACATCGGGAGCACTAATAATTTTATAAACAGCAAGGTTGCTATCCAGATAGCCTTATCTATTGAGAATTGTAGCAAGTTTGACGTTAAGGTCACCAACGGATGAATTTTGAAGTGTGATCATAGGTGCCCGTGGGTGAAACTATTGTTGCAGGACCAATTGATAATTGCATATTTCTTCCTCCTCCCTCTTGATGATTATGAGGTTGTGCTCAACATCAAATTGCTGATAACATTATGTGATGTTTCCTAGAATTTTATAAAACTAATTATGAAATTTTACAATAAGGAGAAATAGGTGATACTACACAGGAAACATGGGGCCGATGTAACGATGATTTGCATATAACGAATGGAAAATGTTTTGCACAAAGCATGTAGTGGCTTTTTGGTACAACTTGAGCAGCAAACTAAGGGAGAGCCAACAGAATTTGAAGATTCAAACCTACTTCCTTTGCTTGCTAAATTTTCAAATATATTTGACGAACCGCGCAACCTACCTCATACCCATCAGCATGATCATTATATACTAATTCTTCCAGGAAAACCTCTAAAAAATACTCGGTCATGTCAATATTCACATCTCCAAAAGGATGAAATAAAAAATATTATAAAAGAGATGCTCGAAACAAGAGTTATTCGGCCAAGTTGCAACTCCTACTCTTCACCGATACTCCTCGTACAAAAGATGGAACATGGTGAATGTGCATTGATTACCAAGCTCTCAATGGCATAACCGTCAAGGACAAATACCCCATTTCAATAGTAGATGAATTAATTGATGAATTAAAGAGAGCATGAGCCTTCACAAAGCCAGACCTTCGATCTGGGTATCATCAAATATGAGTGTGCGAATAAGATATACCAAACATTGTATTTCAAACACACGACGACCATTACGAATTTTTGGTAATGCCCTTTTAATACCGGAGAGGGTAAAAATACAAATGGATTTTGAAACAAAACTGATAGAATAGTTGTTCAGATAGAAAATATGATAGAAGACAAGGAACGAACTCTTGACGAAACTTTGATAAAAATGAAAAATAGCTCACCACTAAGTTTAAAATCAAAAGGGATACAGAAAGATCACCACTCTAATGATAATAAGCAAGGATACAGAACTGAAAGCAAAAGACTCACCACTCAAGGATGCATCCAAGAGATACAGAGTTCAAAAGAGCACTTCAAGAGAGCTTCTCCATGTTGAATCTCGGATTTTGATGATGAAGTCAATTGTCATGTTTTATCTAATCCATATGTTGAGATAAGTATGCAGGATTAACTACGAAAGCTTGAAGACATAAAGCGAGTCTACTGGAATCAAGTTCGATGGGTGTTTGAGAGTCCAAAGATTCGTCGGAGATGCTATCGGAACCAATCGAGAAGAAATCAGGGACTTGTCGGAGTTTTCGGAAGTCCGCCAAAGAGATCATCGAAGGTTCGCAGAGATCACCGAGAAGGCTCGGCTACTCGCTGATTTCGCCACAAGATCGGGAGCCAGTTGGGAGTCCATCAGAAGAAATCCAAGGGCGTATCGGAAATCCGCCGGAAGATCGCCGGAAAGGTCGCTAGAATAAGACTGGAAGTTCACCGGTTAAAAACTTGCTTAGGATTATGTTTTTAGTTACGTAGTTTGCATGTAATTAAGGTTAGGATTAAGAAATAATCCTATATCTTGATTATGGGCCAACTAGGCCCAAAATGAAACCTGGTTTGGGCCGGACTTAAAGCCCAACCAGTGACCATTGAGGTCAGGCAGTGGATCCGCCATACTAGGCGGTGGCACTGCCTAGCACCCAAAGAGCTAGGCGGTGGCACCGCCCAGCACCCGAAGAGCTAGGCGGTGGCACCACTGGTCTGGGCGGTGGCACCGCCTAGCACCCGAAGAGCTAGGCGGTGGCACCATTGGATTGGGCGGTGGCACCGCCCAGTACACTGTCAATGTTAGAACTGACAGGCGGTGGCATTGCCACAGACAGGCGGTGGCACCGCTAGCTTCGGGAACCGAAGAGAATTCAAATTTTGGAGCCCAAATTTGAATCCTCTTGAGGCCTATAAATACCCGTCAATTCTCAGCAAAGATTACAACTTTTGAGAAGCAATAGAGTAAAAAAAGGTCTTAGCAAAGCCTTAGCAAGTCTTACTTTCAAATTGCTTGAGTGTTCACCTCCCTTTCTTTCTTGCTGAAATTTTGTAAGAGTGTGAACTACTTGTAAAGGTTGTAAGAGGGGTGTTTGTCCTTCCCCTTCAAAGTGATTTGCTAGTGGAAGTTGGAGGCCTCATCGAAGAAGGCTTCGCAAGTGGATGTAGGTCATTTTGACCGAACCACTTTAAATCTGCGTGTTCCTTAAATGTGTGAGTTGTTATTTTTCTGCAATCATTATCTACATAGAAGCAAGTTTTTGTTCTTCACTCTACTCTAGTTACTATCGAACGAAATATCCTCGCATTTTACGGAATCAGTTTCAAACCTACTAGTTTTAATCCGCTGCACTAATTCACCCCCCCCCTCTTAGTGCCGCTCCGATCCTAACAATTGGTATCAGAGCAAGGCTCACTCTCATATTTGGTTTAATACCCAAGAGAGATGGCTTACTCCGGCATGCATGAGGGACACTCCATTACATGTCCACCTATGTTTAATGGGTCGGATTACACGTATTGGAAGACACGTATGAGAATCTTCCTCATTTCCATGGATTTCGAGCTTTGGACTATTGTTGAACATGGATTTCAAAAATCTTCTCTTCCGATGAGCGAATGGAATGAATCGGAGAAGAAAGTTTTTGCTTTAAACGCAAAGGCTATGAATGCCTTGTTTTGTGCACTAGACAAAAATGAATTTAATCGCGTTTCAATTTGTGATTCTGCTTTTGATATTTGGAGAACTCTTGAGGTCACTCATGAAGGCACTAACCGAGTGAAAGAGTCCAAAATCAATATTCTTGTGCACTCTTATGAACTTTTCCGAATGAAACCAAGTGAGTCCATCGGAGACATGTACACCCGTTTCACGGATGTCATCAATGGACTCAAAGCTCTTGGTAAAGATTTTTCTAACTTTGAACTAGTAACTAAAGATCTTAAGATCCCTTACTCAAAACGTTGGGATCCCCAAAAGTTACTGCCATTCAAGAGGCCAAGGACCTTAAACTTCCCCTCTTGAAGAACTTATTGGGTCTCTAATGACCTAACGAATGGACATGTCAAGCTCATGACGAGCTCGCGAACCCCCTCCCAAAGAACAGGAAGGATATGGCACTCAAATCAAACTAAAGATTTTTTCTAACTTGAACTAGTAACTAAAATCTAAGATCCTTACTAAAGTTGGGATCCAAAAGTTACTGCCATTCAAGAGGCCAAGGACCTTAAAACATTCCCTCTGAAGAACTTATTGGGTCTCTAATGACCTACGAAATGACATGTCAAGCTCATGACGAGCTCGAGAACCCCCTTCCAAAGAACCGGAAGGATATGGCACTCAAATCACAAGAAGACCACTTGAAAGGAACATCAAGTTGATGAGGACAGTGACCAATGACATTGCACTTTTGACTAAAAATTTAAAAAATTATAAGAAAGAACAAATTAAAATAACACCAAAACAACCATTGAACATAAAAAGGCCCAAGCTGATATGCTATGAATGCAAGAAGCCGGGGCATTTCAAAAATGAATGTCCCCAAGCCAAAAAGAGAACATCAAAGAAGAAGGAGCTCAAAGCAACGTGGGATGATTCAAGCGCATCCGAAGAAGAGGAGTCCAACACCGAGCAAGTTGCTCATTACGCCCTAATGGCCATCGGAGAGGAGGTAACGAATTTAATTGATGCAGATTTATCTTATCATGAATTATTAAATGCCTTCCATGAGTTATTTGATGAATGCAAAACAATTAGTAGAAAATATAAAGTGTTAAAAAAGGAGCATGATAGTCTTACTTGTAATTTTGATAAATTAAAAACTGAATATAATGATAGTTTAGCTCCATGCATAAAATGCCATGATCTAGAAACTCTCCAAAAGGAGAACTTGCTACTTAAGGACACCTTGAAGAAATTCGAGGTCGGTAGCAAGTCTTTGAACATGATCCTTACAAATAAGGGTCACGTTCCTAAAAGAAGTGGAATCGGATTTGTGAGAAGTTCTCACCAAAATCCAACCACCTTCATTAAAGGTCCTATCTTACATGTTCAACACCAAAGCAATTGCAACTTTTGTTACAAATATGGACATAAAACTTATCAATGTCCATTCAAGAAAATTAGTCCGAACAAATTGATTTGGTTCCTAAAGGAACCATGATCAAGTCTATGCAACATGATAAACAAGTTAGATCAGTTTTTAAGGCACCCAAAAGTAAATGGGTACCTAAAAATAATCCCTTCTTGTAGAAACATACACCATCACAAGCTAGGAGCAAGAGATGGTACCTTGATAGTGGATGCTCAAGGCATATGACCGGAGATCCATCCCAATTCTCCAAGCTCACTAGCATAGACGAAGGCTATGTCACCTTCGGAGACAACAACAAAGGCAAAATCATTAGCAAGGGAACCATAGGTAACAAATTAAACTTTTCTATTGATAATGTATTACTAGTTGATGGATTGAAACATAATCTCTTGAGTATTAGTCAATTATGTGATAAAGGTTATATCGTTAGATTTGAATCAAATGTGTGTATTATTGAAAAACTAAACAATAAAATGACTATGATTGCATTAAAACAAAATAATGTCTACACCATCAATCTTGATGAACTAGGTAATGAAATGTGCCTCTCTGCTTTAAAAGATGATGCTTGGCTTTGGCATAGGAGATTAGGCCATGCAAGCATGAAACTAATATCTAAGATCTCCTCTAGAGAATTAGTACGAGGGATTCCCAATATGAAGTTTGTTTAGGACAAAGTATGCGATGCGTGTCAACTAGGTAAACAAATAAAAACTAGTTTCAAACCAAAAAATCAAATTAGCACCACTAGACCATTACAATTGATCCATTTGGACTTATTTGGACCAATTGACACGACAAGTCTAGGAGGAAGCAAATACGCTTTTGTGATTGTAGATGATTATACTAGATACACTTGGACCTATTTCTTGGCTCACAAAAGTGATTGTTTCAAATGTTTCTCTAAATTTTGTAAACTCACTCAAAACGAAAAAGGATTCATGATTTCATCAATTCGAAGTGATCACGGTGGCGAATTTTAAAACCGCGATTTCCAAAATTTTTGTGAAGTTAACGGATATAACCATAACTTCTCTACTCCAAGAAACCCGCATTAAAATGGAGTAGTAAAAAGAAAAAATAGAAATCTACAAGAAATGGCAAGAACTATGTTGAATGAACATAGTCTACCCAAGTACTTTTGGGCCGAAGCCGTGAATACGGCTTGATAGACCATCTCTATCAAAAACTCCCTATGAATTATGGAATAACAAAACACTAAATGTTTCTTATTTTAAAGTTTTCGGTTGCAAATGCTTTATTTTAAATGAAAAGGATGCCTTAGGAAATTTTGATGCTAAATCCGATGAAGGCATCTTTCTTGGTTACTCTTCCGTTTCTAAGGCTTTTCGTGTTTTTAACAAAAGAACCTTAGTTATAGAAGAGTCTATTCATGTAATTTTTAATGAAATTTCCGAGTTAAAGAAAAATGATTTTGATGATGATATTGGTTTCGAAATTTTGGATTTAAAGGAACCCCCTCCTCAAAATAGCAACTTGGATGCATCTTCTTCCAAAATCTCCTTACCCAAGGAATGGAAGTATGTAGATGCTCATCCAAAAGAGCAAATTATAGGAGATACATCACAAGGGGTTCAAACTCGTTCTTCTATCAAGAATTTTTGTGCTAATGCTGCCTTTCTCTCTCAAATCGAACCTAAATGCATTGACAAGGCCTTGAAAGATGATTCTTGGGTCATTGCAATGCAAGAGGAATTGAATCAATTTGAGAGGAATGAGGTATAGAAGCTTGTTCCTCGACCTAGTGACCATTTAGTCATTGGTACTAAATGGGTCTTTAGAAACAAGCAAGACGAATATGGTATCGTGGTTAGAAACAAGGCTAGATTAGTAGCCAAAGGTTTCAACCAAGAAGAAGGTATCGACTACGAAGAAACCTTCGCTCTTGTGGTAAGATTAGAAGCCATTAGGATGCTCCTTGCCTATGCTAGTAGTAATAATTTTAAACTATTTCAAATGGACGTCAAAAGTGCCTTCTTGAATGGTTTTATTTCGGAAGAAGTATATGTCGAACAACCTCCTGGATTTGAAAATTCTCTTCTTCCTAATCATGTATTCAAATTGACTAAGGCTCTCTATGGTTTGAAACAAGCTTCTAGAGCTTGGTACGAAAGGCTTAGTTCCTTTCTTATTTTAAATAATTTTACCAAAGGCAAGGTTGATACTACATTGTTTATCAAACATTTTGAAAATAATTTTCTTATTGTGCAAATTTATGTTGATGATATTATTTTTGGTTCTTCGGATGAATCACTATGTGAATCATTTGCCAAAAATATGAGTCATGAATTTGAAATGAGTTTAATGGGAGAATTAACTTTTTTCTTAGGCTTACAAGTTAAGCAACTAAGAAATGGCATCTTTATTAGTCAAACTAAATATACTTTAGATTTGCTAAAGAGATTTAATATGGAAAGCTCAAAAGCTATTAACACTCCTATGAGCACATCCACTAAGTTAGAAGTTGATGAAAGTGGAGAAAACTTCGATCAAAAAACTTATAGGGGTATGATAGGAAGTTTACTTTACCTCACTGCAACTAGACCAGATATCATGTTCAGTGTAGGACTTTGTGCTAGGTTTCAATCGAACCCTAAGATATCTCATCTCAAAGCGGTTAAAAGAATACTTAGATATCTTAAAGGTACCACAAATCTAGGATTATGGTATCCGAAAACTGAGAAGTTTGAGTTAATTGCTTATGCTGATGCAGATTTTGCTGGATGTAGATTAGATAGAAAAAGCACATCAGGAACATGTCAATTTTTGGGACATGCTCTTGTTTCCTGGTCATCTAAGAAACAAAACTCGGTTGCACTATCAACAACCGAAGCTGAGTATATAGCAGCTAGTGCATGCTGTGCACAAGTTGTGTGGATGAAAAACACCTTAGAAGATTATAAAGTTCATGTTAAAAATATTCCCATTAAATGTGATAACACAAGTGCTATATGTTTAACAAAGAATCCCATTCAACACTCAAGAACAAAACATATTGATATTAGACATCACTTTATACGAGATCATGTCACTAATCATGATATAGTTATAGAGTTCATTGATACTAAACATCAACTAGTTGATATTTTTACAAAGCCTTTAAGTGAAGAACAATCACTTAATTACTATGATGATTCTACATGCCTTAATAACATGTTGGAAATTTTGTGTTTTGGATATAAAAATTTCCATGATAACAAGCATGTTTTATCTTCATGATTGCGTTTTGAAAATCTATAGAAAAACCTTGTCCGAATGCATGAAAATGTTAAATTTCAGATTTGGTATCTTCTTGATCCTAACAATCAGATTTTCTTGATACATCATTCTCTTCCAACTTAATGTAGCTTTCATAAGCATATGTCATATCGAGTTTGATTCATATCATTGATTTTTGACATATGGAATCAATTAGCAAATGCATCTCTCATAAACTTATCATGTAAAAAAATAATAATAATAATAACAAATAAAAAGGAAGAAGTTTTCAAAGCTATCTCCATGTCATGTCTTCCTTGAGATGTTTGTATATTTGGTATCCTATCTCTCTTTGTTGAAAAAATGACATGAACTTGCTTATGGCATCTCACTTATATTTAAAATTTGCTTATATTGTTCTCCTTTTTGTTGATGACAAAGGGGGAGAAATATATGAATTGATGCTATGAGTGCCATATTTGAATGAGAAATTTTTACATGAATTGATGCTATAATTGCCAAATTTGCATTATGCCATGATTGCATCATGTTAAGATATCAAGAACTTGCATTGCAATCTTACATGTTGATATCTTACCATATGATGAAACGATTACTATCTTTTACACTTGAAATGTAAAAATTGAAAATGGATGTCAAGCCTTGACATCATTTTCAGAGAGATACATCATGATAGGAATCATGATGGAGTATTGATAAGGTTAAGCATCTTAACTTATCAATATGTCTGTTGAATTCAAAGGGTCTGAATTCAAGAATGTCTTATCTCAAGTATGGCATATAGATAGGGGGAGTTAAGGTTAACTCCGTTATCAATTGATTGTCATCATCAAAAAGGGGGAGATTGTTGAATCTCGGATTTTGATGATAAATTCAATTGTCATGTTTTATCTAATCCATATGTTGAGATAAGTATGCAGGATTAACTACGATAGCTTGAAGACATAAAGCAAGTCTACCGGAGTCAAGTTCAATGGGTGTTTGAGAGTCCGAAGATTCGTCGGAGATGCTGCTGGAACCAATCGAGAAGAAATCGGGGACTTATCGGAGTTTTCGGAAGTCCGCCGAAGAGATCATCGGAGGTTCGCAGAGATCACCGAGAAGGCTCGGCTACTCGTTGACTTCGCCACAAGATCGGGAGCCAGCTGGGTGTCCGTCGAAAGAAATCCAAGGGCGTATCGGAAGTCCGTTGGAAGATCGCCGGAACAAGACTTGAAGTTCGCCGGTTAAAAACTTGCTTAGGAGTATGTCTTTAGTTACGTAGTTTGAATGTAATTAAGGTTAGGATTAAGAAATAATCCTATATCTTGATTAGGGGCCAATTGGGCCCAAAATGAAACCTGGTTTGGGCCGGACTTAAAGCCCAACCAGTGACTAGTAAGGTCGGGCGGTGGAACCGCCGGTCTGGGCGGTGGCAACGCCCAACACCCGAGAGACCGCTGGTTTGGGCGGTGGCACCGCCCAGCACCCGAGAGCCTGGCGGTGGCACCGTCTAGTACACTGTCAGTGTCACAACTGACAAGCGGTGGCACCGCCACTGACAGGCGGTGGCACCGCTAGCTTCGGGAACCGAAGAGAATTCAAATTTTGGAGCCCAAATTTGAATCCTCTTGAGGCCTATAAATACCCCTCTATTCTCAGCTGAGATTACAACTTTTTGAGAAGCAATAGAGTAAAAAAAGTCTTAGCAAAGCCTTAGCAAGTCTTACTTTCAAATTGCTTGAGTGTTCACCTCCCTTTCTTTCTTGCTGAAATTTTGTAAGAGTGTGAACTACTTGTAAAGGTTGTAAGAGGGGTGTTTGTCCTTCCCCTTCAAAGTGATTTACTAGTGGAAGTTGGAGGCCTCATCGAAGAAGGCTTCGCAAGTGCATGTAGGTCATTTTGACCGAACCACTTTAAATCTGCATGTTCCTTGAATGTGTGAGTTGTTATTTTTCTGCAATCATTATCTACATAGAAGCAAGTTTTTGTTCTTCACTCTACTCTAGTTACTATCGAACGAAATATCCTCGCATTTTACGGAATCAGTTTCAAACCTACTAGTTTTAATCCGCTACACTAATTCACCCCCCCCCCCCCTCTTAGTGTCGCTCCGATCCTAATAGATACTACATTGTTTATCAAACATTTTGAAAATAATTTTCTTATTGTGCAAATTTATGTTGATGATATTATTTTTGGTTCTTCGGATGAATCACTATGTGAATCATTTGCCAAAAATATGAGTCATGAATTTGAAATGAGTTTAATGGGTGAGTTAATATTCTTTTTAGGATTGAAAATCAAACAACTTAGTGACGGTATATTTCTTAACCAATCTAAATATACATTAGAATTGTTAAAATGATTTAACATGGATAATTCAAAAGCAATAAACACCCCTATGAGTACTTCGACTAAGTTAGATATGGATGAAAACAACGAAAATTTTGATCAAAAAACGTATAGGGGAATGATAGGTAGTCTACTCTACCTCACCACGACTAGACCGGATATTATGTTTAGTGTGGGACTTTACACTAGGTTTCAATCTAATCCTAAATTATCTCATCTCAAGAGTGTTAAAAGAATATTTAGATATCTTAAAGGAACTCCAAATTTAGGACTTTGGTATCCGAAATCAGAAGAATTCAATTTAATAGCTTATGCATATGCCGATTTTGGTGAATGTAGGATAGATAGAAAAAGTATATCCGGAACATGTCAATTTTTAGGACATGCACTTGTTTCTTGGACTTCCAAGAAACAAAATTTAGTTGCACTATCTACGGCGGAAGCCGAATACATCGCTACAAGTGCATGCTATGCACAAATTGTTTGGATGAAAAATACATTAGAAGACTATGGAATTCACTTGAAAAATATTCCCATAAAATGTGATAATATAAGTGTCATATGTCTTACCAAAAATCCAATTCAGCACTCTAGAACTAAGCATATCGACGTTAGGCATCATTTCATATGCGATCATGTCCTTAACAATAATGTTGTTCTAGAATTCATTGACACAAAGCATCAATTGGCAGACATCTTTACAAAAGCCTTAAATGAAGACCAATTTGAATTTATTAGAAGGGAACTAGGCATGTTAAATTATCCCTAAGAATGTACTTTCCGAAAAGTTTTTCATCCTCTTTCCGTTCCTTGGTGGATTTGATCCTTCTCTTTCAATTCCAAAAGAAATATTTATCCTAACATCTCTGAAAAATAAAAAATAAAAAAGGGGGGAAGGAATGAAAATTTTTTCGCGGCATGCCAGCGGTGGCACCGCTAGAACCGATGGTAGCATCGCCTTCCTTCCGCGGCATGCCAGTAGCGGCACCGCCAGAACCAGCGGTAGCACCGCCTGAGCGTTCGGTCGCTAGGCGATGGCACCACTCGGTTTGGCAGTGGCACCGCCCGAGAGCCCCTATATAAATCTAAGGATTAGGGCCGGTGGTGACACCGCCCCCAACCCGTGAGAACCTGCCTCAACCCTCCCCCAACCTCTCTAAAGCCTCATTCCAACATTTAGAAGTCTTGGAAAGGGATTCTTGTTGGTCCAAGCTCTCCATCTTTCAAGAAATTCTCCATAAGGTAAAACCTGAAATTTTCTTCTTCCTTTTTTCATTATTTTCCCTACCCTTTACAGTTTCATATTTTTGATCCATCATCTTGTCTAGATAATGGCTCCTAAGAGATCAAAAGGGAAAAGGATTGTAGGAGATTCATATGCCCAAAATCTTTTAAATCTAAAGAAGTAGCACTTAGATTTCCAAATTTCGAAACAAGAACTATACATGGTAAACACATTGATCTAAATGAACTAGGAAACCTAGAACCCATTGGGTGGTTTGCACATTTAGATGCCTTACCTCTCCTACAAATCAATGAACCAATTTATCCTAGGTTAGTTAGGCTATTTTATGCAAACTTGTGTGTGGACAACGAAAGCCTAAGTACTTACCTTTTAGGAATACAGATTAGAATCTTTGATAGTACTACTTATGAACTAATTGGAATTACTGAAAAGGATAATGGCTATTACTTTAGAAACAAATGGGATGTCAATATGATTGGAGCAACTTACTCCGAAGCCTTAGAAACTATCTTTGAAAATTCGAACCCAGGCATGATACCCAAGAGTTGCGAGCACCTACTACCCTTTAATTTTAAAATTCTTCATCACATCATGACTAGCATACTACTTCCCAAGCAATTTCATCTTGATAAAATGAGTCAAATAGAGCTAAGCACCATGTACTGGATTATAACCAGACAAAATAATTGTTTTGGATACTTAATCCGGCAACACATGCAGGATATAATAGCTAAAGACACTATGTTACCATATGTGGGGTTAATTACTCGATTAATACTTGCCCATAATATTAGTGTCTCGCCTGATGAAAAAACTATTCAAGTTGATCGTTTTAACACCATCAATAAGAATGTATTGAAAAGACTTATGTGCACTTTTAGCAATGGTATATGGGTCAGGCAACCTAGAAGGACTGATCCAATTCCCCCACTAGTAGAACACCCTGAAACACCAATTCTTAGGGGAAATGAATCTCCTCCTCCTAGTCCCTTTGGCGTAGCACCTTCAGCTCCTGCTTCATCCTCTGAAGAACTCATTTTGGTAGAATTGTATCAGATCAAATCACAACAAGACCAACTCAAAACACAGCAAGAGCAGATTCAAACTCAGCAATTTGAAATTTTGCAGGAACTATGGCAAATGAATCAAAAAATAGATATCATGTATCAACACTGTGCATTTCCTTCTAAAGATTAATCAATGTATCTTTTATCTTGACATGCGATCTTTGTCATCTTCTCTCCTTGAATGATGTTGAACCTTCTTTTGCAATGTATTTTGAATGATGTTGAATCTTCTTTTGCGATGTATTTTGAATGAAAGATAAAGTTTTAATTCTGGATTAATTTTTTTTTAACTAAATTCTATAGTAATGTTGAATTCCTTTGCTTTAATAATCACAAATTATATGCTTAAAGTCGCTCTCCTTTTTGTTGATGACAAAGGGGGAGAAATATGGTAAATTGATAATTGCTATGCTATGATTGCCATATTTTCACTATGAAATGTTTGCATTATGTTAAGATATCAAAAGCTTAAATCATAATTTTATATGTTGATATCTTACTATGATCACTATCATTCACGTTTAAAATATAAAACTTGAAAATGATTGTAAATTGATAATTGTTATGCTATGATTGCCATATTTTCACTATGAAATGTTTGCATTATGTTAAGATATCAAAAGCTTAAATCATAATTTTATATGTTAATATCTTGCTATGATCACTATCATTCACGTTTGAAATATAAAACTTAAAAATGGTTGTCAAGTCTTGACATCATTTTCAGAAAGATACATCATGATAGGAATCATGATGGGAGTATTGATAAGGTTTAACTTATCAATATGTCTCTTGAATTCAAAGGCCTTGAATTCAAGAATGACTTATCTCAAGTATGGCATATAGATAGGGGGAGTTAAGGTTAACTCCGTTATCAATTGATTGTCATCATCAAAAAGGGGGAGATTGTTGAATCTCGGATTTTGATGATGAAGTCAATTATCATGTTTTATCTAATCCATATGTTAAGATAAGTATGCAAGATTAACTACGAAAGCTTGAAGACATAAAGCGAGTCTACCGGAATCAAGTTCGATGGGTGTTGAGAGTCCGAAGATTCATCGGAGATGCTGTCGGAACCAATCGAGAAGAAATCGGGGACTTGTCAGAGTTTTCGGAAGTCCGCCAAAGAGATCATCGAAGGTTCACAAAGATCACCGAGAAGGCTTGGCTACTTGCTGATTTCGCCACAAGATCGGGAGCCAGCTGGGAGTCCGTCGGAAGAAATCCAAGGGCGTATCGGAAGTCCGCCGGAAGATCGCCGGAAAGCTCGCCGGAACAAGACTTGAAGTTCGCCGGTTAAAAACTTGCTTAGGATTATGTTTTTAGTTACGTAGTTTGCATGTAATTAAGGATAGGATTAAGAAATAATCCTATATCTTGATTAGGGGCCAATTGGGCCCAAAATGAAACCTGGTTTGGGCCGGACTTAAAGCCCAACCAGTGACCATTGAGGTCGGGCGGTGGAACCGCCATACCAGGCGGTGGCACCGCCTAGCACCCGAAGAGCTAGGCGGTGGCATCGCCTAGTACACTATCAGTGTCAAAACTGACAGGCGGTGGCATTGCCCAATACACTGTCAGTGTCAGAACTGACAGGCGGTGGCACCGCCACTGACAGGCGGTGGCACCGTGAGCTTCGGGAACCGAAGTGAGTTCAAATTTTAGAGCCCAAATTTGAATCGAGGCCTATAAATACCCCTCAATTCTCAACAGAGATTACAACTTTTGAGAAGCAATAGAGTAAAAAAAAAGTCTTAGCAAAGCCTTAGCAAGTCTTACTTTCAAATTGCTTAAGTGTTCACCTCCCTTTCTTTCTTACTGAAATTTTGTAAGAGTGTGAACCTCTTGTAAAGGTTGTAAGAGGGGTATTTGTCCTGACCCTTCAAAGTGATTTGCTAGTGGAAGTTGGGGGCCTCATCGAAGAAGGCTTCACAAGTGGATGTAGGTCATTTTGACCGAACCACTTTAAATCTGCATGTTCCTTGAATGTGTGAGTTGTTATTTTTCTACAATCATTATCTACATAGAAGCAAGTTTTTGTTCTTCACTTTACTCTAGTTACTATCGAACGAAATCAACTCGCATTTTACGGAATCAGTTTCAAATCTACTAGTTTTAATCCGCTGCACTAATTCACCCCCCCCCCCCCCCCCCCTCTTAGTGCCACTCCGATCCTAACACTCCAATATTCTTAGTTTTTTAAAAACCTTTTCTAAGCCCTAAACATGAAAATAAATACTAGTGCATGAAACAACCCTTCATGTATAGGGAATTTCGAGATTAAGTGTTTTACAACTGCCAACCACCTCCTTTAATGTATTCCTTCGCCATGAAGAAAAGCACCATGACACAGCTTTACCTTTATGCAGGGAATATGCTGCCAACCACCTCCTTTAATGTATTCCTTAGCCATGAAGAAAAGCACCATGACACAGCTTTACCTTTGTGCAGGGAATATGCTGATGAGCTGTCTTATCTAAGTTGACTGAGTTGAAGATTATGGGGCAATATTGTTGGCTAAAAAATTATCATATTATCAGCATAGTCCATATGAACAGATTATAGCAAATTAGACACTCCCGTGTCAATCTCCCCTGGTTGAAAAAGACTTATTCTCAAGTCCTTGTTTGTTTCATCAATAAGATTATGAAAATGACTTAAATCAGCTACATTAAATGTTGGGGATACTCCGTAATCTTTAGGTAGCTCAATCTCATAAGCATTTTTGCCAATTCTTTTAAGCACCTTGAATGGACCATCAGCCTTTGGTTTTAGTTTTCCAAATTTGCCCAATGGAAACCTCTCCTTCCTGATGAATCCAAACCAAATCACCTGCATTAAACTCCACATGTTTTCTATGTTTGTTGGCAACTTGCATGTACCTCTCATTTTGCTTCTCAATGGCTGCTTTCACACCCTCATGCAGCTTCTTTATCTGCTTAGCTCTTTCATCAGCATCTCCACTAAATTGCTTTGTTGTAGAATGAGGGATTAAGTCCAAAGGACCAGTAGGATTAGCACCGTAAACTACTTCAAAAGGACTCTTACCAATACTATGATGCATAGAACGATTATAGGCAAACTCAATTTGTGAAAGAATGACGTCCCATTACTTAATATTCTTGCCAACATAGCTTCTAAGCAAATTTCCCAAGCTTCTGTTTGTTATCTCAGTTTGCCCATCGGTTTGTGGATGATGCGAGCTGCTAAAATTCAAAGAAGTACCCAGCTTCCTCCAAAGAGTTCTCCAAAAATGACTTACAAATTTTGAATCTCGATCAGACACCATAGTTCTTGGAATACCATGCAATTTAACAATCTCCTTAAAATATAAATCAGCAATATGAGATACATCATTTGATTTATTGTATGGAACAAAGTGAGACATTTTTGAAAATCTGTCAACAACAACCATGATAGAATCCTTGTTCCTTTGAGTTCTTGGCAATTCCAAAATGAAATCAAGACTCACATCCTCCCATGGAGCATTTGGCACTGGCAATGGAGTGTACAAACCAGAATTTTGACTTCTTGTTTTTGCCAAATGACATGATCGGCATCGCTTCACATGTCTATCCACATCTCTGAACATTTTAGGCTAGTAGAAATTTGATTGAACAAGAGCTAGAGTCTTGTCCCTACCGAAATGTCCTCCCAAAACACCACTATGAGCTTCAGCTAGAATTACTTGTCTCAAAGAACAAGATGGAACACACAAAGCATTAGCTCGAAAAAGAAAATCATCAAAGATAAAAAATTATTGAAAGGAACTTGATTTACAATTCTACCATATTGAGTCGAAATCCACATCATTCTCATAGAGATCTTTGAATGTTTCAAATCTAACCACTTTAACTTCCATTGCTGATAATAAAGAATGTTTTATGCTCAATGCGTCAGCAACTACATTTTGAACACCAGATTTATGCTTGATTGTAAAGTTGTAAGATTGTAAAAACTCCACCCAAGCTGCATGCCTCTTGTTTAGCTTGTGCTGGTGATTAATGAACTTTAATGCCTCGTGATCAGAATATAGAACAAATGGCTTGGCAAGAAGATATTGACTCCAATGAGACAAAGCTCGATAAATCGCATAAAACTCCTTATCATAAGTAGAGTATTTCTTTCTTGTATCATTCAACTTTTCACTAAAAAATGCAATGGGCTTTCCGTCTTGACTCAAAACAGCACCAATTCCCATATTAGATGCATCACATTCAACTTCAAACACATTATCAAAATTTAGTAGAATTAAGATAGGAGCTTCGGTCACCTTTCTTTTTAAAAGCTCAAAAGCATCATTAGCTTCACTAGTCCATTTAAATTTATCACATTTCAGACATTCGGTGATTGGAGCGACAATAGAGTTGAAACCCTTGATAAATCTTTTGTAAAACGAAGTTAAGCCATGGAAACTCCTCACATCAGGTAATGAAGCAAGTGTCAA
This sequence comes from Musa balbisiana, assembly GCA_004837865.1. Lineage (NCBI taxonomy): Eukaryota > Viridiplantae > Streptophyta > Magnoliopsida > Zingiberales > Musaceae > Musa > Musa balbisiana. The sequence continues at coordinate 19,246,377 of CM017195.1, read as the reverse complement.
CCAACTGAGAATAGCCTCTACCTTACTTTGATCTATCATGATTCCATCTTTTGAAACAACATACCCCAAAAATACCATACAAGAAGTAAAGAAATCACACTTCTTTAGATTAGCATAAAGCTTTTGCTGCCTCAAAATAAAAAAGATCTCTTTCAGATGATTCATATGCTCCTCTTTGCTCTTGCTGTATACCAATATGTCATCAAAATAAACTACAACAAATATTCCAATGCATGGCTTAAGTATGTGATTCATAAATATCATGAAGGTACTAGGAGCATTAGATAGCCCAAATGGCATAACCAACCATTCACATAAGCCTTTTCTAGTTTTAAATGTTGTTTTCCACTCATCTCCAGGCCTCATTCTTATTTGGTGATAGCCACTCCTCAAATCAATTTTAGAGAAAATATAAGCACCACACAATTGATCAAGTAAATCATCTAACCTTGGAATAGGAAAGCGATAATGCACTGTGATTTTGTTGATGGTGTGACTGTCCACGCACATTCTCCAAAAACCATCCTTCTTAGGCACCAACAAGGCTAGAACCGCACAAGGACTCATGCTCTCCCGAATTAACCCTTTTTTCACCAATTCATCAACTTGCCTTTGAAGTTCTTCATGCTCCTTAGGACTCATTCTATATGCTGCCTTATTAGGTAGAACAGCCCCTGGAATGAGATCAATGTGATGTTGGATATCTCTCAAGGGTGGAAGGCCATGTGGAATCTCTTCTGATATAACATCTTCAAATTCTCCCAGGATTTGTTTCATGATTGCTGGTGTCTCCTTGTGTTGTTCATTTTCCTCTACTACTACTAAAGCCATAATATGACCACCCTTGTCTAATTCACCTTTGCATTCACTATAGGACATAAAAGCGCTAACTTTCTTCTTTGGTGCACTGATTTCAGATGGTTGTAATGGAGCTAAGATAATCTTCTTATCATTCACCTTAAAAGAATAAGTATGTTTGTAGCCGTCATACAACACCCTTCTATCATAATGCCAAGGTCTACCCAATAGTAAATGACAAGCATCCATAGGAGCAACATCACACCATACTTTATCTTTATAATACTTGCCAATAGAAAATGAAACTAAACATCTTTTAGTTACATTGATGTCATTTCCTTTCTGTAGCCAATATAACTGGTATGGATGTGGATGATTGATGGTGTCCAACTTTAGCTTCTGCACCATCTCCAAAGATATCACATTCTCAAAGCTGCTGCTGTCGATGATCACCAAGCATACCTTGCCAAGAGAAGTGCATTTTGTGTGAAACACATTTTTTATCACCCAACTATCATCGTCGGCCACATAGGACACTTATAAACTACGTTGCAATAAAATAGACAAACCATGATCAGCATAAGTAATCTCTTCCTCATCATCATCGTATTTTAGTTCATCCTCAACTTCATCCTCTCCTCCATCACTATGATCTTCAACCAAAGTTATAATCCTCCTATTTGGAAAATCTAAAGCAATATGCCCAAAACCATGACATTTGAAGTATTTTCGGCCACTTGGGGTAGAAGAATTAGGTGTTTTTTTGTTGCCAACAGATTCTTCACCCTTATCTTGCACCTTCGATATCACCTTGCTTTGGACAGTAGGCTTGGAACTTCCTCCTTTTGTATAGCCTTCTTTTGAGTCATACCGAAAACTCTTTTCAAACTTCTGTTGTTTTTCAACTTTTAATGTCAGCTTGCTCACATCATTTAAAGACTAATATGGCTATAGTTGAACAACTTTAGCAATCTCATACTTCAGACCTCCTAAGTATCTTGCAATTATTTGCTCTTCCAATTCCACAAGCTCTCCTTTCAACATCAAATTATCAAATTCTATAGTTTACTCCTCCACACTAAGATCTTTTTACTTGAAATCATGTATTTTGAGAAAGATCTCTTGCCTATAATTATGAGGTAAATACTTTCTCTTTAGCTCCCTTTTCATTTTCTCCCATATAACGATCTTACTCTTCCCCTCACGTTCTCTTTGTTTCTTCAAATTTTCCCACCAAAAAGATGCATTCCGTCTGAGTTTGAGTGCCACAAGTTTGACCTTCTTTTCTTCCGGTGGTTAATAAAAATCGAAAATTCTTTCTACTGTATTAAGCCAATCGATAAAATCATTAACATTTATTTTACCTTTAAATTTTAGAATATCTAATCTAGGATTATATTTATTCTGCTACTCGTCTTGGACTTCATTTCTTCTTCGACATCTACTCGACTCCCTTGGAAGATGAGGTATATCATTATCAGAAGAAAACTCTCGAACGTCATTTTCATGTTGGTTGTGTCTACTTTGAAGTTCATCGATTATTTCATTTTTTTCTTGTAGACTCCGCAGCAATTTTCGTAGCTACAGCCTCAACGACTCAATGTCATCTTCATGGTCGCTACCTTCACCAACTACATCTTTTCCATTTCGCCTTACCATGATCTCTAGCCTTTAGCTCTGATACCAAACTAATACCGGGGAGGGTAAAAATGCAGAATGGATTTCGAAATAAAATCGATAGAATAGTTGTTCAGATAGAAAATATCATAGAAGACAAGGAACGAACTCTTGATGAAACTTTAATAAAAATAAAAAATAGCTTACCACCAAGTTTAAAATCAAAAGGGATACAGAAAGATCACCACCCTAATGACAATAAACAAGGATACAGAACTGAAAGCAAAAGACTCACCATTCAAGGATGCATCTAAGAGATACAGAGTTCAAAAGAGCACTTCAGGAGAGCTTCTCCAATATTCTCAGTTTTCTAAAAACCCTTTCTAAGCCCTAAACATGAAAATAAATACTAGTGCATGAAACAACCCTTTATGCATAGGGAATTTCGAGATTAAGTATTTTACAGCTACCAACCACCTCCTTTAATGTATTCCTTAGCCATGAAGAAAAGTACCATGACACAGCTTTACCTTTGTGCAGAGAATATGCTGATGAGCTGTCTTATCTGAGTTGACTGAGTTGAAGATTATAGGGCAATATTGTTGGCTAAAAAATTATTATATTATCAGCATAGTCCATATGAACAGATTGTAGCAAATTAGACACTCCCGTGTCACCTTTGGTCTCACCAATGCTCCCTCCACCTTCCAGAGCCTTATGAATGATATATTTTAAAATTATCTTCGTAAGTTTGTACTGATTTTCTTCGATAATATCTTTATTTACAGCCCTTCTCTTGAAAGTTATTTTCTGCCCTTACAACTTGTTTTGACGATTTTGTGAGAACATGTTCTTTTTGTCAAAAAATCAAAGTGCAGTTTTTTTCAATAGAAGGTGAAATATCTGGGGCATATCATATTAGACGAAGGTATGGCGGTGGACCCTTCCAAAATTGAAGCAATGTTGAACTGGCCAACCCCAAGGAACATAAAATCGCTACACGACTTTCTCAGTTTAATAGGCTACTACCGTAAGTTCATAAAAACCTATGGAAAGATCAGTGCATCCTTTACTTCCATGCTAAAAAAAAGATACTTTCCAATGGTCAAACAATGCCACCACTGCCTTCCACGAACTAAAAGCTGCAATGACGACAATGCTCGTACTAGTGCTACCCTACTTCGGCAAGACTTTTGTTATTGAAGTCGTTGCCTCCGAAGTCTGAATTAGTGCTATACTAATGTAAGATGGTAGTCCTCTCACTTATACTAGCAAGGCATTATCTCTTTCCCATATCAAGATGACTATTTATGACAAGAAGATACTAGCGATTGTGCATGCGGTGGCCAAGTGGAGACCGTACTTAATCAGGAGATGCTTTTAAATCAAGACTGACCATAAAAGCCTAAAATATTTCTTGGAGCAGAAGATATCTTCCCCCGAGCAGTAAAAATGGGTAACAAAGCTCCTTGAATATGATTATGAAATAACTTACAAAAAGGGGAAAGAGAATGTTGTTACAGATGCGCTTTCGCGGCTACCCGAGCAAACTTAATTTTCGGTCATTTCATTTTCGACCAGCAACTCCCTTAAGGATATTAAGAGGGAATGACAGAAAGATCCAGAGACCAGTAAGATCATAAAAAAATTGGAGGAAGCATTAAGCTCCATAGCTCATTACAATTGGGATTCAAAAGAATTACGCTATAAAGGATACATTGTGCTTGTGTCAAATTATACTTACATAACATGCGATATAGATATAAGAGGAAAGAAAAACAAAAGAAAAGATGTATTAATATATGATCATGATAAATATATATGATTGTGAAAATAAGACTTTTTTTTTATGTATATTGATTTAATTATATCATATGAATGTATTTTTGTAATGTGTTATAAATTATCTTAACTTGTTTAAATTCTTGCTTACCACCGCATGAGGGAAGCATGTTCATTTATTAAGTAGTTTTCATAAACAATCATCACAACCCATCTCCACCAGTAAATCAATAAAATATTTATTATTGGTCCAACGTGAACAATATTTGATTCAAATAATTATACATTAAATGTCAGGTGAAGGCATCGGTTTTAGGAGGCATGAAATAGTAAAATAATATCATATGATTTAATATTTTTATTCATTTGTATACCACCTTAATCTTTTAGATACAAATATTTGTTATATGAGCATTGTATTTGGTGTTTTTTTTAACCTTCTAATAGTGACTTTGTGGTTTCCAGTGATATAAATATTTTTGTATCCTCAAATTATTTGATATTAAACATCTAGCCACTTCGCCTAATCAGAGACATTTATGCTACATTAAAATCATAGAAGTAACTATATTATTTTAAAACAGTGCGAGGAAGATATGTAATAAACTCCAAAGGTGGAATGGCTGTAATTGCATCATATATGGGGTGATCTGCAAGTTTCCCTGCACAGACAATATACGAATTACGCTTTTACGGTCGTCCTCTTCTTTCGTAGACCACCCGATCCCTTTCCTTCATTATATAGGCAGTGTCTTGAAAACTTAAATCTATAAAGAAATCTTTTAGCTCTCTTCTCCTGCCTATCTGTATATATAGAGGGAGAGGCGGAAGGATTGGATAAAAGAAGTGGGAAGCATGCAGCAGCCGACGCATCCGCTGGCCCCCATGTCCACAATCCCTGTTTCTAACATCACAACGGAACAGATTCAAAAGGTATCTGTTGCCGCTTCCGTTGATTCTTTGTTCTGATTTTTTTTGGTTGGATCAATCTGCGGCTGTTGCTAGGGTTTTAATTAGTTCACTGCCAAAGACGTCACCTTGAGATTAAGGATCAGAAGGTATCCTTTCGTCATTTCCGTTAATTCTTTGTTCTGATTTTTCTTGTTTTGTTTGGTCAGTCTGCGGCTGTTGCTAGGGTTTTAATTGGTTTACTGCCGAAGACGTCATCTAGGGTTTTATGCTCCATTTGGATTGTATAAGTTATTGTGTGATGGGAAGTGAAGGGGAATGGTAAAAGAGGAGAAATTCGCTTTCTTTTCCGAATCTTCTCTTGTTTGGTTTCTGCAAGGTAGAAAAGGGAAGAGAAGAAGAGAAGAGAAAAACTTGGCAAATAAGGAAATAAGATATTTGGATGATCCATTTTTCTCCACTGTTCTCCAAATCTCTCCAATTTTAGAGTGAATCAAAAAGGGCGCTCAACTAGATAATCCTTGATTCTCTTGACTTCTCTCCTATTCCTCGTATCCAGTTGAGAGAATAAACTTATCTTCTCCTCAGTTCTCGCCATCCACTCAAGATGGAAATTTCAAGTTGTCTTTCAAATTTTGTGTGCTTGAAACGTATTTGATAATGAACGAACTGTGAAGCAAGAACAGGTTTCTGTTGGTTGTTGGTGATGCACTAAGCTTAGAACTGTTGTTGTTTTATTTAATAGCCATAGCATGCAGATGCTTTGCCAAATCCTGAATTTGACTTGGCTTGATCTTTTCTCTTTTTGCTTTGACCCACCAGTTGCCCCATGCTTGGTTTCGGTTTGTGTATTCTTATGTTTTCTGTGATTGGGTTTGGTCCAGAGACTTGGAACCTCCATAGCATGCAGATGCTTTGCCAATCCTGAATTTGACTTGGCTTGATCTTTTCTCTTTTTGATTTGACCACCAGTTGCCCCATGCTTGGTTTCGGTTTGTGTATTCTTATGTTTTCTGTGATTGGGTTTGGTCCAGAGACTTGGAACCTTTTTCATGGAATAAAAAGGTACAAGCTAGAGATGCAATGTCTTCATCAGATATTTGTGTGAAAACATTACTGTAATCTGGAACTAAGCTAAGAAACATAGTGATTTTATCCCAAAACAGAGAACCTCTTGTGAGCTCTAGCCCGAAGCTCTTGTTGACAATATATATTTTGTACATTTGTATCTAATTTGGATTAGTGTTTTCAAAAGTGCTAGACGCCAAGTTGCTAAAATGCCTGAGGTGCGAGACGCTTGCCCGAGCGAAGAGAGATACTCTTGAATATTAAAATTCAAAAAATATATACCTGTTACTTATTTATATTTTAAAAAATATATACCGAACAAGCAAAGCGAGGTGTTCTTGTTATCTACCTAATAGTATACTATAGTATGCTATTATGTTGTAACTCCTTACAGTGTACCCACCTAATAGTGTTCACAAGTCCCTAACAATTTAACAAAGTTAAACAAAGTCCAGGAAATAGGAAATCATTAAACAAAGTGCTCAAGCTAGTATAGGAAATATATCAATTAACAAAGATGTTGTTACCTATAAATTGAGAACAAGGAGGAGATGAAGAAGTAACTAGTTGGTAAGAGGATCAGGAGTATGACACTGAGGAAGGCAGTAGTGCATGGTGGAGGAAGGTTGGGTTCTTCGACTTAGGCAAGGTTCATGAGACTGCAATGTTGCTTAGGGCGAAGGAATTTGGCAACCAACGGTGGAATACAACTAGTTGACAATGTAAGCTGCATAGGGCGGAGAAACAAAGCTTCACATGATAGTTTAGGAAGGAGGAGGCTCATAATCAATGATGTAATCCGATGGAAGACTTTGCACACGACGACGTAGGGTGAAGGAGGCTCCCGATTCACTATATAAGCCAAATGAAGATATTGCACATGTCGACATAGTGTCACGAACTTAGTTGGTTTTGCCTAAGTCGTGTGGCACCCTTGTGTGTTTGTCTGCAAAGGTCAGGCTCCCTGAAACCTCTTATGGTCTCTTAGGATCTACAAAAGAGAAAACGGGTTAAAAAAAGTGTTTCACTCGGGATTCACAAGCAACCATTTTAGCAAACACTTTATAGCCAATACAAATTACAAACATAGACTTCACAAGCTTTGAATGATCGCATAATAAAGGGTCCAAAATGATCCACTACAGATCGAAGTGCCCATATGACAACCTTTGTTTAGAAGCCTAAAACGGCTACCAAAGCCAACCAAAATAAGGCTGCTATGCCTACTGTAAGCCCTTTACATGCTGTGCAAAGCATGAACAAAATCGAAAGACACAGACATACGTGAGTAATATACTAAACATCCCATTTATAATTTTGTCCGTGACATTCTCCCTCACTTATTCCTTCGATGTCCTCGTTGAAGTCTTTGCAAACGCTACAACGTCTCGCTTTTGCTGATTCTTCAATCTTCTGCTCCAATTGCAATGCGCCTCTTGGCTCCCAACTATACTCTGCCACTATTGTTGAGTAGTCAAACTTTGATTCGTCATACTGCTTCAACTCGTTAATGACTCTGACTTTGATGTGAGATCGGTTGAGTTGTGTTGATCCTTGTTGGTTCCTGCGGATTCCTTACATGAAGGAAAAGACCATCATTGGTATGCACTAGTCTCTCAAATGCCTCGTGTCGTTTGAACTAGGTAGATGTTTATTGGAGCTTTAACGAGCATCGCCTCGCAGACTTTGAAGTTTTTAGGTCCTTTCTCCGCAAAATTTGCCTATCGATTCTTCTTCCACTTAGTTGTCACTTTTAAGTAGGTTCGCATCACTTCCGCTTTCGATTGGTATTCTGTTGGAAAATGAAGCGAGCAATATACTATTGTAGATTGACAACTATTGAACCTATGTAGAGCTCCTTTGCTGGATAGATAAGAGAATTGGGATACTCGATTTCGCCCATTCCCTTAGGAGTTGAGAAGACAAAGGTTACTTGACTTTGCCCGCCTCCTTGAGGGTTGTACTTCATGCATTGAGTTGGTTACTAGCCATCGTCCGCTCTTTGCTCACACTTCTGAAGCACTCGAAGTGTTTGCACTCCTTGCATTGAGTTAGCTACTGTAATTCACCTTCTCAATGCCATTAAACTTTTGGAATGCAAGAAATTTTCACCCCAACTTGGAGCAAGTCTCCAATAGTATTGGTCACCTCTGGCATTGTATCGTCTACTTCATCATATCTATCGCCTACTCCTCTGAGTAGCAAAGGTACAACACCACATACTACCTACTTCGTTCCTTGGTTGAGCATTCTTGCATCGACCCGAAGTCCTCCACCTTCCGTTATTTTGATGAGAAGCTCGTTGACACTGGTCTTACAAAGTTGCCTAGTCTCTGCCCTTCAGCCTTGTCTCGATACTTGAAGTTTGCCTCTGTATTCTCCACTTCCTTGACGCCTTTCATGATCAAGCATTCTCCCTCCATTAGTGCAAGGGATCAATGACTCCATGAAAGTCCCACATCTGCGGTACCATGGCGTTGCCATGCCTATGACTCTACTATTCGTCGCCTTTCTGTTAGGACTCTAGCTAGGAGAGTTCTAAATTGAGTTTTATTGAAAGGGGCATTTATGTAAAACCTACTTAGTCGACCCCTATTAAAGAGGTGAAGAGGTTGGCTAGGGTTAGGAGAGTGTTTCTTAGAGAAGCATTAGGAGTTGTAGTGGAATAGGAGTCTTGAGTAGAAGTCCTAATTGAGTAGAAGTCTTGATTAGGAGTCCTATTAGGAGTTGGGGTTTAGAAGCCCTATAAATAACCATGTATTCATCCTCTTTTGACAAGCAATAGATGAATATTTTCTGTAGCCTTTGAGTAGCAATTTGGAGGAAGGAACCCCTATAGAGTTCCAAGGAGGCCGATCCCCTAAAGAGATCAACCCTAAGCTTAGAATCTGCAAGGGTTCTAACATTTGGTATCAGAGTAGCGTTCTTGGCGTCTCGCTGCCCTTCCACAGCCATCCATCAACCCTCTACAGCCGCCTAAAGCAATTTCCACAATTGCTTAAAAGATCGTCAACGAACTCCGCCCTCATCTTCACCACCGCGGATCATCCTTTGATCTTCCCGTGAATTGCAATAAGTTCTGGTTTCCTACCTTACTGCTGTTGTAATTTAATTATCCTTATTCAAAAATAAAAAAATTATTCCTATATTGCTGCATAAACTTTTTGTCGTAAAGTTTTCATCTCTACGATGAAAGATATATTGTAGAATTCCAATCACATAGCATAGTCTGTTTGATCTTGCTACTGTATTTTTTCTGTCCAAATCTCTATGAAATTTTTATGATAGCTTTGACACTTCCTAACAGCGGATTTCCCTTTGGTTTTGTCAAAAAATTCTCAATATAAACCATTGATCTTTTACGTCCAAACTGCTATACTTAAAAATCTGCACTGTAAAATTCCAATCGCATAACACAGTTTGTTTGATCTTGTTATTGCATTTTTTCTGTCCAAATCTCTATAAAATTTTTATGATAGCTTTGACACTTCTTAACAGCGGATTTCCCTTTGGTTTTGTCAAAAAATTCTCAATATAAACCATCGATCTTTTATGTCCAAATTGCTATACTTGAAAATATGCTCTGTAAAATTTCAGTCACATAACACAGTTTGTTTGATCTTGTTACTACATTTTTTCTATCCAAATCTCTACGAAATTTTTATGACAACTTTGACACTTCCTAACAGCAAATTTCCCTTTGGTTTTGTCAAAAAATTTTCAATATAAACCATTGATCTTTTACGTCTAAACTGCTATACTTGAAAATCTGCACTGTAGAATTCCAACCGCATAGCACAGTTTGTTTGATCTTATTACTGCATTTTTTCTGTCCAAATCTCTACGAAATTTTATGACAGTATTGACACTTTATAACAATAGATTTCTCTTTGGTTTCGTTAAAAAATTCTCAATACAAACAACTGATCTTTTACGTCTAAACTGCAACACTTTAGATGTAAAAATCTACTGTAGTACCTTTTCGTGATTCTCAATTCTTCCGAACCTTCTACCATCCATGCCATTAACCCATCAATAGAAAAAAGATAGGGACATCTCTGATCTACAGACATATGCTATGACTTCTCAAGATCTAATTGATGCCAAATTTAAAGCATTGGAATCTCAGATTGAATCGCGGCTTGAATCGCGCTTGGAGGACAAATTACGCGCTTTGTTTGCAGAATTCAAAATTGGACAATCGCCGAGTCCAATCGAATTGCAACAAGGGGAGGGTTCAAAGAGACCTCTAGAGAAGGAGGGACAGCTCTCCGATATGCTTCTGCCACGCATGAGGGTGGACTTCCCACGATGGGAAGGAGACCTGGCGGGGTGGATTTCACGCGTCGAACGTTACTTTTGCTACTACCGAACGTCGGATGATGCTATAGTGGAAATTATTGTCATCCACCTTGAAGGAGATGCTATTCAATGGTACAATTGGTTGGAATTCAATCATGGGGCTCCGACGTGGAATCAATTTAAGAACGCAATGCTGAATCGTTTCAGACCTACGGAGTACGAAAATAGTGATGGCCAACTCACAAAGATTCGACAAACCTCTACGATTCAAGAGTACCAAACCAGGTTTGAGAAGCTATCCTATCTTGCTCGTGATTGGACTGACCGTTAATTGTTAGGAACATTCATCAAAGTACTCAAGCTAGAGATAAAAGAGGAGGTTAAAGTGCGGCAGCCCCGTACTGTGACAGTTGCGATTTCTTTTGCCCGAATACAAGAAGAACGACTCAACCAAGATGTTCGGAGGATGAGAACTTCTCCTGGGCCCATGGCATATAAACCTCCTTTTGCTCGTAGCCGTCCTTCGCTGCCAAAAAAATTGACAAGAGAAGAACTATTTGACCGATCAGCAAAGGGTCTTTGTTGGTATTGCGACAAGCCGTGGAACCGCGAAGGGGCCATCTCCTACTTATTGAACCTCTTGAAGACATGGAGGAGGTCCAGGAGCATGAGGAAGCAGTCACGGATGAAGAACAGCAATCGATTGATATTACGATGCATGCCCTTGCCGGTTACATGAACCTGTAAATGATGAAAGTGGGAGGACTTCTGAAGCAACAACCTATCACTGTTCTTACTGACACTGGGAGCACTAATAATTTTATGAACAACAAGGTTGCTGTCCGGATGGCCTTACCTATCGAGAATTGCAGCAGGTTTGACGTTAAGGTCGCCGACGGACGGATTTTGAAGTGTGATCGTAGGTGCCCATAGGTGAAACTATTGCTGCAGGACCAAGAGATAATTGCAGATTTCTTCCTCTCTCTTTATGATTATGAGGCCGTGCTCGGCATCGAATGGTTGACGACATTAGATGATGTTTCTTGGAACTTTGCGAAACTAATTATGAGATTTAATAGTAAAGGTGATATTGCACGGGAAACGTGGGGGCGACGTAATGACGATTTGTACACAACGAATGGAGAAGGTTTTGCACAAAGCATGCATCGGCTTTTTGGTACAACTTGAGCAGCAAACTAAGGGAGAGCTAAAAGAATTTGAAGATCCAAACCTACTTCCTTTGCTTGCTGAATTTTCAGATATATTTGACGAACCGTGCAACCTACCTCCTACTCGTCGGCATGATCATTCTATACTGATTCTTCCGAGCAAATCTCCAACAAATACTCGGTCATATCGATATCCACATCTCCAGAATGATGAAATATAAAGGATTGTAAAAGAGATACTTGAAGCAGGAACTATTCGACCAAGTTGCAGCCCCTACTCTCTACCGGTGCTCCTCGTACGAAAGAAGGACGGAACATGGCGAATGTGTGCTAATTATCGAGCTCTCAATAGCATAACTGTCAAGGACAAATACCCTATTCCAGTAGTAGATGAATTGCTTGATGAATTAAAGGGAGCACGAGTCTTCACAAAGCTGAACCTTCGATCTGGGTATCATCAAATACGAGTGTGCAAAGAAGACATACCGAAAATCGCCTTTCGAACACACAACGACCACTATGGATTTTTGGTAATGCCCTTTGGTCTCACTAATGCTCGCTCCATCTTCCAAAGCCTTATGAATGATATCTTTCGGAATTGTCTTCGTAAGTTTGTGTTGGCTTTCTTCGACGATATCCTTATTTATAGCCCTTCTCTTGAAAGTCATTTTCAGCACTTACGACTTGTTTTGACGATTTTGCCAGAATATGTTCTTTTTGTCAAAAAATCGAAGTGCAGCTTTCTTCAACAGAAGGTGGAATATCTGGGGCATATCATATCAGAGGAAGGTGTGGCAGTGGACCCTTCCAAAATTGAAGCAATGCAGAATTGGCCAACCCCGAAGAACATAAAATCGCTACGTGGCTTTCTCGGTTTAACAGGCTACTACTGCAAGTTCGTGAAAAACTATGGAAAGATCAGCGTACCCCTTACTTTCTTGCTAAAAAAGGATGCTTTCCAATGGTCGAATAAAGCCACCACTGTCTTTGACGAACTTAAGGCCGCAATGACGATAACGCAAATACTACCGCTACCCGATTTCGACAAGACTTTTGTTATTGAAGCTGATGCCTCCGGAGTCGGAATTGGTGCTGTACTAATGCAAGATGGCCGCCCCCTCGCTTATACCAGTAAGGCATTATCTCCTTCCCATCTCAAGATGACTATTTACGACAAGGAGATGCTCGTGATTGTGCATGAGGTGACCAAATGAAGATCATACTTGATCGGGTGACACTTTCAAATCAAGAGCGACCATAAAAGCCTAAAATATTTCTTGGAGCAGAAGATATCTTCCCCCGAGCAACAAAAATGGGTAACAAAGCTTCTTGGATATAATTATGAAATAACTTACAAAAAGGGGAAAGAGAATGTTGTTGCAGATACGCTTTCACGACTACCTGAGCAAATTGAATTTTCGATCGTTTCATTTCCGACCAGCGACTTCCTTGAGGATATTAAGAGGGAACTATAAGATAGAGACAAAATGCTAAAGTCGTTAAAAGATAATCTCACTACAGCTCAAGCAAGGATGAATCAGCAATATAATCAACACAAAGGTAAAAGAGAATTTTCAGTAGGAGATTGGGTCTTCCTACGACTTCAGCCATACAAGCAAACATCAATCCAGACCAAAGCATCTATGAAGCTGTCACCTCGGTTCTATGGACCCTACCAAATTTTGGAGCGCATTGAAGCGGTAACATACAGATTGGACTTACCCGCTAGCTTACGAATCCATCCAGTCTTCCATGTGTTATGTTTAAAGCTCAAGCTGGGACAAAATGAGATAGCCCAAAGCCATTTACCAGATATGACTACCCAAGGAGAACTCTAAACCCAGCTAAGTGCCATTATTGATCGATGGATCGTGACTCGACGACGACGACCCACTACTGAAGTGCTAATACAGTAGGCAAACCTACCAACAAAAGATGCCACTTGGGAGAACTATGACGACTTGAAGATCAAATTCCCAAAATTCATGAATTGCCAACCTCGAGGACAAGGCTGATTTGAAGAGGGCGGGTCTGTTAGGACTCTAGCTAGGAGAGTCCTAAATTAAGTTTCATTGAAAGGGGCATTCATGTAAAACCTACCAAGCCGACCCTTTTTAAAGAGGTGAAGAGGTCGGCTAGGGTTAGGAGAGTGTTTCTTAGAGAAGTATTAGGAGTTATAGTGGAATAGGAGTCTTGAGTAGGAGTCCTATTAGGAGTCTGAGCTACCTTGCCGGCACTGTGGCACTTCTTCCGAGTCCCATCTTCGTTATTATAACCGATGCTTGGTTTTGGGTAGCTAAGTCCATCTGGACTCGTTGTCGCTTTCTCATCCGTTTTGACCACTTGCTTCAATACCTTTGTGTTCTTCAAATAGTTCCCTTGATCAATGGAAAGATAGACTGCAACTTCCATGCATGGCCTCTGCCATCATGTTGTAGGCTCATGTTGATTCTGTTATCCTTAGCTTCCTTGGTAGCAATGTTCGCTTACTCGGCCTTGTCCTCTAACTTGTCGGCTCCCTAAAGTGAATATGAACTCTGAAGCAGTCCAACTCCTAACCGCTCTAATCATACTTTTGTATGATCAAGTCCCTTAATATGGTCCTATTAGGAGTCTTGAGTAGGAGTCCTATTAGGAGTCTTGAGTAGGAGTCCTATTAGGAGTCTTGAGTAGGAGTCCTATTAGGAGTCTTGAGTAGGAGTCCTATTAGGAGTCTTGAGTAGGAGTCCTATTAGGAGTCTTGAGTAGGAGTCCTATTAGGAGTCTTGAGTAGGAGTCCTATTAGGAGTCTTGAGTAGGAGTCCTATTAGGAGTCTTGAGTAGGAGTCCTATTAGGAGTCTTGAGTAGGAGTCCTATTAGGAGTCTTGAGTAGGAGTCCTATTAGGAGTCTTGAGTAGGAGTCCTATTAGGAGTCTTGAGTAGGAGTCCTATTAGGAGTCTTGAGTAGGAGTCCTATTAGGAGTCTTGAGTAGGAGTCCTATTAGGAGTCTTGAGTAGGAGTCCTATTAGGAGTCTTGAGTAGGAGTCCTATTAGGAGTCTTGAGTAGGAGTCCTATTAGGAGTCTTGAGTAGGAGTCCTATTAGGAGTCTTGAGTAGGAGTCCTATTAGGAGTCTTGAGTAGGAGTCCTATTAGGAGTCTTGAGTAGGAGTCCTATTAGGAGTCTTGAGTAGGAGTCCTATTAGGAGTCTTGAGTAGGAGTCCTATTAGGAGTCTTGAGTAGGAGTCCTATTAGGAGTCTTGAGTAGGAGTCCTATTAGGAGTCTTGAGTAGGAGTCCTATTAGGAGTCTTGAGTAGGAGTCCTATTAGGAGTCTTGAGTAGGAGTCCTATTAGGAGTCTTGAGTAGGAGTCCTATTAGGAGTCTTGAGTAGGAGTCCTATTAGGAGTCTTGAGTAGGAGTCCTATTAGGAGTCTTGAGTAGGAGTCCTATTAGGAGTCTTGAGTAGGAGTCCTATTAGGAGTCTTGAGTAGGAGTCCTATTAGGAGTCTTGAGTAGGAGTCCTATTAGGAGTCTTGAGTAGGAGTCCTATTAGGAGTCTTGAGTAGGAGTCCTATTAGGAGTCTTGAGTAGGAGTCCTATTAGGAGTCTTGAGTAGGAGTCCTATTAGGAGTCTTGAGTAGGAGTCCTATTAGGAGTCTTGAGTAGGAGTCCTATTAGGAGTCTTGAGTAGGAGTCCTATTAGGAGTCTTGAGTAGGAGTCCTATTAGGAGTCTTGAGTAGGAGTCCTATTAGGAGTCTTGAGTAGGAGTCCTATTAGGAGTCTTGAGTAGGAGTCCTATTAGGAGTCTTGAGTAGGAGTCCTATTAGGAGTCTTGAGTAGGAGTCCTATTAGGAGTCTTGAGTAGGAGTCCTATTAGGAGTCTTGAGTAGGAGTCCTATTAGGAGTCTTGAGTAGGAGTCCTATTAGGAGTCTTGAGTAGGAGTCCTATTAGGAGTCTTGAGTAGGAGTCCTATTAGGAGTCTTGAGTAGGAGTCCTATTAGGAGTCTTGAGTAGGAGTCCTATTAGGAGTCTTGAGTAGGAGTCCTATTAGGAGTCTTGAGTAGGAGTCCTATTAGGAGTCTTGAGTAGGAGTCCTATTAGGAGTCTTGAGTAGGAGTGCTTGGTTTTGGGTAGCTAAGTCCATCTGGACTCGTTGTCGCTTTCTCATCCTTTTTGACCACTTGCTTCAATACCTTTGTGTTCTTCAAATAGTTCCCTTGATCAATGGAAAGATAGACTGCAACTTCCATGCATGGCCTCTGCCATCATGTTGTAGGGCTCATGTTGATTCTGTTATCCTTAGCTTCCTTGGTAGCAATGTTCGCTTACTCGGCCTTGTCCTCTAACTTGTCGGGCTCCCTAAAGTGAATATGAACTCTGAAGCAGTCCAACTCTCTAACCGCTCTAATCATACTTTTGTATGATCAAGTCCCCTTATGGGATTCATTGGTACTTGCATTCGAAATTTTCCCTTGGTGGTACACAGCCCTCATATGTTGATGATCAAGGCTTTCATTCGATTCATCGAAAAATTCGGCGCACGTACGGAAGACCCGCCTTTGCGATACCATAGCATTCACTCCTTGAATCCATACCCCTTCTTGCTTTCATGTGTTCACCGAAGCAAAGCTCCCAGTAGCTCCCGATCATACCTCCGTATGATCTTGTCCCTCGTAGGACTAGTTTCGTGTGTATCGTATTGCCTCGAATTGTTCCACAATGATTCGCTGCACTGTCGCCTCCTAGTGACATCTCGATTGCATTCTGATCATTGTGGGATGAACTCGGATTGCGATCCCTCCATATGTGGCCTTTGCCAGCACATCATAGGGCCTCTTCCACCTTCGATTATGTTCGCTCCTTTGGCAATCGACCTTTGTCCACTTGTTCTCGGGTTACACCCAGACGAAGCACAGCTCTAGGACAGTCCGTCGCCTAGCAACTTTCGAAGTCTATCGACTTCGTTGAAATTGTTGGACCATTGTTTGGACCCTGGTCCTCTGCCTCGCCCCCCCCCCCCCCCCACCCCAAACACAATCTCCACTGTGCACTGTTTCCTTTATGGCAACTCGAATGACGACAATGTGGCGTATTCTTCAAGAGTACCCGCCTCCGCATCCTTTTACCCCGTGCCAAGGCCCTTCGACCCTAACTTTGCCTCCGCAAGTTGAGTCACCTTGGTTTCTCCGTCAAATGCTTTTTCAAGATAAGATGCATGTGACTCGAAATTCCCCTTGTTTTTAGCACCATGTAAGATTAGTCTGCTTCATCAGAATGAGGAACCGATGGAATGACATGATTCCGCTCTTACCTCTACAAGAGTTAATGTCCTTGACTTTTGTCCAAGGAAAGCTTCGTGCCTCTGCTCCATATTCTATCTTCTATGTTGACTCCCTTCATGCGGCTTGGGTACTTCAACAAGTTACACCCAAGTTACTCTACTCGATTTGCATTGAGTTGATGGTGGCCCTTGCGCCCACCACTCCATGGGTTAGCCCTCCTTTGAGTCCGATCGTCGTATTGACTCCAAATATGTCTTTATTTTGTGTTGTCTTAAGTCGCTCCTCCACTTAATCTTGAAATGCATTCATTCACCAATGCATTACCTCATGCGAGATCATGTGATGACTCCTCGCCGCTCGCTTGGTCCGTTGAGCTTTATGAAGTTGTCTTGAGGTATTCCTCCTCAACATGTGCGATTTGTTACACATGAGTCTTCCTTTAGAGTGTTGGGACTTATCTCTCTTGGATATCTGTCCCGTTGGACCAACTTATCTCTTTGTATCCTTCTCTCTGGATGTTTTGGAGACCACCATCCCCTTGGACTACTTACTCTACCTTGTTAAACAAACTGTGCATTATTCTACCCCCGCAAAAGCACTTACTAGATTGCAACTCTTCGCCAATACAACTCCTGTTGCACCCCTTAAGGCCTGCTGAACTTGCTACACACCTCCTATGGATGTATACTTCTCATGCCGAAGAGAAAGTTTCAATGCTCCATGACATTGAGTTTCGATCGCCTTGGGATGGTCACGAACATTCCATCGTCTGCATACAAGCCCTTGTATGAGTACCAAATTCTTCGAGTTAGCAATTCCCCTCACCTCTATGAGCTTTGTATAACTCTTTCGGTTGTTGAGCAACCCATCTCACTTTGAACGGTCTCATATTTTACCAAGCACCGTGCTTGCCTTAAGCACTGTCAAGTATGGTTGCCAACGTCGAGCCGTAACTCGAACTCAATAATCCTAATCTTTGTGCGCTATACATTCTTCCCAGCTTGCTTGTTCTCGTGGTGTCTCTCGCACAAAAGGTTGGCCATTCCTCTGAATGCTAATCTCAAATGTCTGCTCCTCTGAGCGATTCATTTTCCTACATCTCCATGCCCGTTTCTCTCAAATGATCGCGTGTGCTAGTTGCGCTCAATGCAGTCTCGCTAGGTCCCCCACATTTGCATGTCAAGTGTTTCTGTGTGCTTGTCCCGCTATGATATCAAATGTCATGAACTTAACTGGTTTCGCCTAAGTCGTGCGGCACCCTTGTGTGTCCGTCTGCGAAGGTTAGTCTCTCTGAAACCTCCTATGGTCCCTTAAGACCTATAAAAGAGAAATCAAGTTAAAAAAAACGTTTTACTCAAGATCCACAAGCAACTATTTCAGCAAACACTTCATAGCCAATGCAAATTATAAATAACATAGACTTCACAAGCTCTGAACGATTGTACAACAAAAGGTTTAAAATGGTCAACTACTAATTGAATTGCCCACATGACACAATTTTTGTTTATAAGCCTAAAACGACCACCAAAGGCAACCAAAATGAGGTTGCGAAGTCTATTGTCAGCTCTTTATATGCTGTGCAAATCATGAACAAAACCGAAAGACACGGACATACGTGAGCATTTTATCAAACACCCCGTTTATAATTTTGTCAGTGACAATAGGGTGTAGGCTCGCAGTCGATGATGTAAACCAAAGAGGATGCTGCATACGTAAGCAGTGAGCAAAGGAGGCTCACGATATGGTTTTTTTCATTGGGTTCTTCACCGGATCAAGCATGGAGGGGGGGAGAGGAGGTGAGAGAGTAAGTTTTTATTAGTTGTTTTATTTGAACCAAATAATTCCAATTGATTGAACCCAATCAAAGTCCAATTGAACCCATGCTTTATTTGGCTCGGGCACATGCCTAAGTAGCCTAGTGCCTAGCTTAGCTGCATGCCCGAGTGGTGCCTCATTGAATTGCCTCGCATGGTCACCTAAGCGAGTGCTCGAGCACCAATTGAAAACACTGATTTGGATTGTCTTTTGCAGTCTTTTTATATGCTTAGTTTTAGCCTTATGTACCAAGTGTACTTCTTTAATACTGCGATTCTGAAGGGCTCCTAAGATGGTCCACTTCATTAGGTTAGCTCAGCTTCTGCCCTTCAATTTCTGTCTTTGTCCAATAGCAACCAAGGCTTGTGATCATTTTCATCTGAATCATATAATCTATTGAATGGCTTCTTTTTGGTCCTTTTACCACCATATGAAGAGGACAGTAATTGGACTTTGCTGAAGCTTGCATATTTGCTGTAGGGGGATTATTATGGTATATAAGGCTAAATGGATCTTCAACTACTTGGATTGGCTTAAACATTTTGGTCCTAATGGTTTAATGTTCTAGTCAGTAAGTATATCAGGCCAAGTTGTGATAAAATTGTCTTCTTTACTTGTTCTATCCTATTTTAGTAGGTCTTTTATTGTTTCTGTCACTCACTTTCTGTGAACAAATCATAATGATCATTTATTGAAATAACATTATAGTAAAGAAAATTTTCAGATTAAATTTGATTCAGGATCATTGTTTGTTAGATTCAAACAGATCAGGAACATGTTGGATCAATCATTTTGCTTTGTTGTATTTTTTTGGGGTAGTTTTTGAAATTGTTTTAAGTAGGACTTTTTACAGTTCTAGTTTTAGACAATATTGCATTATGACTTACAAAAACTTAGTAAGTTAGGATATGATGATTTTTTAAATCATTTGGTTTATGATCTGACACAGCAATTTTGGCTTTTTTCTGATATCAAAGTGCAGCAGGGTTCGATTTTTTATTTTACGGAAAGTTTTCTACCTTGAAAATGAGATTTTGTTTTCTGCTGCCACCTGACATTGAATATGATAAAATAGATGCAGTTTACCTCTTCCATATGTTATGCTGTTTTATGTATGAATTAGCCTCTTCCATATGTTGATGAGAGGCTACTTCATTAGTCTGGATTCTGGTGCTGGAGGTATTAACAAATTTCTCTTGTTTTGTTTCTTTTTTTCATTTTGGTTTCACTCAATAAATTTAGTAGGATCCTTCTAAAACTGTAACATCTTTATCCTTAGTTATTAGCTTTAAAAAGTAGTTTTGCCAGACAAACCTTCTAAACATTTTGCTACTTAATGAAAATCCATCAACTTCAGACCTTAGATTGCCTAGACAATCTAAGGTGAGCAGTTGCCAAATTTTCGAAAATCCAGCAAACTTATTACCTTATGCTGCATTCCTGGTTCTTGGGATCTATAATTTAAAGACCTTAGATTTGTCTTGCATCTAATTTAGGTAATGAAGTTTTCTATGGTGGATGATATAGCATCACATGATAGTGTTTGGTGAAACATGGTTCTTCACCAAAAACAGATTGCTGTCTTATTTTTGGATTGGTACCTAACCCTCGTATTTGTGTCACAGCAATGTGCTTGTTTTTGCCTCAGATTTTATCACAAGATTTTTCTTTTTCTTCAACATATTTTGGATAGAGAACTGCAACCTTGGTTATATGTAGCCTTCTTCTGTTCTTGCATATAGTTAGTTCCGTGAAAGTTGATCGAGGTTAATCTGTTTCCACAATCTATTGTTTATTGCTTTCATGCAGTACCTGGATGAAAACAAGCAACTTATTTTGGCAATATTGGAAAATCAGAATTTGGGAAAGCTAGCTGAATGTGCTCAGTAAGTTGACTACTGAACATCATTTTTGTAGTCGCACTTTTTTAGCAGGCTCGTTTCTGTCTTGTCTCTGTTGCATATCTGTCAAAATAAAACTGTCAATATAATGATCTACCATATGCAATCCATTTCCCACCCCTATCAAGATGTGAGCATTCTTGTGGTAGACGCACCTAGATCTGATTTTATGATAAGCCTTTGTTAGTGTTTCCTTTTTTCATTAACGAGAACATTGTTTACCAGAGTCTGCATTGCAGTTGTAGTTCTGCTGATACTTGTGATGCTTGATTGCTGAATCACACCTGTTACAGAGCTGACTAAAAATCTCTAACAATTCTAGTTTCTTTGTTCTGTAATCTGATGGAATAACATAACCATGTTAGATCTGTGCAGAACTTGAAACCATGTTTGATATGGGACCATAGGGAACTTGAACTCAGGAATATACTTAGGTTGACTGACATTCAGTATGCATATTATATATAAGGTCAGGTATGGGTTCAGGATCCATGCCCAAACTAGTACCGTTTTGATTGATCCATTAACACTTATAAAGGCAATCTTCCCCCGCCCACCTTTCCTCTCTTTTCACAACCTAGCTGTCAATTTTTCTCACATTATATCACAAAGTAGTACATGTTAGTTCTATTCTTTTGTTTTTATTTTTAAATTTTTTGGCTGATGACCTTGCATCTGATCCCCACACTACGTCAACATCCTCAGAGCAAGTGTTCACAGGCAAGGGACGGGTATTAACTGATGGTATCTTTAGTATATGTTAATGCTAATAATGCAAGCATAATTTTAGTATCTGGAATATCTTTTGGATGATAAATATTTAAAAAATAGAAAGTGCATATATTTTTCTTTAGTCTATGGACATAAATATCAGTAAACTGTTATGGATCAGGTATCAAGCCCAGCTTCAAAAAAATCTTTTGTACCTAGCTGCAATTGCAGATGCCCAACCTAATGCACCTGCTGTACGTCCTCAGGTCAGTTTGATACCATTTTCTGGAAACTCATCTTTTACTGCTTTGCATTATCTGCTCATTCTTTCCATTACGACTGATATATTTCCATTACTACTGATATATTTTTTTATTAACAGATGATGATGCACGGCTCAATACCACAGGCAGGCCATTACATGCAGCAGGCACCTGTTTTCCCTCCCGGAGCTCACCCACAATATAACCCACAACAAATGCAAGAGCAGCAGATGCACCAATTCCAAGGAATGGTGTTCCCAGGGCAGGTGGCCATGAGACCGGGGGCAGTCAATGGTATTCACAACATGCAAACTGAGCCACGTCCAAGGACTGGCACTTCTAGCAGCGCAGTTGATAGACGTGGGAATAAGCAAGATGCAAATGCTGGTGAGGTGGCTGCTGCCGACAGCCATCGGAGCTCAGGATCTGAGCATGGCAGTGGGGATGCTGACCAACTGCATGTCAAAAGGCCAGAGGAGGCTAAAATGTCATGAAACTTGTATTTAAAGAACTTAGTGCAAATTACTGGTCTTTTATATGCGAGAATCTTTATGGCCCTTCTCATGATATACGTTCATGCATGCATAATGGTTCTACGTCCGAGTCTTAAATATCAACCTTTCCTGTTGTCACCTCAGCCTTTCCTAGTCGAGCATCACTTGGCTTTTGTGCCAACCACTGAAAATTTTATCATGGCAATTATATAGCATGATCCATCTTCAGTAATCTTGAACATTTCTTTTCCAAAAATAAAAACTTTATTTAAGAGTTCAGAGTACTCCGAAAAGATCTAACTAGATCGTCAGTCAATATAGAAGAAAAATCTAGAGGAAAATAATCTTCCCTGAGAAAAGGTCTGTTCTGAGGATCCTAATTTGAGTGTTTGATTGCATTCATGAAAGCAATATAAAATTATAAAAGAGATAAATTGCTTTATATGTTACAACCATGAATTATCTATATTATACAAAATATTAAGCATAAATGTGGCTCATAATCTAATTGATGAGGTGTATTAAATATAATGATTATGTTCTAATCAAATATTTAAATATATATTTATGTACATACAAGATGCCTTTCTAGATCCTCTCTTATCTCTGGAGGCTATGATGGTTTTGTGAACACAATTTCACTACGAGAAGTAGGACAAAGAGGTAAAAAGGGCTAGCTCATTTCAAGCATCGGAGGAAGTAGGATAAAGAGGTAAAGAGGGCTAGCTCATTACAAGTAGGATAAAGTATTGAGGTATTTCGACTCGGTATGAGTATGCCAAATAAAGATATGCACATCAATTCGATATAAGATATATTTGATTTTCATTCAACATGCACATCTATAATTTAAACAAAGGTATGCCAAATAAGATATATGCACATTAATGCCAAATAAAGGTTTTCCATTTTAGAGATTATTTTTGAAATTTTTATGAAAATTTGAGCATTTGAACAATGTATCAATTTTTATTTTTCTCCTTAATTTTTATATTTTTAATAAATTATAATACATTCATGTAATATTTTTTCATATTTGAGCTTCTAAATAGGTCAACAATATATTAAAAAAATTGGACTAGAAAAAAAAATCCTAATAGTTGATGCACTATTTTTGAAAAAAATTAAAAATAGTGCATCGTATAATTGCACTATTCAAATTGAACTAAAATTTTTAGACAAGTTTTGAATAGGACACTTATGGATATATATCATTTTAAATTTTTTTGATAAATTTATCAATTTTTGAGCATCTAACCGGTGTGTTAGTTTTCTATTTTCTTCTTTTTTATATTTCTAATAAATTATAATACATAATTCCTAAAAAAAACTGCTAACTTTGACTTTTTCTTGTAAAGTGCTCTTGCTTTGAAAATTGCCAAAACAATGCCCCTGGTGAACTACTTTATCCATTTACCCCCTTGGATAACTAAACTACTATTTTTTCGCCCAACACAATGGACCACCGATTAAGGAAGGCTTTGTTGACCAATGTGAGTTGAGATGGTACAATGCTGGTTTAACATTTTGACATTGTTAAGGAGACATGCAAAATAACTAGTACAGTATATACAGTAAGTTACTATTGTTAGGACCAAGTCGATACTAAGAGAGGAGGTTAAATTAATACTTTCGTAAAATCATGACGATTCAAAATTTCGTTCGATGAAATCATATCGAAAAAATATTTAAACTTAAAACGTTTAGTATTAAGCAGATAAAGTAGTTAGAAAATAAGTAAATAAGTAAAGAAAGGGAGGCATACAAAATTTTATAGTGGTTCAGTTGTCGTGACCTACATCCACTCCCGATTTCTCTACATTCGAGGCCACTAGCTTCCACTACTGATTTTCTTTCAATGGGCGAAGATCAACTGTCATTTTATACTCTTTCTCCTTTTCACAAGTTAAGAAGATCAACTGTCTTTTAGACCTCACTTATCCTTTAAAAAACTTCTAACTCTAGGAGGAAGAGACTCTAAATCCTAAGAGAGTTTTCAATTTTTCTCAAGTATTCTTTCCTCCATTTCAACTTAATTTTGCACTTTACCAAGTAGAAATAACTGGGTATTTATAGACCACAAATGACTTAAAAAATAGAGCCAAAAAAGGGTCTCATCCTGAATTTCCTGGATCCTAGCGGTACCATCGCCTATGCTGGGCGGTACCATCGCCTGCAGCATTGATATTGGGCGGTACCACCGCTTAGTCTAGTGGTATCACCGCTTGACATAATTTGGGAGACTATGTCCAAGCAGTACCACCAACTAACATAGTCTTGAAAAATGTGTCTGGGTGGTACTATCGCCAGACCCTACTACAAGACAGTAAATGGGCCAAACAACAAGCCAAATTCAACCTTGATTCAGAACTAATTGGCCCCTAATCAAGTTAGCATGGTACACTTAAAACCAACTCAATTAGACCTAAAACTACTTCAATTTAGACAATTATTATAAAGCATTAATCATATGTTATTCGACATATCATTGGTTCATTCGGTACTTCATCCGACCCTTCGGTGCATCATTATCTTCTTTGGCATATTACGCAATCGGCATATTTTTTTCCTATAATATTTGATCTCCTTGGCGCAATGTTTGATCTTTCTGATCCAATGCTCGAACTCATGGCATAAAGCCTTTTGCCAATATGACGACCGGTCCTTCGACCCGACGGCCAATCTCCTGACATGTTCCACTTCGGCCCAACATTGATTCTTCCTGCTTTAATCAAATTATCTCTCCATGATCGAAGCTAGTCCTGTGTCACTCAAAACGCATATTAGATCACAAACTTATTAATTGATTTCATCATCAAAATTCGAGATTCAACAATCTCCCCCTTTTTGATAATGACAATCGACGGAGGTTAACTAAACTCCTCATATCAATATGCCATAATGATAAAACCTCAACATGTCATATCAAAATAATCATGTGCAGCAAGTCATTACATTCATCATTATATACATCATTCAAAATCATGAATATTACATGCATAATTCCTATTCATCATGTATATTTTTAAAATCATCATTTTAGGCATAATATGTATGAGTATCATCGTATCTTCTCTCTCTTTGTCATCAATAAAAAGGAGAAACAAATAAAATATCTCAATTCATGCATAAGAAATATCATGTTGTCAAGATCATAATTTATATATTAAAAAAAATCTCAAGTTATAATTCAAAAAATCATGATTCATAAAAAAATCTCCTCTTAAATAATATGAAAAAGATCTTGATTCATAAAAGAAATCTCAAATCATTAATGTCAAGAATCAAGATTCGTTTAGATAAATCTTCTCTTAGATGATAAAATCATACGAGAACAAAATGATTCATATAAAAAAACATCTCATGTTGTAAACACGAATAAATCAAGTATTTTGATAAATAAGAAAACAAATTATCAAATCCAAAATCATTATCAAAATCAAATTTCTTTTATTCGAGAAATTTATTGAAAGTAGCATTGATTGATTCCTATAAGATTAATAGTAGCTAAAGTTCTTTTAATTTCAAATTTTATGATTGATTTCATACTCTAGTCTTCCATACTAAAACCATGCATTATCATTTAAAATCGAAAAGCAATACGAAAATCATCAAGATACACATTATTGCTTCTTAAAACACATATAGAATTAATCTTATTTGGTGTACAAGCATTAGATTTAAATCTAACATTTTGTTCCTTTATCACAAAACATACAATTGTCATGATTCTTTTTTTAACAATGTATATAAATTTTTTAAAAATAATTTAAAAATAACTCATAAAATGCATCAAGTAATTTTGCAGTAAAGTAAAGGGGTTTTGGTTGAGTCACTTCATTGTCGAAAGCCACCAAAGCGTAGTTCGTAACCTCGTCTTCGGATACACTTGTTTCATCCTCCACTATCGCCTTGAATGTATTTTTCTTCTTTTGTGCGAGCACCTTTTTCTTTAGTTGTAGACATTTGCTTTTGAAGCACCCCTGTTGATTGCATTCGTAGCAAGTTATTTTGTCATTTTTAAGTTTGTTTTTATTTTTCAATTATTGTTTCATGAATTTTTTAAATTTTATAATAAGAAGTTCAAAATCATCATCATCATCATCACTTAGTTACCACTCAAGTGGTATTCTATTATTTGAAATGCCAAATCCTTCCTATTCTTTGGAAGGTAGTTCTCATGTTCATCATGTTTAATATAAATCATTTCATAGGTCATCAAAGACTCGATAAATTCTTCAAGTGGAAACTTGTTTAAGTCTTTTGCCTCTTGTATTACCATTACTTTCGGATCCCAACTTTTTGGAAAGGATCTTAATATTTTATTAATAAGTTCAAATTTTGAAAAAATTTTACCAAGTACTTTTAAACCATTAACGACATCTATAAAATAGGTGTACATGTCTCCAATAGTTTCATTTGGTTTCATACGAAAAAATTCAAAATTATGCATCAAAAGATTAACTTTAGAATCTTTAACCCTACTTGTGCCTTCGTTTGTGATTTTAAGAGTGTGCCAAATATTGTGTGCAGTTTCACAAATAGAAATCCGATTAAATTTATTTCTATCTAGAACACAAAATAAAGCGTTTATTGCTTTAGCATTCAAAGAAAAAGTTTTCTTCTCCAAATTATTCCATTAATTCATTAGATTAGAAGACTTTTGAAAACCATTTTCAATGATATTCCATAAATTGAAATATAAAGAAAGCAAGAAAACTTTTATCTGAGTTTTCCAATACGTGTAGTCTGTTATATTATATATAAGAGGACGAATGATAGAACGACTCTCTTGAAAGCCGAAAAAAGTCATTTCTCTTGGGTGTTAAACTAAATGAGAAAAACTTGGCTTTGATACCAACTGTTAGGAACAAGTCGGCACTAAGAGGGGGGAGGGAATGAATTAGTGCTTTCATAAAATCACGTCGATTCAAAACTTCATTCGATGAAATCGTATCGAAAAGATGTTTAAACTTAAAACATTTGCAAGAGTAGTATTGAGCATATAAAGTAGTTAGAAAATAAGTAAACAAATAGAGAAAGGGAGGCACACCAATTTTACAGTGGTTCGGTCATCGTGACCTATATCCACTCTCGATTCCTCTATATTTGAGACCACTGGCTTTCACTATCAATCTTCTTTCAATGGGTAAGATTAGCTACCCTTTTACACTCTTTCTCCTTTTTATAGGCTCAGGAGAGAATCTTTACAGCTCTCTTTTAGACTTCACTCCTCTCTTAGAAAACTTCTTGTTGAATCTTGGATTTTGATGATGAAACCAATTGATAGTGTTTATGATTTGATCTATGTTTTGAGTAATGCAGGAAGCTTTAATCAGGGAGAGATAATTAAAGTAGAAAGAATCATGTTGAGCCAAAGAGAAATATGTTAGAAGATTGGATGTCGAATCGGAGGATCGATCGATGTATCGACAAAAAGCTCCGGGCCATGGGTACGAGTATCGAGCCAAGAATATCAGAAATTGTGCTAGGGAAATTAGAGTTGCAGAGGTCAATTGGCTGATTGGGCAATAGGCCATAAGAGAGGACGATGTGCTGAAGAATCGGACGAAGCGTCGATGAACCAATGACATGCCAGACAACATTTGATTAGCTTTGTAATAATTGTCTAGATCGAAGTAGGTTTTAAGTGTGCAGGATTAACTATGATAGCGATCAAGGCATAAAGCAAAATGAAGTCTTAGAGTCAAGAACGAGATTTTGTTGGGAGTTCGAGAGTTCATCGAAAGTCCGGACGTTCGTCGGAAGTTCTGCCAGAATTGACTGAGAAGTCTAGAAGCTTGCTAAAGAAGATCATTGAAACTCACCAAGAAGATCGTCGTGAAGTCCAAGAGCTTACCGGGAGTCCACTGGAACATTGTTGAGAGATCGTCGGAAGATCGCCGGAAGCTCGTCGGAAGAAACCTAGACTTATGGACTTATTTAGCTTATTGAATGTCTTAAAATTCATAGTTAGCATATAATTGGGTTGGAATTGGGCCAACTCAATTAGAGGTCAATTGGGTCCAAGTTTGGGTTATGTTGGGCCAAGTGAAAGGCCCAAATAGTGACCCAATATGTGGCATCGTCGTGGCACAGTCTCCGAAACTGTGTTAGGTGATGGTACCGTCAGTCTGGGCTATGGTACCACCCATACATAGTCTTTGAGAGACTGTCAGGTAGTGGTACCATCCGATGGTACTGCCCGGTGGTAGGGTGTTAGGCGGTGGTACCGCCAGACTAGGCGGTGGTATCGCCTATTGTCAGTGCTGCAGGTAGTGGTATCGCCCAACACAAGTAGTGGTACCGCCAATACCCTAAAAATCGAGGATGAGACACTTTCAGGCTCCAAGTTTGAATCTACTTGAGTGCTAGTCATAAGTGCCCAACAAGCCAATCACTTGAGTGATGGCACGTGTGACTTGACATGAAATTTTTTTTCTTATTATATTTTGACATTTATCACTTTACATTGACTATTGCATATATGCATATATATATTGTGATGTCCTTGGATTTGTGCAATGGGAATCGGATCATGATGAGATCACGATAATGAGACCGATTCACCTTTAAACACAAATCCTAAATAATCCCGGTCATAGGTTACTAGAGAGGAACATTGAGATAACCGGATAGATTGGTGTGCTATATACCCGTTCATATAATGGATGCAGCTAGTCTCAAAGCTGCTCATGTGGGGACACTAGGGGTACAGTACAGGTGCTCATTGGATAATGAGTTCACTGATTGATCCACTTATAGAATGTTGGATGGTTGATGATGCATTATTGTCAGATAGTGATTCCGTAGTCCCAATGGTGTATCTAGTTTTTAGACTTGAGACACCAAGAATGTCTTGTATAAGTGCTCCACTCTTTGATACCAG
Organism: Musa balbisiana; assembly: GCA_004837865.1. Classification (NCBI taxonomy): domain Eukaryota; kingdom Viridiplantae; phylum Streptophyta; class Magnoliopsida; order Zingiberales; family Musaceae; genus Musa; species Musa balbisiana. Next base: position 19,217,393 of record CM017195.1, on the reverse strand, counting down.
ACTTATAGGTTTGAATGTTCCAGATCTAGTACAACTAGTCATTGGGAGTGGCAATCGACCTTACAAGGGCTATTGAGTGTCGATAGAGGATCATCAACTCTCGACGTCATGAGAGGAATATCTTATGTGTTCTTGCTCAAACAAATCCCTGGCCAGGGTCATTCGGATTGAGAGAGAAAGAGTTCTCCGAGAGAATCCGATTAGAGCGAAACTCGAGTACGTCCGATATACGGTCGATATACGGTCTTTAGGATATTAGATGGATGAGGAACTATAGGTACATGGTAACTGAGGATAGATAAGTCCAATGGATTGGATTCCCCTGTATCGTCTAGGGACTACGGCATAGTGGCCTAGTACGTCCGTAGTCGATGAGTCGAGTGAATTATTACAGAAATAATAATTCACTGAGCCAAAAGGAGTTCTGACAGGTATGACTCATGGCCAGCTCGATATTGGGCCTAGAGGGTCACACATATATGGTAGACATTGCGATGAGTAGAGGTTCGGATATGAGATATTCATCGGAGCCCCTATCTTATTGGATATCCAATAAGCCCCTAAATTATTGGATCCCTTGGACGAGATCCAATAAGAGCTCATGAGAGATTATTGGATAGAGATCCACTAATCTAAAAGGCTTGGGTAATTGGATGCAGATCCAATACCCAATAGGGGAGGATCCATTAGGGTTTGATAGGGGACCTCTATAAATAGGAGAGATTTAGTGGTTCATAGGCTAGAGCCTTTGCTTGCCTCTCCTATTCTCCTCTCTCTCTCCACCTCAGAGCAGGTCTGGAGTTTTGAGGAGCGTCATCGCAGCCCTGTTGTGTGGATCGCCGCTAGAGAGGAGGACGCTTGACCTCCTTCACTCTCTCCTAGTGATTTGCAAGGAAATAGGGATATACGATCTCCCTAGGTAACACAATCTATTCTATACACAGTTTATTTCACGGATTTTTGCTCACCAATCTTTGCACAATGACGAACATCTCTTTGTGAATAGGGGATTTTGTTTTTATTCTTCCACTATGCATGTGATGTCGCCCCTACGATTTCCCAATATTGAGGACTATAAATACCCCTCTTATCCCTAGTTAACATACATAAGTATAGAGAATTTAAAAGTGGGAAAACACTATAGTAATCACTTGAGAGATCCCCTCCTCTAATTCTAAGTTTAGACTATTTATAGATAAGTGAGTGCTTGTAAAAGGTTATCTTCTAGACCTGTGAAAAGGAGAAGAGGGGTGTAAAAGGGTAGTTGGTCTTTGTCCATTGAAGGAAGACCGTTAGTGGATGCTGGTGGCCTCGACGAAAGAGGAATCGGGAGTGGATGTAGGTCATAATGACCCAACCACTATAAATTATGGTTTTCATTTCTATTATTGTCATTTACTTTGCGATTTCTTAACTTCCTCCTTACTTGGCTTTCACTACCCTTATGAACAAACACGCTTTCAAGTTATCTTCCGAGATCTGTTTTTAATATATGAAGAATTTTGAACTGACGATGTTTTTATCTACTGTACTAATTCATCCCCTCCCTCTTAGTGCCAACTCATTCCTAACACTTCTAACTCTAGGAGGAAGAGACTCTAAATCCTAAGAGAGTTTTCAATTTTTCTCAAATATTCTTTCCCCTCTTTCAACTCAATTTCATGCTTTATCAAGCAAAAATAACTGAGGTATTTATATACCCCAAATGACTTCAAAAAATGAAGTGAAAAAAGGTCTCATCCCAAGTTTCTCGGGTCCTAGCGGTACCATCGCTTGTAGCACTGACACTGGGCGGTACCACCACTTAGTCTAACGGTACCACCACCTGCCTTATCAGTGTCTGGGCGGTACCACCATCCATCTGGTGGTACCATTGCTTGACATAGTCTTGAAGACTATGTTTGAGCGGTACCACTATTAGACCTTGCTATAGGACACTGAACGGGCCAAACACATCGTCCTCTCCTTCCACATATTGCCCAATCGACATATTATCTTCATACAATATCCAATCTCCTTGGTGTAAATTTTGATCTGCTTGGCTCGATGCTCGAACTCATGGCACGAAGCCTTCTATTGACATGCTGACCAATCCTCCAGCCCGACGTCCAATCTCTTGATATGTTCCACTTCAACCCAACATTAATTCTTTCTGCTTTAATCAAATTATCTCTCCATGATCGAAGCTAGTCCTGCGTCACTTAAAATACCTATTAAATCACAAATTTATCAATTGATTTCATCATCAAAATTTAAGATTCAACAACTGTCATATGTATGAGTGCTGATCTCGAAGAAGTAAAATGCTTCTCTTTAGTCACTTTTCTTTTTGTCCATCTTCTTTCTTTGTCTTCTCTTTTTTTTACATACTTGGATTGGTATTATCCTTCTTATTCAACTCTTTATTATTTATCTTTTTATTTTCGAATCAAGAAGATAAAAAACATCATGTAAGTTTATTGATGTCTTTGAAAAAAAATTATTTCATACTATACTTTCATGGAAGCCAATGTATTATATCCCATTTGACTGTTATATTGGTTGATTTAGAGTTCGCAAGGTAAGAAAAGAGTATCATTGATCTAGGGTTCAGATGCCTCCCAAAATATATTTTTTCAATTCTAATAATCTCATTATAGAGAGGATCTTGTTCCCGATGAAGTATTTTTAATTCTTGATGATATTAATATATAGACATTAGGTGAGATATCAAGTTTGGATAAAAATCATTTGCTAAATAGCTCAGGTTTTAGGACTGTATTTATAAACTCGAGGGACCCATTTTACCGTGATAAAGATAATGATAGCGGTGATGTCTTCCAAAATAACTTGGTTGAAGAAAGACTACAAGAAAATGTTGAAGATGACATAAACTCTAATATTTATAATGCCTTAGATGTTGTTGGTCAACAAGTTATTTTAAGTGAGAATATGTATGATAATGTTAAACAAGTATTTACTAAATATAGTTGTAGCTAAGAGGCCAGTGTGTTATTAAATATACGAGTTCCTTTCATTGAAGAGGATGATTATTCATACAATGATTTGTTTGATGGTCAAGTATGGTCTTTGAATGACACTAAAGTTATATTATTATTTATATATTATTTTGTTACCTAAATAATATCTTTATATAGGTGTCAAAAAATAGGGTTGAATTTCAAAAATCCTTGAAATATTATCATTCGAAATTTTTTTTGAGATTAAATATGTTACAATGAGAAGTTATAAGATAAAAGCAAAACATAAAATTTCTTATTTCCAATGGATGATAGTAGCTCGTGATAGAACTGATAGTTTCCAAATTACTAAGTTTCATAAAGTGTATGATTGTAATTTACCAAGATTGAATAGGGATTATAAGAAATGTAATAATTCTTTCATTGCAGATCAAACCAAAATAAAGTTATATCAAATGTTGATTACACTCCAAAGATGATTATTACTAATATTCAAAAATGATATTGAGTTATTTCATATAAGAAAACTTATCTTGCATGGGAGATTTGCTAGTCATATGTGCCCTAGAAGCCAATCATATGAATGATGGCACATGTGACTTGACCCGCAGTCTTTTTGCTTATTATATTTTGACATTTATCATTTTATATTGCTTGTTGTATATATATATATATATATGTGTGTGTGTGTGTGTGTGTGTGTGTGTGTGTGTGTGTGTGTGTGTGTGTGTGTGTGTGTGTGTGTGTGTGTGTGTGTATTGTGATGTCCTTGGATCTATGCAATGAGAATTGGATCGTGATGAAATCACGATAATGAGACTGATTCACCTTTAAACATAAATCCTAAATAATCTCGGTCATAGATTACTCGAGAGGGACATCGAGATAACTAGACAGATTGACATGTTGTATACCCGTCCATATGATAGATGTAGCTGGTCTCATAGCTGCTCATGTGGGGACACTATGGATACAATATATGTGCTCATTGGGGAATGAGTTCACTGATTGATCTGCTTACGGAATATTGAATAGTTGATGATGCCTTATTATCAGATAGTGATTACGTAGTCCCAGTGGTATATCTAGTCCTTAGACTTGAGACACCAAGGATGTCTTATATGAGTGCTCCACTCTTTGATACCCGACTTATATGTTTGGATGTCCCAGATCTTGCACAGACGATCATTGGGAGTAGTAGTCAACCTTACGAGGGTTATTGAGTGTCGATAGAGGATCATCCACTCTCGGTGTCATGAGAGGAATGTCCCATGTGTTCTTGCTTAGATAAATTCCTAACTAGGGTCATTTGGATTGAGAGAGAAAGAGTTCTCCGGGAGAATCCGATTTGAGCGAGACTCGAGTAGAAACCATATGGGTTTGATAGCACCATGCCCAATATACAGTCTTTGGGATATTAGATGGATGAGGGACTATAGGTATATGGTAACTAAGGACAGACAGGTCCAATGGATTGGATTCCCCTGTATCGTTTGGAGACTGCAGCATAGTGGCCTAGTACATCCGTAGTCGATGAGTCGAGTGAATTATTATGGAGATAATAATTCACTAAGCCAGAAGGAGTTCTGATAGGTATGACTCACGGTCAGCTTGATATTGGGCCCATATATGGTAGGCGTTACGATGAGTAGAGGTTCGGATATGAGATATCCGTCGGAGCCCCTATCTTATTAAATATCCAATAAGCCCTTGAATTATTGGATCCTATGGATAAGATCCAATAAGAACCCATGAGAGATTATTGGATAGAGATCCATTAATCTAAGAGGCTTCGACAGTTGGATGGAGATCCAATACCCAATATGGTAGGATCCATTAGGGTTGAGTTGATAAGGGACCTCTATAAATAGGAGAGAACTAGTGGTTCAAAGGCTAGAGCTTTTTGGTTGCCTCTCTTATTCTCCCCCTCCTCTCCACCTCAAAGCAGGCCTGAAGTTTTAAGGAGTGTCATCGCAACCCTACTGTGTGGATCACTACTAGAGAGGAGGGCGCTTGACCTCCTTCACCCTCTCCTAGAGATTTACAGGGATTCAGGGATATAAGATCTCCTTAGGTAACATATTCTTTACTATACGTAGTTTTCTATTTTACGGATTTTTGCACACTAATCTTCACATGATGACGAACAAATATTTTTGGAAAATTGAGGATTTTATTTTGTGTTCTTCCGCTACGCCTGTGATGTCGCCCTCTAGATTTCCCAACAGGATTGTATTTAATGAGGTTCATGGTGACTTTAACTAGTCATATACTGATCTAATTCTATTTTTAAATGAGTCAAAACTCTACAACTATAAGACTCATGTACAAATGATAGTTTTATCAAAAAATTATTTCAAAGAATATTTAGAGCTTTCGAAGCTTATCTTAGATGTTTTAGATTATATATGTGACTTGTTTTTGGTGTCGATGCTACACATCTATCAACCAAATATCTAGATGCTTTGATGATTTCTATAGTTATTGATGACTATAATATATTATTTCTAATTATATTTACTGTAATAGAGATTGAATGTAGGGATTTATATGAGTATTTCTTGCAGTAATTGAGAATATGTATTATCTGATGCAAAAATTTGACTATTATAGTGACCAAAATCCAAGAGTTCTTTTAGTTGTGAAAGAGATCTTTCCATCAACATATCATGGTTATTGCATGATTTATCTATCTAATAATCTTATGAGCGATGTGCAAGACAAAGATATTGCAAAGCTATTTTGAGTTATTGTCAGATTCTCTACAAAGTATAAGTTTCATAAATACATGCAAAAGTTGAGAAAAAATCATAGAGAAAGTCTCATATGGATATCTGAAATTGAGAAAGAGAAATGAGCTTTATATATTTTTTGTAGGAAAATCTTATTGAATCTTAGATTTTGATGATAAAATCAATTGATGTGTTTATGATCTGATTACATTTTGAGTGATGCAGGAAGCTTCGAGCAGAGAGAGACAATTAAAAGCAAGAAAAATCATATTGGACTGGAGTAGAATATGTCAAAAGATTGGATGTCGAGCCAGAGGATTGGTTAACGTACCAATAGAAGGCTTCGGGCCATGGGTTTGGGCATCGGGATAAGAAGATCGAAAATTACACCAAGGAAATTAGAGTTACGGAGGTCAACCGATCGATTGGACAATAGGCCATAAGAGAGGATGATGCACTAAAGAATCAGCGAAGCATCGATGAACCAATGACATGTCAAATAATATTTGATTCAAGCTTTGTAATAATTATCTAGATCGAAATAGGTTTTAGATATAATTGGGTTAGAATTGAGCCAACTCAATTAGGGGCCAATTGGGCTCAAGTTTGGGCTCTGTTGGGCTAAGTCAAAAGCTCAAATAGTGACCCAAACTAGTGGAACCGTCGATGGCACAATCTCCGAGACTGTGTTAGGTGGTGGTACCGTTAGTCTAGGTGGTGGCACCGCCTAGACTCAGTCTTTAAGAGACTGTCAAGCAGTGGTACCATTAGACTGGGTGGTGGTACTGTCCAGTGGCAGGGTGTCAAGCAATGGTACCACTTAGTGTCAGTAATGTAGGCAGTGACACCACCCAGGACAAGCGATGGTACCGCTAGGACCTGAGAAACCCAAGATGAGACCTTTTTTGACTCCAATTTTAAAGTCATTTGGGGTCTCTAAATACCTTAGCTATTCTTGCATAGAGCAGTAAGAATTGAGCACAAAATTGAGTTGAAAAAAGGGAAAAAATACTTGAGAAAAAATTGGGAAACTCTCTTAGGATCACTTCTTCTTAGTATTTGGAAGTTTATTTAAAGGGAGAAGTGAGGTCTAAAAAGAGAGGTTTTAAAGATTGTCTCCTAAACTTGTGAAAAGGAGGAAGAGTGTAAGAGGGTAGTTGATCTTCGCCCATTGAAGGAAGATTGTTAGTGGATGTCGGTGGCCTCAACGGAAGATGAATCGAGAGTAGATGTAGGTCACAACGACCGAACCACTATAAAACTCGGTTTGCATTTACTTCTTGTAATTTACTTTTACTACAAACTATCTTACTTGCTTTACTTTCTCATTACACTCTTACAAACGCTTTCAAGTTAAATATATTTCCGATATCGATTTTATCGAAATGAAGATTTTTTGAACCGACATCGTTTTTATTCACTATGCTAATTCACCCCCCCCCGCCAGTGCTAACTCGATCCTAATAGTTAGTATCAGAGCCACGTTCTTTTTCGTTTGGTTTAACACCTAAGAAAAATGGCTCTTTTCGGCTTTCAAGAGGGCTACTCTATCATTCATCCTCCTATGTTCAATAGGACGGACTACACATAATGGAAAACTCGAATGAGAGTTTTCTTAATTTCTTTGAATTTAAATTTATGAAATATTATTGAAAATGACTTTAAAAAATCCTCTAGACCAATGAATGAATGGATTGATCTAGAGAAGAAAATGTTTTCTTTAAAAACTTGAGCTATGAACGCTCTAGTTTGCACCTTAGACAAAAATGAATCCAATCGAGTTTCTATTTGTGAAATGGCTTATGAGATTTGGCACACTCTTAAAATCACACATGCAGGCATAAATAGAGTTAAAGAGTCTAAAGTCGATCTTCGATGCATAATTTTGAATTATTTCGTATGAAATCAAGAGAAACTATTAGAGACATGTACACCCATTTTATGGATATCGTCAATGGTTTAAAAGCACTTGGTAAATTTTTTTTGAATTTTGAACTTGTTAATAAAGTTTTATGATCTCTTTCTAAAAATTAGGATTCAAAAGTAATGGTAATACAAGAATCAAAGAACTTGAATCACTTTCCACTTGAAGAACTTATCGGGTCTTTGATGACCTATGAAATGACTAGTATTGAACATAATGAATATGAGAACTACCTTCTAAAGAACAGGAAGGATTTGACACTTAGAACTCAAGAGAACCACTCAAGCGAAAGCTCAAGTGATTATGAGTTTGAACTCTTAACAATAAAGCTTAAAAAGTTCATGAAACAAGAATCAAAAAATAAAAACAAACTTAAAAAGAACATAACTACTTGCTATGAATGCAAGAAGCCAGGTCACTCCAAAAATGAGTACATAAAACTAAAGAAGTTGCTAAAGGACAAATCGAGCACATCCGTAGACAAGGAGCAAACCAATGAAGATAAAGTGGCAAACTTCACTTTGATGACTCTTAACAATGAGGTAAACAACTCAAATGAAACTCCTTTACTTTATTTTGAAATTACTTGATGCTTTTTCATGAGTTGTTTTTAAATTAGTTAGCAAAAAATAAATAAAAAATTATAAAAAAATATCATGCTTCTTTTTCTAGTGATTTTGAAATAATAATAATTAAATTTGAGCATGATAATTGCATTCCTAGCACTAAGCATGAAAAGTTAGATTCACTTAAAAAGAAAAATATATTACTACAACAAACAAAATGATTTTGAAAATGATTTATGTTCGATGAAATCAATTTTGATGATTTAATGATGTATAATGATGTAATGATGTAATAAAAATATTAAAAGTTTTGGTACAATGCTTGATGAATTTGTTCTATGCATGAGATTTTGAAGTTATACATGATGAATTTTGTGATTTATTGATCTTGATGATTTTTGTGATAAATCTTACACTTTCATTTTAAACGATGATATATGTTTTGATTTGGTAAAAAAAAATGGACAAGGACATGCTTGTATGAAATCAATCATATGAATTGAAACAACTAAAAAAGGATGCATTTTGAAAATTTCTCTATCTTATCGATTTTTCAATAAGAAATTGATAAATCTATTTATGTCATTTGAATCTCTTGATAGTGATTTTGATGATTTGTTGATTTGAATTTGGATGAGTTTCATCTAACCATGATTTTTATCTTGATTTCTCGATATTTATATCTTGAGAATTCTTATGCATGAATCGAGATCATTTATTATTTGTTCTCTTACAATTCTTTTGTTGTTTACTAAAGAGAATATCTTTTTCGGAGTTCATGACTTAAAATTTGTTTTGAAGATCTTTTACTATTTGATCTCCTAAGATTTCCTTTTGATTATTTAAGAGGAGATTTGTCAAAATGAATCATGTCTTTTGGTATTCACATGATCTCATCTTTCATGATATGATTTTTCTTTGTATAATTCCTTGTATTCATGAAGTATATCTCATCACCAAAATTTTTTTGATATCTTCCATGTGATGACTTGAATATTTACACATTTGTGCTATTCCCCTCTTTTTGCCTATGACAAAAAGGGAGAATGAATTGCTAGTGTGCACATATCAAGAAAAGCATATTGCTAAGAAAGACAAAACTTGCAAGCTTGCACATTAAGGGAGATAGTTTTGCTAGCTTGGATAAATTAGTATAAAACTTACAAGCTTATCACAATATAAGGAAATTAGCTCCTTGTTGCTTAGTATGACTCCCAAATTTGTGATGAACTTCTTTATCTAGACTGCCTCCTTTGTTGCCTTTGCTATAGCAATGTACTTTGCCTCTATGGTCGAGTCAACAGTAATGTCTTACTTGGAACTCTTCTAACACACTACTCCTCCATTCAAGCTGAACACATACCCTGAATTAGACTAGCTATCATCAACATCAGATTGGAAGTTTGAGTCCTTGTAGCCCTCAACCCTAAGGCTACTATCTCGATATACTAGTAAAAGATCCTTAGTCATTCTCAAGTACTTAAGGATATACTTTATTGCTTTCTAATACTCCAAGCCTAGATTCGCCTGATACCTACTCGTGACACTCAAAGCATGTGCTATATCAGGCCTGGTACAAAGCATAGTATACATGATAGACCCTATCGCTAAGATATATGGTATCATATCCATATTTGCCCTTTCTTTAGGAGTCTTTGGGGATATACTCCTAGAAAGTGATATCTCATGTCTTATTGGTATGAGACATCTCTTGGAATTTTTCATGCTAAACCTTTTGACAATAGTGTCTTTGCACCTAGATTGAGACAAGCTAAGCATCATCTTAGAACAATCTTTATAGATTTGAATCCCCAATATATAGGATGCTTCCCCTAAGTCTTTTGTGGAGAAGTGTCTAGATAACCAAGCCTTTACTATAGAGAGCATTCCTATATCATTTCCAATGATCAGGATGTCATCCACATATAACACCAAGAAGGTGATAGTACTCCCACTTACCTTCCTATACACACAAGGCTCATCTTCGTTCTTAATGAAGTTATAAGAATTGATCGCCTCATCAAATCTTATGTAACAACTTTGGGAAGCTTGTTTTAGTTCATAAATGAACCTAAGTAATATGTACACTTTATTTAGACTATCTTTGGATATGAATCCCTTAGGATGTATCATATACACCTCCTCCTTAATGTTACCATTGAGGAACGTGGTTTTCACATCCATCTGTTGGATCTTATAATCATAGTGTGCTGCAATAGCCAATAGGTTTCGTCATAGTCAATACTTTGCTTATGACATTACCCCTTAGCCACTAGCCTTGCTTTATAGGTCTCTACCTTCCATCTACTCCGATCTTCTTCTTGAAGATCCATTTGCAACCAATGGGCACAATACTCTCAAGTGCATCAACTAGGTTCCAAACTTTATTGGAGTATATAGAATCCAGCCCAGAATTCATGGCCTCTTGCCACTTTCAAGAGTCTATACTTGTTACAGCCTCCTCGTAGGTCCGAGGATTAATATCCTCAACATTATTTCCTCTTATATGTCCCACATATATCTCAAGAGGATGGGATACTCTATCAAATCTATGTAAAGTTAGAACTTGTGTGTTAAGTACCTGAATAGACTTAGGTTATAGAATGGTGCTTAAGCTAAGTTCTCCAACATCGCTCAACTCTACCATGCTCTCACTGTCTCCACCAAGAATATATTCCTTCTTAAGGAATACTACTCTCTTGGCTACAAAGACCTTTTGGTCCATGAGGTGATAGAAATACTACCCATTAGTTTCCTTGGGATATCCCACAAATATGCACCATTCAATCCTGGATTCCAATTTGTCGGGGTTGTGTCTTTTGACGTGGGCAGGGCAACCCCAAATCTTAACAAACTTAAGATCAGGCTTCTTCCATTTTCATATCTCTATGGAGTAGACACCATCAACTTAGTTGGAATTCTATTCAGAAGGTAAGTTGCAATCTTTAGGGCGTATCCCCAGAATGAGACGGGGAGGTTGGAGAAACTCATCATGGACCGCACCATGTCTAATAGTGTGTGATTCCTCCTTTTGGATATACCATTGATCTAGGGTGTATAAGAATGTGTCCATTAGGATAGAATTCCATGGTCCTTAAGGAATTGGATGAACTCTGTACTCAAGTACTCACCTCCTCGATATGATCAAAGAGTCTTGATACTCTTTCTAGTATGATTTTTCACTTCATTCTTATACTCCCTGAATTTCTCGAAGGCCTCAGACTTGTACTTCATCAAGTACACATGTCCATATCTTGAGAAATCATTAGTAAAAATAATGAAGTAGGAGTAACCACTTATGGCATGAGTTGTCATCGGACCACATACATCATTATGTATGAGTTCCAGCAACTTAGTGACTCTTTCACTAGTTCCACTAAATTGAGAGCTTATCATCTTTCCATGAAGGCAAGGCTCACAAGTCATATATGACTCATAATCAAATGGATCTAGATATCCATTATTTAGCAATTTTTGAATCATTCCCTTATGGATATGACCTAACCTACAATGCCACAAGTATGCACTGTTCACCTTATCTCATTTCCTTTTGGACACACTTACATTCATGATATATGGGAGTAGTGTCTTGTATAAACAAACCATTATGCAATGTTCCTCTTATGATAAACTCATCATCTAATAATATTAAATAATCATTATTCTAAAAAAATAATTTATATCCACTAATTGTCAAACATGAAATGGAAATAATATTTTTGATAATAGAAGGAACAAAATAGCAAGCATTCAATGCAATAATAGCTCCACCAGGAAAATATAGGGTGACCTCGCCAACAACCACTACAACAATTGTTGAATCTCAGATTTTGATGATGAAATCAATTGATGAGTTTGTGATCTAATATGTGTTTTGAGTGACGTAGGACTAGCTTCGATCAAGGAGCGGCAAATTAATTAAAGTAGGAGGAATTATACTTTGGGTTGTAGTGAACATGTTAGAAGATTGGATGTCGAGTCAGAGGATCGATTGACGTGTTAGCAGAAGGCTTCATGCCATGAATTCAGACATTGGGCTAAATGATTGGACATTATGCCAAGGAGATTGAAAGTTGTGGGAGTCAACATGCTGATTGGGCAATACTTCGAAGGAGACGATGATGCACCAAAGGATCGGATGAAGGTCGAATGAACCAATGATATACCGGATAAAGGATTCATACTTTGTAATCATTTGTCTAAGATTAAAGTAGTTTAGGGGGATAATTGAGTTAACTTTTGGTGTAATTATGCTAACTCAATTAGGGGCCAATTGGGCCTTAATTGGGACTGATTTAGGCTCATTGGAAGACCCATTCAATGACCCAAAAGTTGGGTCAGGCGATGGAACTGCCTGTGAGTTGGAAAACTCAAAAAATCTAGTCTCTGAGGCAATTAGATGGTGATAACACCCAATGATAGTGTGTTAGGTGGTGGTACTGCCTAGTGTCAGGCTACAAGCGGTGGTACTACCTAGTGCGGGCGATGGTACTGCCTGTACCCGAAAGACCCAAAAATTTAAATTTTTGGCTCCATTTTAAAAACCATTTGGGGCCAATAAATACCCCACTTAGGTAGCAAGAAATAAGTAAGAATTCTTGAGGAATAAATTAAGTAAACTCTGCCAAAACTTTAAGTTCCCTCCTCCTAGTGCTTAGAGTTAGTCCTAAGGGAGGTGTGTGAGGGACTACTTGTAAAAGAGTGACATGTAAAAGTTATCTCCTAAACTTGTGAAAAAGAGAAAGTGTTGTAAGAGGGTAGTTAGTCTTCGCCCATTGAAGGAAGACCGATAGTGGATGCTGGTGGCCTTAACGGAGGAGGAATCAAGAGTGGATGTAGGTCACGACGACGGAACCACTATAAACTCGGTGTAACTTTCCGAATCGATGTAACTTTTATCATAAGCACTAATTCACCCCCCCCCCCCCCCCCCCCCCTCTTAGTGCTGACTTTGTCCTACCAGTTGGTATCAGAGCCATGTTTTTTCATGTTTAGTTTAACACCCAAGAGAAATGACTCTATTCAGCTTTCAAGGGGGTCACTCTATTGTTCATCCTTCTATGTTTCATAGGACGGACAACACTTATTAAAAAACTCGGATGAGAATTTTTTTACTTTCATTAAACCTCGATTTATGGAATATCATTAAAAATAATTTTTAAAAGTCTTCTAATCCAATGAATGAATAGAATGATTTGGAGAAAAAAACTTTTTCTTTAAATGCGAAAGCTATGAATGCTTTATTTTGCGCCTTAGACAAAAATAAATTTAATTGTGTTTCTATTTGTGAAACTGCACATGACATTTGGCACACTCTTGAAATCACACACGAAGGCACTAGTAGAGTTAAAGATTCAAAAATTAATCTTTTGATGCATGAATTTGAATTGTTTCATATGAAGCCAAGCGAAACTATTGTTGATATGTACACTCGTTTTATGGATGTCATCAATAGTTTTAAAACTCTTAGCAAATATTTTTCAAATCTTGAACTTGTTAATAAATTTTTATGATTTCTTTCTAAAAATTAGGATTCAAAAGTAACTACAATACAAGATGCAAAAGACTTATACAAGTTTCTACTTGAAGAACTTATCGGGTCTTTAATGACCCATGAAATGAGTTGTATGGAACAAAATGAATATGAGAACTACCTTCTAAAGAATAGGAAGGATTTGGTACTTTAAACAATAGAATACCACTTGAGTGATAACTCAAGTAATGATGATGATGGCTTTGAACTTCTCACTATAAAATTTAAAAAGTTCATGAAACAATAATTAAAAAATAAAAATAAACTTAAAAAGGATAAAACAACTTGCTATAAATGCAATCAGCCAAGGCACTTCAAAAGTGAATGTCCACAACTAAAGAAGAAGGCACTCAAGGCGATAGTGGAGGATGAAACAAGTGCATCTGAAGATAAGATTGCGAACCATGCTTTGGTGGCTTCCGACAATGAGGTCAGTGACTCAACAAAAGCTCCTTTCCCTTATCTTATTTTAAAATTACTTGATGCATTTTATGAGTTATTTTTAAATTATTAAAAAAATAAATTACTAAAAAATTGATCATGAAAATTGCATGTCTTATGATAAAGGAACAAATGTTAGATTTAAATTTAATACTTGTACACCTAATAAGATTAATTCTATATATGTTTTAAAAAGTAATAAATAATGTGTATCTTGATGATTTCCATATTATTTTTTGATTTTAAATAATGATGTATGGCTTTTGTATGGAAGACTAGAGTATGAAATCAATCACAAAATTTGGAAGTAAAAGAACTTTAGCTACTGTTAATCTTATAGGAATCAATCAATGCTACTTTCAATTAATTTCCTAAATGAAAGAAATTTGATTTTAATGATAATTTTGGATTTGATAATTTATTTTCATATTTGTCACATCTTAGATTTTTTATATCATATCTTTCCACACATTCAGAGCTAAGTAGATAAACATCATTTTATTCATTATTTATAAATATTTATTATAATTCATTTATTCATTAAATCATAGGTAGGAAAGTAAATATGGTGATGTTAACTTCAAGAATCATCCAAATGGCTCTACGTAGCAGTAGAGGAAGATCCGCTCTCCACTGGAATCTGATTTAGGAATAGAGGAAAGCTGCTCTGAAAATCAAAAACAAAAAAAATTTAGCAACGCTGTGTAGGAACCCCAAAATTCAACTCAAAATGAATATATGATAAAAAATCAATCATCCCATTGGCATATATCAAATACCCGAAAGAGCACTCCCCTAACGGCAAATGGAGAGGCTTTATCCTATGGGATGTGTTTGTGTTCTCCCAATAGCAAATGGAGGCAAACTCATATCGCACTCCCAACAACAGATGGAGTGGTATATCTCACCTGCCAAAGTAGGAACATGTTCCTCCCAATAGCGGATGGAGGAATCGTCCAACTGTTGTTAGGATCAAGAGCACTAAGAGGGGGGGGGAGGGGGGGTTAGTGCAGTAGAAAACTTTTGTCAGTTAAAAAGACTTTCGTACAAAAACCATTTCGGAAAGATCTTTAAAGTTAAGAGTAAGCGGAAGTGTAGTTGATGTAAATCAATGAAGGCAATTTGCAATTAAGATAAAAAGCAGAATGTAAATGCAAACCGAGATTTAGAGTGGTTCGATCAATTTTGACCTACATCCACTTTTGGCTTCCTCCTCCGACAAGGTCACCGACGTCCACTAGAGGCCTTCCTTCAATAGGCAAAGGCCAACCACCATTTTACAACTTTTCTTCTTTTGATAGGCTTAGGAGACAACCCTTACAAGTTTTTACTCCTCTCTTGAATGATCAACACTTCGAAAGAAAAGAGGGAGAAGAACTCTAGCCTTTTATAACACTTTTAAGCTCTCAAATACTTAGAATAAAAACAAGCTTTTAGTTTATTTTTATACAGGAAAGGGTGGGATTTACATAGGCCTCAATCAGTTTGAAGTTGGAGCTTAAAAGTGTCCATTGTTGGATTTCCGGGGTCATGGCGGTACCACCGCCATAACTGGGTGGTACTACCACCTAATATCGCTCGGAGACCGAGCTCAGGAAGTACCAACTTCCTAACAAGGGCGGTACCACCGCTGGCAGTAATATCTACTAGCGGTACCACCACCGGATAGGGGTGATACTACCACCCAGAACTCCTGGGAGACTGAGTCTCCTTGACGGTGCCACCACTGGCTAGGAATTCTGGTTCCGAATGGGCTGTTCCATTCGACCCAATTTGGGTCTGTTAAGGGCCCAGTTGGCCCCAAATTAAGTTAATGGGATCACCTCCCAATCCTAACTTAATCTACATGCTAACTATGATAATTAAGACATCAATGCTGCAAATCGTGTTCTGGTGCATCAATCACTTCTTCCGACGAGCTTCCGGCGAACTTCCGACGAACCCTCGACGATGCTCCGGTGGACTCCCAGCAAACTCCTGGATTTCATGACGATCCTCTTGGCAAATTCCAACGAGCTTCTTTGCAAGCTCCTGGACTTCTCGGATTGTTCCCGCAGATCTTCCAACGACCGTTTGGACTTTCGACGAACTCTCGAACCCCCAACGTGATCTTGGTCTTGACTCCGGCTCAACACCTGCTACATGTCTTACTGCCATCGTAGTTAATCATACACACTTATCTCAACATATAGATTAGATAAACAAATGACAATTGACTTCATTATCAAAATCCGAGTTCAATAATCACCCCCTTTTTTATGATAACAATTAATTGATGACGGAATTAACCTTAACTCCCCTATCTCTATGCCACTTGAGATAAGTTATTCTTGAATTCAAAGCCTTTGAATTCAAAAGACATATTGATAAGTTAAGTTCATTTAAACTTATCAATATCCCCATCATAATTCTTATCATGATGTATCTTTCTGAAAATGATGTCAAGGCAAGACATCCATTTTCAAGTCTTATATTTCAAATGTGAAGGATAGCAATCATAGCAATTCATCATATGGTAAGATATCAATTTGTAAAATTACAAATTGAGCTCTAGATATCTTAACATAATGCAAATGTGACAATCATAGCAATTCATCATATGGTAAGATATCAATTTGTAAATTACAATAATGTAAGCTCTACATATCTTATCATTAATGTAAATATTTAAGTGTATAGCAATTCATTCTATCGTTAATTTACCACATATTTCTCCCCCTTTGTCATCAACAAAAAGGAGAACAATTCAAGCGTATTTCAAGCATAGTAATATGCGTGGTAAAGATTCATATCATTTTTCAATAATAAGTGGTAAGATACCATTCATACAATTATTTTTCAAGCAATCATGACATGGTATCATTCAAATGTTCATTAAGGAGATAGCTTTCAACAATAAGAAAGAATTCATGTGAAAGAATCATTACATTAAATCCATTTCTCGATTAAAATTCAGAAGATAAGTCCATGAGAGATGCATTTGTTAATTAATTCCATATGTCAAAAATCATGGAGCATTGATATAAAATAAACTTGATATGACATAGGCTCATGAAAGTTCCATTCAAGAAATATATTAAGTCTAGAAGAGAAGTACAAAATCATGCCTTCGGACAATATTTTGTTATAGCTTTTTTATCACAATCATAAAGGTAAAACATGCTTATCATCATGGAAATTTTTAGTATCAAGACATACAATTTTCAACATGTTATTGAAGCATATAATCATGTAAAATTCATAAGATTTTCAGCATTGAGATTTTAAGTGATTGATCATAGAATCAAGAAAGTCTGAAAACAAAATTTAATAAATTCATGCATTCGGACAAATCAACATTCCTAATTCTCTTATAATGAAATCAAATTGTTCTTCACTTAAAGGCTTTGTAAAAATATCAGCTAATTGATGTTTAGTATCAATGAACTCTAGGATTACATTATGATTAGTGACATGATCTTATAAAAAGTAATGTCTAATATCAATATTTTTTGTTCTTGAGTGTTGAATGGGATTCTTTGTTAAACATATTGCACTTATGTTATCACATTTAATAGGAATATTTTTAAGATAAACTTTATAATCTTCTAAGGTTTTTTTTATCCACACAACTTATGCACAGCATGCACTAGCTGCAATGTACTCAACTTCAGTTGTAGATAGTGCAACTGAGTTTTGTTTCTTAGATGACCAAGCAATAAGTGCATGTCCCAAAAATTGACACGTTCCTGATGTGCTTTTTCTATCTAGTTTACACCCAGCAAAATCCACATTAGCATAAGTAATTAGTTCAAAATTCTCAGATTTTGGATACCATAATCCTAGATTTGTGGTACCTTTAAGATATCTAAGTATTCTATTAACTGCTTTGAGATGAGATATCTTAGGATTCAATTGAAACCTAGCACAAAGTCGTACACTGAACATGATATCCGATCTAGTTGCAGTGAGGTAAAGAAAACTTCCTATCATACCCCTATAAGTTTTTTGATCAAAGCTTTCTCCACTTTCATCAATTTCTAACTTAGTGGAGGTGCTCATAGGAGTGTTGATAGCTTTTAAGCTATCTATATTAAATTTTTTAGCAAATCTAAAGCATATTTAGTTTGGCTAATAAAGATGTCATTGCTTAGTTGCTTAATTTGTAAGCCTAAAAAGAAGGTTAATTCTCCCATCAAACTCATTTCAAACTCAAGGCTTATAGTTTGAGCAAAAGATTCACAAAGAGATTCATTCGTAGAACCGAAGATAATATCATCAACATAAATCTGAATAATGAGAAAATTATTTTCAAATTTTTTGATAAATAATGTAGTATCGACCTTACCTTTAGAAAAATTATTTTCAATAAGAAAAGAACTAAGTCTCTTATGCCAAGCTCTTAGGGCTTGTTTTAAACCATAGAGAGCTTTATTTAATTTAAATACATGATTATGGAAACTATTATTCTCAAATCCGGGAGGTTGTTCAATATAAACTTCTTTGGAAATAAAGCCATTAAGAAAAGCACTTTTAACATCCATTTGAAACAACCTAAAATTATTACTACTAGCATAGGCAAGGAGCATCCTTATGGCTTCTAATCGAGCCACGGGAGCGAAGGTTTCTTCGTAATCGATATCTTCTTCTTGGTTGAAACCTTTGGCTACTAATCTAGCCTTATTTCTAACCACGATACCAGATTCATCTTGCTTGTTTCTAAAGACCCATTTAATACCAATAACTAAATAGTCATTTGGCCTAGGAACAAGCTTCCACACCTCATTTCTCTCAAATTGATTTAACTCATCTTGCATTGTGATAATCCATAAATCATCTTTCATGGCTTCATCAATACATTTAGGTTCAATTTGGGGGAGAAAAGTGGCGTTGGCACAAAAATTTTTAAGAGAAGAATGTGTTTGAACCCCCTTAAATGTGTCTCCTATGATTAGCTCCTTAGGATAAACATCTACATACTTCCAATCCTTGGGTAAGGATGTTTCAGAAGTGAATGAATCCAAGTTGTTAGTTGGAGAAGGGGTTTCATTTAAATTCAAAGAATCGAAATTGGCATCATCATCAAAATCATTTTTCTTGATTTTGAAAATCTCTTTGAAAACAACATGAATGGATTCTTCTATAATCAAAGTTCTTTTATTGAAGATACAAAATACTTTAGAAATCGAAGAATAACTAAGAAAAATTTCTTCATCGGATTTAGCATCAAATTTTCCTAAGACATCTTTTTCATTCAAGATAAAACACTTACACCCAAAAACTTTAAAATATGAAACATTAGGTTTTTTTTGTTGTTCCACAACTCATAGGAGTTTTGGTGAGTAAGGGTCTTACTAGAACTCTATTCATAGTATAGTATGCAGTGTTTATGGCTTCGGCCCAAAAATATTTGGGTAGCCTATGTTCATTCAACATGGTTCTTGTCATTTCTTGTAAATTTCTATTCTTTCTTTCTACTACTCCATTTTGTTGAGGATTTCTTGGAGTAGTGAAGTTGTGGTTATATCCATTAGATTCACAAAATTCTTAGAAATTATGGTTTTGAAATTCACTATTGTGATTACTTCGAATTGATGAAATCATGGAACCTTTTTCATTTTGAACAAGTTTACAAAACTTGTGAAATATCTAAAGCATTCACTTTTGTGTTTCAAGAAATAAATCCATATTTATCTACTATACATCATCTACAATAACAAAGTATATTGCTACCTCCTAGGCTTAATGTAGATATTGGTCCAAATAAGTTCCATATGAATCAATTACAAAGGTCTAGAAGTGCGTTATTTGATCTTAGATTTGAAGCTATCCTTTATTTGTTTTCCTAATTTGCAGGTACACACACATTATCTTTGATGAACTGATATGAGGAATTCCTCCTACACAGTTCCTTTGGATGAAATTTGGGGGATTTGTGTCATTCTAGCATGACCTAATCTCCTATGCCAAAGTTCTTTTATTGAAGATACAAAATACTTTAGAAATCGAAGAATAACTAAGAAAAATTTCTTCATCGGATTTAGCATCAAATTTTCCTAAGACATCTTTTTCATTCAAGATAAAACACTTACACCCAAAACTTTAAAATATGAAACATTAGGTTTTTTTTGTTGTTCCACAACTCATAGGAGTTTTGGTGAGTAAGGGTCTTACTAGAACTCTATTCATAGTATAGTATGCAGTGTTTATGGCTTCGGCCCAAAAATATTTGGGTAGCCTATGTTCATTCAACATGGTTCTTGTCATTTCTTGTAAATTTCTATTCTTTCTTTCTACTACTCCATTTTGTTGAGGATTTCTTGGAGTAGTGAAGTTGTGGTTATATCCATTAGATTCACAAAATTCTTAGAAATTATGGTTTTGAAATTCACTATTGTGATTACTTCGAATTGATGAAATCATGGAACCTTTTTCATTTTGAACAAGTTTACAAAACTTGGTGAAATATCTAAAGCATTCACTTTTGTGTTTCAAGAAATAAATCCATATGTATCTACTATAATCATCTACAATAACAAAAGTATATTTGCTACCTCCTAGGCTTAATGTAGATATTGGTCCAAATAAGTCCATATGAATCAATTACAAAGGTCTAGAAGTGCTTATTTGATTCTTAGATTTGAAGCTATCCTTTATTTGTTTTCCTAATTTGCAAGTATCACACACATTATCTTTGATGAACTTGATATGAGGAATTCCTCATACAAGTTCTTTGGATGAAATTTGGGTGATTAGTTTCATGCTAGCATGACCTAATCTCCTATGCCAAAGCCAAGCATCATCATTCAAAATCGAGAAACACATTTCATTACAAAGATCATTAATGTCAATGGTGTATAAGTTATTTTGTTTTAATGCAATCATAGATGTGTTTTTGTATGGTTTTTCAATGATGCAAGCATTAGATTCGAATTTGATAATATATCCTTTATCACACAATTGACTAATGCTCAAGAGGTTATGTTTTAAACCATCAACTAACAAAACATCTTCAATAAAGAAGTTGGATTTATTACCTATGGTTCCTTTGCCAATGATTTTACCCTTGTTGTTATCTCTGAAAGTGACATAGCCTTTGTCTATACTAGTGAGCTTAGAGAATTGAGATGGATCTCCGGTCATATACCTTGAGTATCAACTATCAAGGTACCATCTCTTGCTCCTAGCTTGTGGTGATATATATTTCTACAAAAAAGGATAATTTTTATGTACCTATTTAATCTTGGGTGCCTCAAAAACTGATCTAAATTGTTTGTCATATTGCATGGAATTTATTACGGTTCCTTTAGGAACCCAAATCAATTTGTTAAGACTAATCTTCTTGAATGGATAATGATAAGTTCTATGTCTATGTTTGCAATAAAAGTTGTATTTGTTTTGGTGCGAAATATGTAAGATAGGGCCTTTAATGAAGGTGGTTGGATTTTGGTGAGAGCTTCTTACAAATCCGATTCCACTTCTTTTATGAATGTGACCCTTATTGGTAAGATCATATTCAAGGACGTGCTACCAACCTCAAATTTCTTCAAGGTGTCCTTGAGTAGCAAGTTCTCCTTTTAGAGTATTTCTAAGTCATGACATTTCGTACATGGAACTAAACTATCATTATGCTCAATTTTTAATTTATTGAATTTACTAATAAGAGTATCATGCTCCTTTTTTAACAATTTATATTTTCTACTAATTATTTTGCATTGATCAAATAAGTCATGGAAAGCATTTAATAATTCATCAAATGATAAATCTGTATCAATTAAATTTGATACCTCCTCTTCGATGGCCTAAGTGCGTAATGAGCAACTTGCTCAGTGTTGGACTCCTCTTCTTCGGATTCACTTGAGTCATCCCATGTTACTTTGAGCGCCTTCTTCTTTGGTGTTCTCTTCTTGGCTTGTAGATATCCACTTTTATAGTGTCCCAGCTTCCTGCATTCGTAGCAAATAACTTGGTCCCTTTTAGGTTCAAATTTATTTTTAGTGTTATTTTTAAATTTGTTTCTTTTAATGAATTTTTTAAATTTCCTTATTAAAAGTGCCAAGTCATCGTCAAAGTCCTCATCACTTGAGTTTTCTCTCAAGTGGTCTTCTTGAGTTCTAAGTGTCATATCCTTCTTGTTCTTTAGAAGGGTGTCCTCATGCTCTTCATGAGCTTTGCAAGTTATTTCGTAGGTCATTAATGACCCGATTAATTCTTCAAGAGGGAAGTTGTTTATGTTAGGATCGGAGTGACACTAAGAGGGGAGGGTGAATTAGTACAGTGGATTAAAACTCGTAAGTTTGAAAATGATTTCGTAAATGTGTAGAGATTTCGATGCGATAAGGAATGACTTAGTAAAAGTAGCTTGAGTAAAGTAAGGAGATGAAAACCAAAAGCTTGCTGCTATGTAAATAAAGGTTTCAGAAAGTTAAACACTCACACATTCAAGGAACACACCAATTTAAAGTGGTTCAGTCAAATGACCTACGTCCACTTGTGAACCTTTTTCGATGAGGCTCCCAACTTCCACTAGCAAATCACTTTAAAGGAGAAGGACCAAATACCTCTCATACAACCTTTTTACAAGTGGTTCACACTCTCACAGATTTTTCAAAGAGAAAGAGAGAGGTGAACACTTAAGCTATTGAAAACGAGACTTTGCGAAGGACTTGGCTACAACTTTTTCTCAATTTCTAACTTCTCAAAAGGTGTCATCTCTACTGAGAATTGAGGGGTATTTATAGACCCTAAGAGGATTCAAATTTGGGCTCCAAATTTTGAATTCCTTTGGGTTCCCGGAGTTGGCGATGCCACCACCTGTTGGTGGCAGTGCTACCGCCTGTCAATGTCACATTGACTGTGTACTGGCGGTGCCACCGCCTGACCTTACGGGTCACTGGTTGGGCTCCAAATTTGGCCCAAACTAGTTCATATTCGGGCCTAGTTGGCCCCTAACTAGGTTATAGGATTAACTCTTAATCCTAACCCTAATTACATGCAAACTACAAAGTTAAGACATAGTCCTAAGCAGGTTTTTAACCGGCAACATCGAGTTTCCTTCCGGCGGACTTCCAATACACCTTCGGATTTCTTCCAGCGAACTCCCAGTAGGCTCCCGGTCTTGTGGCGAGTTCAACGAGTCTTTGGCAAGCAGCCGAACCTTCTCGGTGATCTCCGCGAACCTCTGATGATCTCTCTGGCAAACTTCCAAAAACTTCGGCAAGTCCCCGATTCTTTCTCGGTTGGTTCCAACAGCACTTTCGACGATCCTATGGACTTTCAGCGGACTCTCAAACACCCATCGAACTTGACTCCGATTGACTTGCTTTATGTCTTCAAGCTGTCGTAGTTAATCCTGCACATGTAAAACAAAACTTCGATCGAGACAATTAATCCTAAGCAATTAATCAAGTTGTTCGACATGTCACTGGTCCCTCGACGCTTCGTTTGATTCTTCAATGCATCATCCTCTCTTGCAGCCTATTGCCCAATCGGCCAATTAACTCCGCAACTCCAATATCCTTGGCACAATTTTCGCTCTTATTAGCCCGATGCCCGAATTCACGGTCCGAAGCCTTTTGTCAATACATCAACCGATCCACCGGCCCGACGTCCAATCTTCTGACATGTTCCTTTGGCCCAACATGATTCTTCCTACTTTAATTGTCTCATCCTAATCGAAGTATCCTGCATCACTCAAAACGTAGATTAAATCATAAACACATATCAAGTGGTTTCATCATCAAAATACGAGATTCGATAGTTTAAATCTTTAGCCTCTTGAATGGCAGTGACTTTAGGGTCCTAACTCTTTGGAAGGGATCTTAGAATTTTATTAACAAGCTCAAAATCTGAAAAACATTTATCGAGTCCTTTTAGACCATTGACAACATCCGTAAAGCGGGTGTACATGTCACCTATGGTCTCACTCGGTTTCATTCGAAAAAGTTTATAAGAATGTACTAAAAGATTGATTTTTGACTCTTTCACTCTACTCGTGCCTTCGTGAGTCACTTCGAGTATATGCCAAATATCAAATGCAGTTTCATAAATCGAAACACGATTGAACTTGTTTTTATTAAGTGCACAAAATAAGGCATTCATAGCTTTTGCATTTAGAGCAAAAGTCTTCTTCTCCAATTCATTCTAATCGATCATTGGAAGAGAAGACTTTGAAAATCCATTTTCAACAATATTCCAAAGTTCAAAATCCATGGAAATGAGGAAGATCCTCATTCGGGTCTTCCAATAGGTGTAATCCATCTCATTGAACATGGGCAGACGTATAGTGGAGTGACCCTCTTGGTTTCTAGCATATGCCATCTTTCTTGAGTTTTAATCCAACTGAGAGTGAACCCGCTTTGATACCAATTGTTAGGATCAAGAGCACTAAGAGGGGGGGGGTGAATTAGTGCAGCGAAAAACTTTCGTCGGTTAAAAAGACTTTCGTACGAAAACCGTTTCGGAAAGATCTTTAAAGTTAAGAGTAAGCGGAAGTGTAGTTGATGTAAATCAATGAAGACAGTTTATAGTTAAGATAAAGAGCAAAATGTAAATGCAAACCAAGATTTAGAGTGGTTTGATCAATCTTAACCTACATCCACTTTTGGCTTTCTCCTCCGACAAGGTCACCGACGTCCACTAGAGGCCTTACTTCAATAGGCGAAGGCCAACTACCCTTTTATAGCTTTTCTCCTTTTGACAGGCTTAGGAGACAACCCTTACAAGTTTTTACTCCTCTCTTGAATGATCAACACTTAGAAAGAAATGAGGGAGAAGAACTCTAGCCTTTTACAACATTTTTAAGCTCTCAAATACTCAGAATAAAAGCAAGCTTTTAGCTTATTTTCATGCAGGAAATGGTGGGGTTTATATAGGCCCCAATCAGTTTGAAGTTGGAGCTCAAAAGTGTTCATTCCCGAATTTTCGAGGTCCTGGCAGTACCACCGCCATAATTGGGTGGTACTACCACCTGTCATCTGTCATTGAGCGGTACTACCACTCAGTCTGGGCAGTACTACCGCCTAACATCGCTCGGAGATTGAGCTCAGGCGGTACCACCGCTGGCAGTAATAACTACCGGCAATACCACCGCTTGACAGGGATAGTACTATCACCTAGAACTCTTGGGAGACCGAGTCTCCTAGGCAGCGCCACCATTGGCCCTAGCGGTGCCACCGCCAGCCAAGAATTCTGGGTCTGAATGGGCTGTTCTATTCGGCCCAATTTGGGTCTGTTAAGGGCCCAATTGGCCCCAGATTAAATTAATGGGATCACCTCTCAATCCTAACTTAATCTATATGCTAACTATGCTAATTAAGACATCAATACTGCAAATCGTGTTCCGATGCATCAATCACTTCTTCCGACGAACTTCCGGCGAACATCCGACGAACCCTCGACGATGCTCCGGCGGACTCCCGGCAAACTCCTCTCCTGGACTTTGTGATGATCCTCTTGGCGAGTTCCGACGAGCTTCTTTGGCAAGTTCTTGGACTTCTTGGATTGTTCCTGTAGAACTTTCGACGACCGTTCGGACTTCCGACGAACTCTCGAACCCCCAACGTGATCTTGGTCTTGACATCGGCTCAACACCTGCTGCATGTCTTACTGCCATCATAGTTAATCCTACACACTTATCTCAATATATAGATTAGTTAAACAAATGACAATTGACTTTATCATCAAAATCCGAGATTCAACAACCGTCATATCTAACAGTCCACTAATCCTTGAAGGGAATCACCCTACCTACCTTTGGCAGGGAATAACATAATCTCACACTAGTCATGTCTATATTAGGAAGAAATAACATATTTAAAATATCTTTTTCAAATATTATCAATATAAAATAATATAAATTAGCCCTCAATTGACTTGAACCATAGTTTAATTGATCTAATTAAACTCGATTTACTAGAACCTAATTGAACTAATCTCTAATCCTCATTTAATTGGTCTGGAACCACCCTAGACTAGTATAATTTAGACTAGATTATGTTTAATTTAGGTTAAACTAACTTGAATAAGTCAATCAATTCGGAATAACCCTGAATCGATCTAGACTAATCAAGCATAGTTTAGTTCAATCAATATTTAGGCTTAAATCCAACAATAATATTGGGCTAGGCTAGGCCAGCCCATATACTGGTCATGTGCATTTCATATGACTGGGCATGTATCACACTAGTCTGGCCTAACCTTGGCCCATGGACTAGTCATGTGTGTCGCATGTGATCACCCATGATGGTTGGGTTGGGTTAGCCTACGGGCTAGGGCTTGACCCATGGGTTGGGCCTGGCCTACGGGCTATGCTTGGCTAGTGGGCTATGGCCTAACCTATGGGTTGGGCCTAGCCTGTGAGCAATTTCAATCCAATTCATATCCAATTTCATATCACAACATATATTCACTAACACTTATATAAACGAAAACATCATAACACATTAATAGATTGATTGAGAGATAAGCTTTAATACAAGAAAATAACCTTCTAAATTCAAATAGAAATCATACTTTCAATACATGTATAATTTCAACATATTCTAGTCAAATAAATCTTAAATCATTTAGAATAGCACACTTTAAATTTTAAATCAAAGAATATCAAACATTTTAGATAACATATTTTAATCTAACAAAAAATTTAATCCAGATAAGATTAAAGATAAGTTGTAATACTAGGAAATATTATATATTTAAAACATAAAAATACTTTAGCTTATTGAACATTACAAAAACCTTTAAAGAATTGATAAATATTTTCAAACTACAAAACTTTCAACAGTTAAAGAATCAAAATAAAAATAAAAACTTTTATTTTCAAGAAAGGTAAGAAAACCTACCTCTCATCAGTAGGGTGTAACTCCTTATTCCTCGCACTACTGAGCTCAGCTAAGTGAGGAACAAAGGAGAGAAATCCCTCCCCTTAAATAGGAAGAGGTGAGCCTCCATTAAAGGAAATTTATTTTAATTTTTATATTCATTTAATATGAATTATTTTTATTTAATAAACTAATAAATATGATTTCATCCTATTTGGAATGCTTAATAGTTATTTCCTAATTCGTAATAGCAAATAAGAAAATAGATTAAGATTTCCTAAATTATAATGGCAAGTAAGGAAATAAAATTAATTCCTAACTTAACTATTTGATTTGATTACATTTCTCCCCTCCTATAGGAAATTTGGTCCCTAAATTTAGCTCACCTTAATAGAATAGATGAGGATACTACTCTCGCATATCTTCTTCTCTTTCCCACATTGCCTCTTAGTCTGAATGGTGTTGCCAACAAAATTTTTCCAAAGGTATAATTTTATTCCTTAGAACATATTCTTTCCTTTCCAAGATTTGGGTTGGTTGTTCTCCAAAAGTGGCATCATCTCTTAGTTGTGGAGATTGGTAGGATATGACATGTGATGTATCCTTGATATACCTTCGAAGCATAGACACATGGAATACATTATGGATGCTAGCCAAAGTCAGGGGCAATTGTTGAATCTCGGATTTTGATGATGAAACCAATTAGTATGTGTTTATGTTTTAATCTATGTTTTGAGTGACGCAAAATGCTTCGATCAGGATGAGACAATTAAAGTTGGAAAAATCATGTTGGGCCGGAGGAACATGTTAGAAGATTGGACGTCGGGCCGGTGGATCGGTCGACGTATCGCCAGAAGGCTTCGGGCCATGGATTCGGGCATCGGGCCAAGAAGAGTGGACATTGCGCCAAGAATATCGGAGTTGCAGAGTCAACTGGCCGATTGGGCAATAGGCCACAAGAGAGGACGATGTGCTGAAGAATCGGATGAAGTGTCGAGAGACTAATGACATGCTGGACAACTTGATTAATGCTTAGTATTAATTGTCTAGATCGAAGTTTGTTTTACATGTGCAGGATTAACTACGATAGCAAGGCATGAAACAAAATGAAGTCCCAGAGTCAAGGACGCGATCACATTGGGAGTTCGAGAGTTCGTAGGAAGTCCGGACGTTCGTTGGAAGTCCTGGAGGAACCAGATGAAAAGTCTTGGAGCTTTCTAGAGAAGCTCATTGAAACTCACCAAAAAGATCATTGTGAAGTCCAAGAGCTTACCGGGAGTCCGCTAGAGCATTGACGAGAGTTCGTCGGATGTTCGCTAGAAGTTCACTAGAAGCTCGCCGGAAGAATAGACATAGGGACTTATTTAGCTTAGCAAATGTCTTAGGATTTCATAGTTAGCACGTAATTAGGCTTGGATTTGGGCCAACCCAATTAGGGGCCAGCTACGCCCATGTAAGAACTGTGTTGGGCCCAATAAGTCTCACCATCAAGAAGTCTCACCGTCATGGCATAATCTTCGAGACTATGTCAGGTGATGGTACCGCCAGTCTGGGCAGTGGTACCGCCCAGCACTGGCCCCCAAGTAGTGGTACCGCTAGACCGGGGTAGTGTTATCGCCCAGGACAATATCAGTCAAATTGACACTGGGCGGTGGTACCGCCCGTGCTTGGGGAATCCGGGATGAGATGGTTTTAGGCTCCAAGTTTGAATCAACTTGAAGCCTATAAATTCCTCTCTCATCCCTGGGTAAAATACACAAGTATTGAGAGAAAAAAAGTATAGAAACACTACTGCAATCTTGTGTGAGCTCCTCTCAAAGTTCTAAGTGTTAGAATAGATTGAGAGAAGTGTGAGTAGGGGTGTAAGGGTTATCTCCTAAACCTGGTAAAAGAAGAATTAAATTGTAAAAGGTGATTGGCCTTCACCTGTTGAAGAAAGGCCTCTAGTGGACGTCGGTAACCTCGTCGGAGGAGGAAGCCAAAAGTGGATATAGGTCAAGATTGACTGAACCACTCTAAATCTCGGTTTGTATTTACTTTTTGCTCTTTATCTTAACTATAAACTGCCTTCATTGCTTTACATCAACTATACTTCTGCATGCTCTCAACTTAAAGATCTTTCTGAAATGGTTTTCATCAAAATCATATTTTATCGTACGAAAGTCTTTTTAACCGACGAAAGTTTTCTGCTGCACTAATTCACCCCCCCCCCCCCCCCCTCTTAGTGCTCTTGATCCTAACAATTGATATCAGAGCCTCATTTTCTCATTTGGTTTAACACCCAAAGAGAAATGGCTCTTTTCGGCTTTCAAGAGGGTCACCCTCTCATTTGTCCTCCCTTTTTCAATGGGATGAACTACACATATTGGAAAACTCGAATGAGAGTTTTCTTGCTTTCTTTGAATTTGAACTTATGGAACATCATCGAATCCGGTTTTAAAAGGTCTTCTCTTCCAATGAAAGATTGGAATGATTTGGAGAAGAATATGTTTTCCTTAAATGCTAGAGCTATGAATGCTTTATTTTGCACCTTAGATAAAATTGAGTTTAATCGGGTTTCTTCGTGCGAAACGACTTTCAATATTTGGCACATTCTTGAAACCACACACGAAGGCACAAGTAATGTTAAGGATTCTAAAGTTAATTTTTTAATGCATGATTTTGAACTTTTTCGAATGAAACCAAGTGAAACCGTTGTTGACATATACACCCATTTTACGGATGTCATCAATGGTTTAAAAGCTTTTGGTAAAAGCTTTTCGAATTTTAAACTCGTTAACAAGATTTTACGATCGCTTTTTAAGACTTGGGATTCAAAAGTAACGGCTTTACAAGAAACAAAAGATTTAAATATTTTTTCATTTGAAGAACTTATCGGTACATTGATGACATATGAAATGATGCACAATGCACATGATGAACATGATAAACAAAACCACCTTCCAAAGAACAAGAAGGATTTGGGACATAAAACATTTGAAGACCACTTGAGCATAAGCTCAAGTGATAGTGAACTTGAACTTCAAATGAAAATTATGAAACAAAAATTTAAAAATAAAAAGAACGTAACTACATGCTTTAAATGCAAGAAGAAGAACAAAAATTGGGATGAATCGAGCTCCTCCGAAGACAAGAAGAAAATCAAGAAAGGCGAGGTGGCAAACTACGCCTTAACGGCATTCGACGATGAGGTAATCAAAACCTTATTAATTTATTTCGAAATTACATGATGCTTTTTCTTTTTTTTAGTATAGAATTAATTTTCTTTGAAAATTACATGTTTAAATAATATAATGAAAATGTAAAAATTTAGGAATCATGCTTATCCTTCTAGTAATTTCTGAAAATAATCATGAAAATTGTATGTTTTATGATAAACAAACAAAATGATTTTGATTGAAATTATGAAATCATGCTTGATAATTTATAATCATGCTTAATGAGTTTATCTTTCATAATGATGCATGATGATTTTTGAAATTTATGGATTATCGATTTTTACGTTAATGAGTGTGGCCTTTTCAGTTTTAAACTTTGATGTATGTTTTCATATAAAAACTTGAGCACATTGATTTGAAATCATGTTTAATGGTTTCATAATTTGAAATATGAGTGTGGCCTTTTCAGTTTTAAACTTTGATGTATGTTTTCATATAAAACTTGAGCACATTGATTTGAAATCATGTTTAATGGTTTCATAATTTGAAATTATGCATGATGAATCTTGCGATTTATGGATTATCGATTTTACTATAATGAAAGTGCCTTATTGATCTTTGTTGTAATAAATCTTGCACTTTCAGTTTTAAAACATGATATATATTTTTATTTGGCATAAATGAAATAAAATCATATGAATTGAAACAACTAAAAAGAGGAAAACATTTTTCTTGAAAATTATTTTTCTCTATTTTATTGATCTTGATTATTATTATGATAAATCTATGTATGCCATTTTGAATCTCTTGAATGTAATGTTGAGATTTTAATGATTTTGATGATTTGAATTTGAATGAGTTTTATCAAAATCATGATCTTGGTTTATTGGAATTACTTGAGATCTTTAAGAATCAAAATCTTATATCTCATACACTTCCTTTTACCATTTACTAAAGAGGAGATCTATAAAACTAACCATGATCTTGATAATTATGTTTTGAAACTTTATGTAAATCAAGATCGTTCATCATGACTTCTTACATTTTATTAAAGAAATTATTTATCAAAATGAATAATGTCTTTTGGTATTTACATGATCTTTGATATTTTATCTCTCAAGATTTGTATTTATGAAATGTTTATCTCATCACTAAGTTCTTTTTGATATTCTTCATGTGATGATATGAATGCACGCAATACTATGATTTTTCCCTTAGATAAAAATGCACGCAATACTATGATTTTTTTGAAATAATATGAAAATCAATAATTATCATTTTCTGAAATAATGCTCTAGAATGATGATTTGGAATCATGCATGTAATGATGATTTTATATTTTATATACATGATGATTTGGTATTATGCATGCAATACTTTAACTTATGATAATGATGCATGCAATGATGAAATATTCATGATAAAATAATTATTTTGACATTCATGGCTTGAATTTTCATCTATGATATTTTCCTTTATCATGATTTGAAAATTGTTATAAAGGAAAACATAGATACAAAATTGTATTCTTGGCTTCTTTTTGACAAAGACAAAGGGGGAGATAAAAGATGCTAGCTTGCACAATTCAAGAAAAAAACAAAAATTGCACTTCTAAAAATAGAAGAAAGAACTTGTTTCTTGAACATCTCCAATTGCTAGCTTCCATGTTGTAAAATAATGTAACATTTTGTTAGCTTGCGTTTTTGCAAAAGAAGCAAAAAATAGCACTTCTCGAAAGAGAAGAAAGAACTTACTATCTTGAACATCACAAAAAATTGCTACCTTACATGATGTAAAATTTGCTAGAATTGCTAGCTTGTGATCTAAAGAGAAGCAAAGAGTTGCTATCTCAAAAGAAGCAAAAATGCTATCTTGCAAATCTCAAGAGAAGCAATGTATGTTAAGTTACACATTTCAAGAAGAGGTAAAAATTGCTATCTTGAACATTACCAAAAATTACTATCTTGCCTATCTCAAGAAAAGCAAATATGCCAACTTGCATATCTTTAAATTTGCTAGCTAGTATCTTGCTACCTTGCATATCTATGATGATAGCAAAATTACATGATGATAGAACTTGAAGATTAATTGTGCAATGATTTGAACTCCTACTTATAAACACATGAATAGTTGGACTTCTCCTTTTTGTTGATGACAAAGGGGGAGAAGTATGTTGATATCATGAATGATTTGATCATGACATATTGCTTGGATTTTTGAATCCAAGAGTTTCTATCAATATGGCATATTGATAGGGGGAGTTTGTTTAAACTCCGGGAGTTAAGGTTAACTCCGTTGTCAATTGGTTGTCATTATCAAAAAGGGGGAGATTGTTGAATCTCGGATTTTGATTATGAAACCAATTGATATGTGTTTATATTTTAATCTACATTTTGAGTGATGCAGGATGCTTCGATTAGGGTAAAACAATTAAAACAAGAAAAATCATGTTGAGCTGGAGAAACATGTTAGAAAATTGGATGTCAGGCCGGTGGATCGGTTGACGTATCGACAAAAGGATTTGGGCCATGGATTTGGGCATTAGGCTAAGAAGAGTGGATATTGCACCAAGAATATCAGAGTTGCAGAGTCAACTGGCCGATTGGGCAATAGGCCGCAAGAGAGGACGAGGTGCCGAAAAATCGGACGAAGCGTCGAGAGACCAATGACATGCTGGACAATTTGATTAATGCTTAGTATTAATTGTCTAGATTGAAGTTGTTTTACATGTATAGGATTAACTACGATAGCAAGGCATGAAGCAAAATGAAGTCCCAGAGTCAAGGATGCAATCACGTTGGGAGTTGCTATCTCAAAAGAAGCAAAAATGCTATCTTGCAAATCTCAAGAGAAGCAAAGAGTTGCTATCTCAAAAGAAGCAAAAAATAGCACTTCTCGAAAGAGAAGAAAGAACTTGTTTCTTGAACATCTCCAATTGCTAGCTTCCATGTTGTAAAATAATGTAACATTTTGTTAGCTTGCGTTTTTGCAAAAGAAGCAAAAATGCTATCTTGCAAATCTCAAGAGAAGCAAAGAGTTGCTATCTCAAAAGAAGCAAAAATGCTATCTTGCAAATCTCAAGAGAAGCAAAGAGTTGCTATCTCAAAAGAAGCAAAAATGCTATCTTGCAAATCTCAAGAGAAGCAAAGAGTTGCTATCTCAAAAGAAGCAAAAATGCTATCTTGCAAATCTCAAGAGAAGCAAAGAGTTGCTATCTCAAAAGAAGCAAAAATGCTATCTTGCAAATCTCAAGAGAAGCAAAGAGTTGCTATCTCAAAAGAAGCAAAAATGCTATCTTGCACCGAGGTGCCGAAAAATCGGACGAAGCGTCGAGAGACCAATGACATGCTGGACAATTTGATTAATGCTTAGTATTAATTGTCTAGATTGAAGTTTGTTTTACATGTATAGGATTAACTACGATAGCAAGGCATGAAGCAAAATGAAGTCCCAGAGTCAAGGATGCAATCACGTTGGGAGTTTGAGAGTTCGTTAGAAGTCTAGATGTTCGTCGGAAGTTCTGGAGGAACCAGCCGAGAAGTCTCAGAGCTTGCTAGAGAAGCTTGTCGGAACTCACCAAGAAGATCATCGTGAAGTCTAGGAGCTTGCCAGGAGTCCACCGGAGCATCGCTGAAGGTTCGTCGGATGTTCGTCGGAAGTTCGCCGGAAGCTCGCCGAAAGAATAGACATAGGGACTTGTTTCGCTTAGCAAATGTCTTAGAATTTTATAGTTAGCACGTAATTGGGCTTGGACTTGGGCCAACCTAATTAGGGGCCAGCTTAGCCCATGTAAAAATTGTGTTGGGCCCAATAAGAAGCATAAATAGTGCCCCAAGAAGTCTCATCATCGTGGCACAATCTTTGAGATAGTTTGGGCGGTGATACTACCCAGCACTGGCGGTGGTACCGCTCAGGACAGTGTCAGTCAAACTAACACTGGGCGGTGGTACTGCCCAACGCAGGCGGTGGTACCGCTCGTGCCTGGGGAACCCGGGATGAGATATTTTTAGGCTCCAAGTTTGAATCAACTTGAAGCCTATAAATACCCCTCTTATCCCTGGGTAAAATTCATAAGTATTAAGAGAAAAAAAGTATAGAAACGCTGCTGCAATCTTGTGTGAGTTCCTCTCAAAGTTCTCAGTGTTAGAATAGATTGAGAGAGGAGTGAGTAGGGGTGTAAGGGTTATCTCCTAAACCCGGTAAAAGGAGAATTGAGTTATAAAAGGTGATTAGCCTTTGCCTATTGAAGGAAGGCCTCTAGTGGATGTCGGTGACTTCGTTGGAGGAGGAAGCCAAAAGTGGATGTAGATCAAGATTGACCGAACCACTCTAAATCTCGGTTTACATTTACTTTCTGCTCTTTATCTTAATTGCAAACTGCCTTCATTGCTTTTACATCAACTATACTTCTGCATGCTCTCAACTTAAAGATCTTTTCGAAACAGTTTTCATCGAAATCAGATTTTATCGTACGAAAGTCTTTTTAAGTTTTCTACTGCACTAATTCACCCCCCCCCCCCCCCCCCCCCTCTTAGTACTCTTGATCCTAATAGTAATGACAATCTATACGCCACAAGCCTGACCTTTTGTAAGATCTTAAATAGGTCAATGAATCTTGGGGCTAACTTTCTGTTAGAACCCTTGTAGATTCTAAGCTTGGGGTTGATCTCTTTAGGGTATCGGCCTCCTTGGAACTCTATAGGGGTTCCTTCCTCCAAGTTGCTGCTCAAAGGCTGCAGAAAATATTCATCTATTGCTTATAAAAAGAGGAGGAATACATAGCTATTTATAGGATTTCTAAACCCTAACTCCTAATAGGACTCCTACTCAAGACTCCTACTCAATTAAGACTCCTAGTCAATTAAGACTCCTACTTAAGACTCCTAATAGGACTCCTACCCAAGACTCCTATTCCTTTACAACTCCTAATTCTTCTTTAAGAAATAACCTCCAAACCCTCGCCGACCTCTTCACCTCTTTAATAAGGGTCAGCTTAGGTAGGTTTTACATGAATGCCCCTATCAATTAGGACTCTCCTAGCTAGAGTCCTAACAGACCCGCCCTCTTCAAATCAGCCTTGTCCTCGAGGCTGACGATTCATGAATTTTGGGAATTTGATCTTTAAGTCATCATAGTTCTCCCAAGTGGCATCTTCTGTTGGTAGGTTCACCCACTGTATTAGCATTTCAGTAGTGGGTCATCGTCGTCGAGTCACGATCCATTGATCAATAATGACACTTGGCTGGGTCTGAAGTTCTTCTTGAGTAGTCATATTTGGTTGGTGGCTTTGGGTAGTCTCCAAGCACTTATTTATAACTTTCGTCTAGCAGTCAGTTTGTGGGTGATATTGCATACTCCTTTTCAATTTAGTACCCTGCATATGGAATAACTTTGTCCAAAATCTGCTCGTGAAGATGCAAGTAGAATTTGTCATAAGCACAGTGCGTCCTTTATAGTGTAATTCTTTTGAGTGCTAATTGTAATGAGCCATGGAGCTTGATGCTTCTTCCAATTTTTTTATGATCTTACTAGCCTCTGGATCATCCTGCCATTCCATCTTAATATCCTCAAGGAAGTCATTGGTTGGAAGTAAAACGGCCAAAATTTCAGCTTACTTGGCTAGCTGCGAAAGCGCATCTACAACAATATTCTCTTTCCCCTTTTTGTAAGTTATTTCATAATCAAATCTAAGAAGTTTTGTCACCCATTTTTGCTGCTTGGGGGATGATATCTTTTGCTCCAAAAAGTAATTGAGGCTTTTATAGTCGGTTTTAATTTGAAATCATCGACCGATCAAGTAGGGTCTCCACCTCGTTGCTGAGTGCACAATGGCGAGCATCTCTTTATCATATGTTAACATGTTTTGATGGGAGAGAGACAATGTCTTGCTAGTGTATATGAGTGGTCGACCATCTTGCATGAGAATGGCTCCGATTCCGACTCCAGATGCGTCGGCCTCAATAATGAAGGGTCAACTGAAATCTGGTAGTGCTAGCACCGGCGTCGTTGTCATGGCTGCCTTAAGTTTGTCAAAGGCAGCGGAGGCTTTGTCCGACCATTGGAAGATATCTTTTTTTAGTAAGGAAATAAGTGGTGCACTGATCTTTCCATAGTTTTTCATGAACTTACGATTGTAGCCTATTAAACCGAGAAAGCCACGTAGCAATTTTATGTTCCACGAGATCAGCCAATTCTGCATTGCTCCAATTTTGGAGGGGTCCACTGCCACAACTTCCTCTGATATGATATGCCCAAGATATTCTACCTTCTGGCAAAAATTCATAGTGGTCGTTGTGTGTTCGAAAGGTGTTTTTCGGTATGTCTTCTTTGCATACTCATATTTGATGATACCCGGATCAAAGGTCCAGCTTTGTGAAGATTTGTGCTCCCTTTCATCTAGTAATTCATCTGCTATTGGAATAGGGTATTTGTCCTTGATAGTTATGTCGTTGAGGGTTCGGTAATCAATGCACATTCGCCATGTTTCATCCTTCTTTCGTACGAAAAGCACCGGTGAAAAGTAGGGGTTGCAACTTAGCCGAATAACTCCTATTTTGGGCATATCTTTTATAATCCTTTCTATTTCATCCTTCTGCAGATATGAATGTTGATATAGCCAAGTATTTGTAGGAGATTTGCCCAGAAGAATTGGTATACAACGATCATGCCGATGGGCAAGAGGTAGGTTGCGTGGTTCGTCAAATATATCTGAAAATTCAGCAAGCAAAGGAAGTAGGTTTGGATCATCAAATTCTATTAGCTCTCCCTTAGTTTGCTACTTAAGTTGTAACAAAAAGCCGCTGCATGCTTTATGTAAAACCTTCTCTATTTGTTGTGTGCAAATCGTCATTATGTCGCCCCCACGTTTCCCGTGTAGAATCACCTGTTTCCCTTTACTGTAAAATCTCAAAATTAGTTTCATAAAATTCCAGGAAACATTATCTAATATTGTCAACCATTCAATTTTGAGCATAGCCTCATGATCATCAAGAGGGAGGAGGAAGAAATCTGCAATTATCTCTTGTTCCTGCGGTAATAGTTTCTCTCGCGGGCGCCTACGATCACACTTTAAAATCCGTCCGTCGGTGAACTTGATGTCAAACCTACTGTAATACTCAATAGGTAAGGCCATTCGGATAGTAGCTTTACTATCCAGGAAGTTATTAGTGATGCCCGTGTTGATGAAAATAGTGATCGATTGTTGTTTGAGAAGGCCTTCAACTTTCATCGTTTGCGGGTTTGAGTAGCCAACTAGTGCATGCGCCATAACTTTGGTCAGTTGTGGCTCTTCTTCTGCATCTTCTTCTTTATTATCAAGGCTCTCTTCTTGATGTTCAATGACCTCTTCTTCTACTGGTTTAATCATAAGAAGTCTCCCTTTTCTACGGTGATGCTCGCGACTCCACGGCTCGTCGCGGTGCCAACATAACTCCTCCATAGATCGCTCCTGAAGCTCTTCTCTTATCATCATTTTTGGTGCTGGGACTCCATTGATAGTAGGGGGGGCTGAGAGCTTCTGCGTTGTAGGTCGAGAAGAAATCCTTGTCCTCCGGGCTTCATGGTTCAATCGCTCCTCTTGATGTCGTGCGAAAGAGATGGCTGTCATAAGTGTATACGGTTGTCGTGCTTTAACTTCTCCCCGGATCTCTGGCTTCAAGCCCTCAATGAAGGTCCCTAATAGTTGTTTTTGAGACCAATCATAAGTTTGA
This sequence comes from Musa balbisiana, assembly GCA_004837865.1. Classification (NCBI taxonomy): domain Eukaryota; kingdom Viridiplantae; phylum Streptophyta; class Magnoliopsida; order Zingiberales; family Musaceae; genus Musa; species Musa balbisiana. Next base: position 19,179,570 of record CM017195.1, on the reverse strand, counting down.
TTAGATAACCTTTCAAACCTAGTTTGGTACTCCTGAACGGTAGAGGTTTGTCGGATCTTTGCTAGTTGTTTGTCAATGTTATCGTAATTGGTTGGTCCGAAGTGGATCAACAGTCCTTCCTTGAATTGTCGCCATGAGAGGACTCCATGAGTATATTTAAACTAGTCAAACCACTGTATGGCATCCCCTTCAAGATGTATAGCTGCAATTTCCACCATAGATGCATCCACAGTTTTATGATACCAAAAATATTGCTCCGCATGCGAGATCCAACCAATCGGGTCTCCTTCTTCCCATCTAGGGAAGTCCACCCTCATGCGTGGATAGTTGGGGTCAGTCATAAAGCCTCCCCTCTCTTGGAAGTCAGCTCTTCGGGCTTGGTACGATTGGTTAGAGCTCTCTCCTTGATGTGATTTCTTCATGCTTGGTGGTCGGCCCAAACTGAGTTCGGTAAAGAGAATTCGAATCTTATCCTCCATTCGCGCCTCCAAGGCTTCAAATTTAGCATTGATTACCTCCTTAGATGCCATAGTATATGCCTCTAAATCTGTGATGTTAAGATCTCTCTTTTGTTGTCGGGTTAAAGGCAAGTATAGGTTGAGAGAAGTGATAGTCGAAAGGGTTGGTGGATTGGTGGATGTAGGCTGCGCTTTAGGCTTGTTTTGAGGCTGTTTTGGGTGCAGTTTGAGGGTGTGGTTTGGTGGAGTTTTAGAGCTGTGGATGAAAGTTTTAGATCTGTGGTAGATGGCAGTAAAGGTTTGATAGAAATTAGTGGAAGTTTGCTGCAGAATTGTGTTGTCTTGTAAGAGCATAATTGTCGTCGAAGAAACAGCGGTTTCTCAATGAAATTTTCACCAAAAACTTGAGAGATTTGAGGAGGAAATTGATAGCAAAATCTCAGTTTATATGACAGCAAAGATGTCTAACTTAATCAAGAAAATTTCGGCAGTATAATAGCAAGGAAATTGGTGCAAGTTGCGATAGCAGAATTCTCGTCAAAAAATTTCAGCGGTTTGCGACGAAAATTTGCAGCAACACAAAATTGTTTTTAGAGATGAATTCCTTAATCGATCAATCTTAGATGGAAGCCAAGATGATTTATGAAGTGTATAAGAAATTTCGTTCAAAAAAGATTGCAAATAGATCAGTTAAGGCAACAATATGCGGCTGAAATTTTCTACAGTACAGATTTTCAATTGTAGCAGATTGGAAGTAAAAGATCAGTGGTTTATATTGAGAATTTTTCAATCAAACAAAAGGAAACTCTACTGTTAGAAGTGTAAAAGCTATCATAAAAATTTCATAGAGATTTGGACAGAAAAAACATAGTAGCAAGATCAAACAAGCTGTGCTATGCGGTTGGAATTTTACAGTGTAAATTTTCAAGTATAGCAGATTAGACGTAAAAGATCAATCATTTATATTGAGAATTTTTTGACAAATCCAAAGGGAAATATGCTGTTAGGAAGTTTCAAAGTGTTGTAAAAATTTTGTAGAGATTTGGATAGAAAAAATATAGTAGCAAGATCAAACAGACTGTGCTATGCGGTTGGAATTCTGCAATGTATCTTTCGTCGTAGAGATGAAAACTTTGCGACGAAAAGTTTATGCAGCAATATAGGAAAAAAAAAAAAATTTGGATTTTTGAATAAGGATAACTAAATTGCAGCACCAGTAAAGTACGAAACCAGAACCTGTTGCAATTCACGAGGAGATCAAAGAATGATCCGTGGTGGTGGAGATGACGGTGGAATTTGGCGACGATCTTTTAAGCAATTATGGGAATTGCTTTGGGCGACTGTGGAGAGATGATTGATGGCTGTGGAAGGGCAGCGAGATGCCAAGAATGCTGCTCTGATACCAAATGTTAGAACCCTTACAGATTCTAAGCTTGGGGTTGATCTCTTTAGGGGATCGACCTCCTTGGAACTCTATAGGGGTTCCTTCCTCCAAGTTGCTACTCAAAGGCTGCAAAAAGTATTCATCTATTGCTTATGAAAAGAGGAGGAATACATAGCTATTTATAGGATTTCTAAACCCTAACTCCTAATAGGACTCCTACTCAATTAAGACTCCTAGTCAATTAAGACTTCTACTTAAGACTCCTAATAGGACTCCTACTCAAGACTCTTATTCCTTTACAACTCCTAATTCTTCTTTAAGAAATAACCTCCAAACCCTAGCCGACCTCTTCACCTCTTTAGTAAGGGTCAGCTTAGGTAGGTTTTACATGAATGCCCCTATCAATTAGGACTCTCCTAGCTAGAGTCCTAACACTTTCCCTTTTAACCAAACCTCATAAACCCCTTAGTTGGTGACACTTTTAAGAAGACGACTTTGAACTGTTAATAATCTTTGGCATATAATTTGAACATTATCAGCATCTTTTTGAATTAATTAAGGCCCCAAAAGTTTTTGTTCTCTAACCTCATCCCAACATATAGGTGATTTGCACTTTCTTCCATAAAGAGCTTCAAATGGAGACATTCGTATACTATAGTGATAACTATTATTGTACAAAAACTCAATTAGGTGCAAGTAAATATCCCAGCTCCCACCAAAGTCCAAAGCACATGCTCTTAAGAGATCTTCAAAAGTTTGTATTTTCCTTTCAAATTGGCCATCAGTTTGGGGTGAAAAGTTGTATTAAACTTTAACTGCATGCCCAAAGATTTTTGTAGACTTCCCCAAAACTTAGAGGTGAACCTTGGATCTATATATGAGATAATGCTAACTAGCACCCCATGATATCGAATAATTTCCTTAATATATAAGCTTACTAGTTTATCCAATGAATACTTCTTGTTAACAAGGAGGAAGTGAGTAGATTTAGTAAGTCTGTCTACTACTACCCAAATTCCGTTATATCCTTTTACAGTCTTGGGTAATCCTATCACAAAATCTATAGTGACTTACTCTCACTTTCATTCAGGAATCGAAATCCTTTGTAATTTTCCCGTAGGTACTCAATGTTTTACCTTCACTTGTTAATATATTAGACATTTAGAAACAAACTCTGCTATATCTCTCTTCATACCACGCCACTAGTAGTTTTAGTGTAAATCATGATACATCTTAGTAGTCCCGGGATAGATATTAAATTTTGATCTATGTGCCTTCTCCAATAATTCCATCATTACTGGATGGCTTTTGGGAACACAAAGTTGATTGTGGATTGTAATAGAACCATTTTCAGCTTAGAGGAATTTGGATCTAGATCCTTGAACAGGTATCTTCTTTCTGACCTTATTTAACCTTTTCTACCAAATATGATTATGCCATTAGACACACAAGAAAATCTTTATTTGTTTCTGATAAAAGTTTAAGTTTTAAGTCTACTAACTCCATCATCATAGAATTCCTTTGACTATTCATATAGGCTACAAGACTACAGGTATTTCTATTGAATCTCAGATTTTGATGATGAAATCAATTGGTAAATTGTTATGACCTAATCTATGTGCTGAGATAAGTGTGCAGGATTAACTATGATAGCAGTAAGGCATAAAGCAAACGATGTGCAAGAGTCAAGATCAAGTTTTTGTTGGGAGTTTGAGAGTTCATCAAAAGTCCGAACGTTCATCGGAAGTTCTGTTGGAACCAACTAAGAAGTCCTGGAGCTTGCCAAAAAAGCTCAATAGAACTCACCAAAAGATCGTCATGAAGTCCAGGAGCTTGCCAAAAGTCTATCGGAAGAGCAATTGATATACCGAAACTAGAATGCTTTATTAAATGTCTTAATTATCATAATTAGACCATAAATTGAGTTAGAATTGGGAGGTGATCTCACTAACTCAATTTGGGGCCAATTGGGGGTTGAATCTCGTATTTTGATGATGAAACCAATTGATAAGTGTTTATGTTTTAATCTGCATTTTGAGCGACGCAGGATGCTTCAATCAGGATGAGACAATTAAAGCAGGAAGAATCATGTTGTGCTAGAGGAAAACATGTCAAAAGATTGGACGTCAAGCCGGAGGATCGGTCGATGTATCGATAGAAGGCTTCGGGCCATGGATTCGGGCATCGGGCCAAGAAGAGTTGATATTGTGCTAAGGATATCAGAGTTGCGAAGTCAACTGGCCGATTGGGCAATAGGCCGCAAGAGAGGACGATGCCCCGAAGAATTAGACGAAGCGTCGATGGACCAATGACATGCCAGACAAAATGATTAATACTTAGTATTAATTGTCTAGAACGAAGTATGTTTTTATATGTGCAGGATTAACTACGATAGCAAGACATAAAACAAAATCAAGTCCAGGATTCAAGGATGTGATTTCGTTGGGAGTTCGAGAGTTCGTCGGAAGTCTAGATGTTTGTCGGAAGTTCTATAGGAACCAACCGAGAAGTCCAGGAGCTTGCCGGAAGAAGCTCGTCGAAATTCGCCAAGAAGATCATCGTGAAGTCTAGGAGCTTGCCAGGAGTCCACCAAAACATTGCCAAGAGATCGTCGGAAGATCGTTGGAAGCTCATCGGAAGAAACTAGACTTATGGACTTGTTTAGCTTAGAATGTCTTAGGAATCATAGTTAGCACGTAATTGGGTTTGGATTTGGGGCTAGTTGGGCCCATGTAAGGAGTGTGTTGGGCCCAATGAGCGGCCCAAACAGTGACCCAAGAGGTAGCATCGTCGTGGCACAGTCTTCAAGACTGTGCCAGGTGGTGGTATCGCCGGTCTAGGTGGTGGTACTGTCGGTCTGGCGGTGGTACCACCTAGACACAGCCTCCGAGAAGGCTACAAGCGATGGTACCACTAGCTTGAGTGGTGGTACTACCAAGTGCATTGTCAGTGTCAGACTAACACTGGCGGTGGTACCGCCAGCACCTAGGAAACCCAGGATAGGAAGTTTTTAGGCACCAAGTTTGAATCCACTTGAAGCCTATAAATACCCCTCTCATCCCTGGTTAAATGAGACAAGCACAAAAAGTTTAAAAGTGAGAAAACACTATAGAAACCACTTGAGAAATCCCTCCTCTAGCTTAAACTTAGAATTCTATTTAGAGAGGAGTGAGTGCTTGTAAGGGTTGTCTCTATTGGGAAATCTTAGGGGCGATATCACATGCACAGCGGAAGAACAAAAAAATAAAATCCCTATTCCAAAAGAGATGTTTGTCATTATGCGAAGATTGGTGTGCAAAAATCCGTAAAACAAACTGCATATAGAATAGATTGTGTTACCTAGGGAGATCATATATCCCTATTTCCTTGCATATCTCTAGGAGATGGTGAAGGAGGTCAAGCGTCCTCCTCTCTAGTGGTGATCCACACAGCAGGGCTGCGACGACGCTCCTTAACCACGCTCCTTAAAACTCTAGGCCTGCTCTGAGGTGGGAGGGGGGGAGAATACGAGAGGCAAGTAAAGGCTCTAGCCTATGAGATTTTGAATCCCTCCTATTTATAGAGGTCCCCTATCAAACCCTAATGGATCCTCCCTAGTGGGTATTGGATCTACATCCAATTACCAAAGCCTTTTAGATTAGTTGGATCTCTATCCAATAATCTCTCATGGGCTCATGTTGGATCTCGTCCATGGGATCAATAATTCAGGGGCTTATTGGATATCCAATAAGATAGGGGCTCCGACGGATATCTCATATCCGAACCTCTACTCATCGCAATGCCTATCATATGTGTGTGACCCTCTAGGCCCAATATTGAGCTTGTCGTAAGTCATAGCTGTCAGAACTCCTTCTGGCTCAATGAATTATTATCTCTGTAATAATTCACTCGACTCATCGACTACAGACGTAATAGGCCACTACGCCGTAGTCCCCAAACAATATAGGGGAATCCAATCCATTGGACCTGTCTGTCCTTAATTACCGTATACCTATAGTCTCTCATCCATTTAATATCCCAAAGACCGTATATCGAGCATGGTGCTGTTAAACCCATACGATTTCTACTCGATTCTCGCTCTAATCGGATTCTCCCGGAGAACTCTTTCTCTCTTAACCCGAATGAACCTGGCTAGGGATTTGTCTAAGTAAGAACACATAGGATATTCCTCTCATGACACCGAGAGTGGATGATTCTCTATCGACACTTAATAGCCCTCGTAAGGTCGAATGCCACTCCTAATGACCAACTATACTAGATCTAGGACATCCAAATCTATAAGTCTAGTAGCAAAGAGTGGAGCACTCATACAGGACATCCTTGATGTCTCAAGTCTAAGGACCAGATACACCACTAGGACTATGGAATCGCTGTTTGACAATAAGGCATCATCAACCATCCAGTATTCCGTAAGCGGATCAATCAGTGAACTCATTCTCCAATGAGCACCTGTATTGTATCCCTAGTGTCCCCACATGAGCAGCTATGAGACCAGCTGCATCTATCATATGGACGGGTATACAGTACACCAGTCTGTCCGGTTATCACGATGTCCCTCTCGAGTAAGCTATGACTGGGATTATTTAGGATCTGTGCTTAAAAGTGAATCAGTCTCATTATCGTGATCTCATCACGATCTGATTCCCATTGCACAGATCCAAGGACATCACAAGATATATATGCATATATGCAAGGCCACTACGGACATACTAGGCCACTACGTCGTAGTCCCCAAATGATATAGGTGAATCTAATCCATTGGACATGTCTATCCTCGGTTATCATGTACCTATAGTCCCTCATCCATCTAATATCCCAGAGACCGTATACCGGGCTATTAGAACCCTTACAGATTCTATGCTTGGGGTTGATCTCTTTAAAGGATCGACCTCCTTGGATCTCTATAAGGGTTCCTTCCTCCAAATTGCTACTCAAAGGTTGCAGAAAATATTCATCTATTGCTTATCAAAAGCGGATGAATACATGGTTATTTATTTTATAGAGCTTCTAAACCCCAACTCCTAGTAAGACTCCTACTCAAGACTTTTACTCATTATGACTCCTACCAAGACCCTAGGACTCCTACTCAAGACTCCTAATAGGACTCCTACTCAAGACTCCTAATAGGACTCCTACTCAAGACTCCTAATAGGACTCCTACTCAAGACTCCTAATAGGACTCCTACTCAAGACTCCTAATAGGACTCCTACTCAAGACTCCTAATAGGACTCCTACTCAAGACTCCTAATAGGACTCCTACTCAAGACTCCTAATAGGACTCCTACTCAAGACTCCTAATAGGACTCCTACTCAAGACTCCTAATAGGACTCCTACTCAAGACTCCTAATAGGACTCCTACTCAAGACTCCTAATAGGACTCCTACTCAAGACTCCTAATAGGACTCCTACTCAAGACTCCTAATAGGACTCCTACTCAAGACTCCTAATAGGACTCCTACTCAAGACTCCTAATAGGACTCCTACTCAAGACTCCTAATAGGACTCCTACTCAAGACTCCTAATAGGACTCCTACTCAAGACTCCTAATAGGACTCCTACTCAAGACTCCTAATACTCAAGACTCCTAATAGGACTCCTACTCAAGACTCCTATTCCACTACAACTCCTAATGCTTCTCTAAGAAACACTCTCCTAACCCTAGCCAGCCTCTTTACCTCTTTAATAAGGATCGGCTAGATAGGTTTTACATGAATACCCCTTTCAATGAAACTCAATTTAGGACTCTCCTAGCTAAAGTCCTAACAGACCCGCCCTCTTCAAATCAGCCTTGTCCTCGAGGCTAACGATTCATGATTTCTGGGAATTTGATTTTTAGGTCGTCATAATTCTCTCAAGTGGCATCTTCTGTTGGTAGGTTCGCCCATTGTATTAGCACTTTAGTAGTGGGTCATCGTCATCAAATCACTATTTGTCGATCAATAATGGCACTTGGTTGGGTCTAAAGTTCTCCTTGGGTAGTCATATCTGGTATATGGCTTTGGGCTATCTCATTTTCTCCTAGCTTGAGCTTCAAATATGACACATAGAAGACTAGATGGATTCGTGAGTTGGCAGGTAAGTCCAACCTGTATGCTACCGCTCCGATGCGCTCCAAAATTTGGTAGGGTCCATAGAACCGAGGTGAAAGCTTCATATATGCTATGGTCTAGATTGATGTTTGCTTATATGGCTGGAGTCATAGGAAGACCCAATCTCCTACTGAAAATTCTCTTTCACCTTTGTGTTGATCATATTGTTGTTTCATCCTTGCTTGAGCTGTAGTGAGATTATCTTTTAGTGACTTTAGTATTTTGTCTTTGTCTTGTAGTTCCCTCTTAATATCCTTAAGGAAGTCACTAGTTAGAAATGAAACAGTCAAAAATTCAGCTTGCTCGGGTAGTCATGAAAGCGCATCTGCAACAATATTCTCTTTCCCCTTTTTGAAAGTTGTTTCATAATCATATCCAAGAAGCTTTGTTACCCATTTTTGTTGCTCAGGGGAAGATATCTTTTGCTCTAAGAAATATTTTAGGTTTTTATGGTCGGTCTTGATTTGAAAGTGTCGCCCGATCAAGTATGGTCTCCATTTGGTCACCGCATGCACAATCACGAGCATCTCCTTATCGTAAATAATCATCTTGAGATGGAAAGGAGATAATGCCTTACTAGTATAAGTGAGGGGGCAGCTATCTTGCATTAGTACAACACCAATTCTGACTTCGGAGCCATCGGCTTCAATAACAGAAGTTTTGTCGAAGTCGGGTAGCGCTAGTACGGGCGTTGTCGTCATTGCGACCTTAAGTTCATCGAAGGTGGTGGTGGCTTCATTTGACCATTGGAAAGCATCCTTTTTTAGTAGGGAAGTAAGGGGTGCACTGATCTTTCCATAGTTTTTCACGAACTTGCGGTAATAACCTGTTTAACCAAGAAAGCCACGTAGCAATTTTATATTCCTTGGGGTTGACCAATTCTGCATTGCTTTAATTTTGGAGGGGTCTATTGCCACACCTTCCTCTGATATGATATACCCCATATATTCCACCTTTTGTTGAAGAAAGTTGCACTTTAATTTTTTAACAAAAAGAACATATTCTCGCAAAATCGTCAAAACAAGTCGTAAGCGTAGAAAATGACTTTCAAGAGAAGGGTAATAAATAAGGATATCATCGAAGAAAACTAGCACAAACTTACGAAGATAATTCCAAAAGATCTCATTTATAAGGCTCTAGAATGTGGAGGGAGCATTGGTGAGATCAAAGGGCATTACTAAAAATTCATAGTGGCCATTGTGTATTCGAAAGGCGATTTTCAGTATGTCTTCTTTGTACACTCGTATTTGATTATACCCAAATCCAAGGTCTAGCTTTATGAAGGCTCGTGCTCCTTTTAATTCATCAATCTACTACTTGAATAGGGTATTTGTCCTTGACAGTTATGCTATTGAGAGCTCGGTAATCAACACACATTCGCCATGTTCCATCCTTCTTTCGTACGAGGAGCACCGGTGAAGAGTAGAGGTTGCAACTTGGTCGAATAGTTCCTGCTTCAAGCATCTCTTTTACAATACTTTCTATTTCATCCTTTTAAAGATGTGAATACCGATATGGCCAAGTATTTACTAGAGATTTGCCTAGAAGAATCGGTATAGAATGATCATGCTGACGGGTAGGAGGTAGGTTGCACGGTTCGTCAAATATATTTAAAAATTCAACAAGCAAAGGAAGTAGGTTTGAATCTTCAAATTTTGTTAGCTCTTCCTTAGTTTATTGCTTAAGTTGTACTAAAAAGTCGCTGCATGCTTTGTGCAAAATCTTCTCCATTCATTGTGTACAAATCGTCATTACGTTGCCCCCACGTTTCCCATGCAGTATCACTTATTTCCCTTTACTGTAAAATCTCTTAATTAGTTTCACAAAGTTCTCAGAAATATCACCTAATATCATCAGCCATTTGATGCTAAGCATGGCCTCATAATCATCAAGAGGGAGGAGGAAGAAATCTGCAATTATCTCTTGGTCTTACAGCAACAGTTTCACCTGCGGGCACCTACGATCACACTTCAATATCTGTTTGTCGGTGATCTTAACGTCAAACCTACTGCAATTCTCAATAGATAAGATCATCCGGACAGCAACCTTGTTGTTTATAAAATTATTAGTGCTCCCAGTGTCAATGAGAACAGTGATAGGTTGTTGCTTCAGAAGTCCTCCCACTTTTATCATTTGTGGGTTCGCGTAACCGGTAAGGGCATGCATCGTAATATCAACCGGCTACTATTCTTCATCCATGACCACTTCCTCATGCTCCTGGACCTCCTCCTCCATGTCTTCAAGAGGTTCAATCAGTAGGAGATGTCCCCTTTTATAGCGATGATCGTGATTACATGGCTCGTCGCAATGCCAACAAAGACCCTTTGCTGATCGGTCACGTAGTTCTTCTCTTGTCAATTTTTTTGGCAACGAAGGATGGCTAGGAGCAGAAGGAGGTTTATATGCCATGGGCCTAGGAGAAGTTCTTATCCTCCAAGTATCTTGGTTGAGCTGTTCTTCTTGTATTTAGGCAAAAGAAATCGTAGTTGTCACGATACGGGGTTGCCATGCCTTAACCTCCCCTTTTATCTTTGGCTTGAGTCATTCGATGAATTTTCCTAACAATTAATGATTAGTCCAATCATGAGCAAGGTAGGATAGCTTCTCAAACCTAGTTTGGTACTCTTCAATCGTAGAGGTTTGTCGAATCTTTGCGAGTTGGCCATCAATATTTTCATACTCCATAGGTCCAAAATGATTCAATTGTGCGTTCTTAAATTGATTCTACATTGGAGCCCCATGATTATATTCCCACCAATTATACCATTAAATAGCATCTCCTTCAAGGTGGATGATAGCAATTTCCACTATAGCATCATCCGACGTTCGGTAGTAGCGAAAGTAACGTTCGGTGCGTAAAATCCACCCCGTCAGGTCTCCTTCTTCCCATTACGGGAAGTCCACCCTCATGCGTGGCTGAAGCATGTCGGAGGGCTATCCCTCTTTCTCTAGAGGTCTCTTTGAACCATCTCTTTGTTGCAATTTGGTTGGACTCGGCGGTTGTCCAATTTTGAATTCTGCAAACAAAGTACGTAATTTGTCCTCCAAGCGCGATTCAAGCCGCGATTCAATCCGAGATTCCAATACTTCAAATTTGGCATCAATTGGATCTTGAGAAGCTATAGCATATGTCTATAAATCAAAGATGTCCCTATCTTTTTTCTATTGATGGGTTAATGGCATGGGTGGTGGAAGGTTTGGAAGAATTGAGGATCACAGAAAGGTACTATAGTAGATTTTTACGTCTAAAGTGTAGCAGTTTAGATGTAAAAGATCAGTTATTTGTACTAAGAATTTTTTAATAAAACTAAAGTGAAATCTGCTACTAGGAAGTGTCAATGCTATTATAAAATTTTGTAGAGATTTGGAACGAAAAATTATAGTAATAAGATTAAACAAACTGTGGTATTCGGTTGAAATTCTACAGTGCAGATTTTCTTTTAAGTATAGCAGTTTGGACATAAAAGACCAATGGTTTATATTAAGAATTTTTTAACAAAACCAAAGGAAAATCTACTGTTACGAAGTGTTAAAGCTGTCACAAAAATTTTGTAGATATTTGGGTAGAAAAAATGTAGTAATGAGATTAAACAAACTGTGCTATGCGGTTGGAATTTTACAATGTAGATTTTCAAGTATAGCAGTTTAGACGTAAAAGATCAATGGTTTATATTGAGAATTTTTTAACAAAACTAAAGGGAAATTAGGGAGTATCAAAGCTATCATAAAATTTCATAGAGTTTTGGACAAAAAAATGTAGTAACAAGATCAAACAAACTGTGCTATGAAGTTGGAATTTTATAGTGTAGAATTTCAAGTATAGCAGCTTGGATGTAAAATATCAATAGTTTATATTGAGAATTTTTTGATAAAACTAAAGGAAAATTTGCTGTTCAGAAGTGTCAAATCTGTCATAAAAATTTCATAGAGATTTGGACAGAAAAAATATAGTAACAAGATCGAATAAACTATGCTATGCGGTTAGAATTTTACAGTGTAGATTTTTAAGTATAGCAGATTAGACGTAAAAGATCAATAGTTTATATTGTGAATTTTTTGACAAAACCAAAGGAAAATTCTGTTAGAAAGTTCAAAACCAAGGAAATCCCTATTGGAATGTCAAAGATATCATAAAAATTCGTAGAGATTTGACAAAAAATTTAGTAGCAGATCAAACAATGTGCTTGTGGCTAGAATTCTACAAGTTCTTCTCATAAGAATAAACTTTGCAACAAAAGTTTATGCAGCAATATGGAACTTTTTTTTGGATTGATAAGGATTTTGAATAAGAAATATTAAAATGCCGTAGAATAGGTGAAAACTAGCAACATATGCATTATGCGGTTGGAATTTTACAATGTAGATTTTCAAGTATAGCAGTTTGGACATAAAAGACCAATGGTTTATATTGAGAATTTTTTAACAAAACCAAAGGAAAATCTGCTGTTAGAAAGTGTCAAAACCAAAGGAAAATCTGCTGTTAGAAAGTGTCAAAACCAAAGGAAAATCTACTGTTAGAAAGTGTCAAAACCAAAGGAAAATCTGCTGTTAGAAAGTGTCAAAACCAAAGGAAAATCTGCTGTTAGAAAGTGTCAAAACCAAAGGAAAATCTGCTGTTAGAAAGTGTCAAAACCAAAGGAAAATCTGCTGTTAGAAAGTGTCAAAACCAAAGGAAAATCTGCTGTTAGAAAGTGTCAAAACCAAAGGAAAATCTGCTGTTAGAAAGTGTCAAAACCAAAGGAAAATCTGCTGTTAGAAAGTGTCAAAACCAAAGGAAAATCTGCTGTTAGAAAGTGTCAAAACCAAAGGAAAATCTGCTGTTAGAAAGTGTCAAAACCAAAGGAAAATCTGCTGTTAGAAAGTGTCAAAACCAAAGGAAAATCTGCTGTTAGAAAGTGTCAAAACCAAAGGAAAATCTGCTGTTAGAAAGTGTCAAAACCAAAGGAAAATCTGCTGTTAGAAAGTGTCAAAACCAAAGGAAAATCTGCTGTTAGAAAGTGTCAAAACCAAAGGAAAATCTGCTGTTAGAAAGTGTCAAAACCAAAGGAAAATCTGCTGTTAGAAAGTGTCAAAACCAAAGGAAAATCTGCTGTTAGAAAGTGTCAAAACCAAAGGAAAATCTGCTGTTAGAAAGTGTCAAAACCAAAGGAAAATCTGCTGTTAGAAAGTGTCAAAACCAAAGGAAAATCTGCTGTTAGAAAGTGTCAAAACCAAAGGAAAATCTGCTGTTAGAAAGTGTCAAAACCAAAGGAAAATCTGCTGTTAGAAAGTGTCAAAACCAAAGGAAAATCTGCTGTTAGAAAGTGTCAAAACCAAAGGAAAATCTGCTGTTAGAAAGTGTCAAAACCAAAGGAAAATCTGCTGTTAGAAAGTGTCAAAACCAAAGGAAAATCTGCTGTTAGAAAGTGTCAAAACCAAAGGAAAATCTGCTGTTAGAAAGTGTCAAAACCAAAGGAAAATCTGCTGTTAGAAAGTGTCAAAACCAAAGGAAAATCTGCTGTTAGAAAGTGTCAAAACCAAAGGAAAATCTGCTGTTAGAAAGTGTCAAAACCAAAGGAAAATCTGCTGTTAGAAAGTGTCAAAACCAAAGGAAAATCTGCTGTTAGAAAGTGTCAAAACCAAAGGAAAATCTGCTGTTAGAAAGTGTCAAAACCAAAGGAAAATCTGCTGTTAGAAAGTGTCAAAACCAAAGGAAAATCTGCTGTTAGAAAGTGTCAAAACCAAAGGAAAATCTGCTGTTAGAAAGTGTCAAAACCAAAGGAAAATCTGCTGTTAGAAAGTGTCAAAACCAAAGGAAAATCTGCTGTTAGAAAGTGTCAAAACCAAAGGAAAATCTGCTACCTAGCCGACTCTTCACCTCTTAATAGGAGTCGGCTATGTAGGTTTTACATGAATGCCCCTTTTAATGAAACTCAATTTAGGACTCTCCTAGTAGAGTCCTAACACCACCCGCCCTCTTCAAATCAGCCTTGTCCTCGAGGCTAGCCATTCATGAATTTTAGGAATTGATCTTCAAGTCGCTCATAGTTCTACAAGTGGCATCTTATGTTGGTAGGTTCACCCAATGTATTAGCACTCAATAGTGGGTCGTCGTCAAAAGTCACGATCCCTGTCGATCAATAATGGACACTGGCTGGGTTTTGGAGTTCTTCTTGGGTAGTCATATCTGGTTAGATAGTTTTGGGCTATCTCATTTTGTCATAGCTTGAGCTTTAAACATGACACATGGAAGACTGGATGGATTCGTGAGTTTGGGGTACCGAATCTGTATGCTACCGCTCCGATGCGCTCCAAAATTTAGTAGGGTTCATAGAACCGAGGTGAAAGCTTCATAGATGCTCTGGTCTAGATTGATGTTTACTTGTATAGCTAGAGTCATAGGAAGACCCAATCTCTTACTGAAAATTCTCTTTCACCTTTGTATGATCATATTATTGTTTCATCCTTGCTTGAGATGTAGTGAGATTATCTTTTAGCGACTTTAGCATTTTGTCTCTATCTTGTAGTTCCCTCTTAATATCCATAAGGAGGTCACTCGTTGAAAATGAAACTATCAAAAATTCAACTTGCTCGAGTAGTCGTGAAAGCGCATCTGCAATAACATTCTCTTTCCCCTTTTTGTAAGTTATTTTATAATCATATCCAAGAAGCTTTGTTACCCATTTTTGTTGCTTGGGGGAAGATATCTTCTGCTCCAAGAAATATTTTAGGCTTTTATGATCGGTCTTGATTTAAATGTGTCGCCCGATCAAGTATGGTCTCTATTTGATCATTACATGCACAATCGTGAGCATCTCCTTGTCATAAATAGTCATCTTGAGATGGGAAGGAGATAATGCCTTGTTGGTATAAGCAAGGGGGTGGCCATCTTGCATTAGTATAACACCAATTCTGACTCCGAATTTATTAGCTTCAATAACAAAAGTCTTGTCAAAGTTGAGTAGCGCTAGTACAAGCGTTATCGTTATTGCGACCTTAAGTTCATCGAAGGTGGTGGTGGCTTTGTTCGACCATTGGAAAACATCCTTTTTTAGCAGGGAAGTAAGAAGTGCGCTGATCTTTCTATAGTTTTTCACCAACTTGTGGTAGTAGCCTGTTAAACCGAGAAAGCCACGTAGCGATTTTATGTTCCTCGGGGTTGGCCAATTCTGCATTGCTTCAATTTTGAAGGGATCCACTACCACACCTTTCTCTGATATGATATGCCTCAGATATTACACCTTCTGTTGAAGAAAGCTGCACTTCGATTTTTTGACAAAAAGAACATGTTCTCGTAAAATCGTCAAAACAAGTTGTAAGTGCTGAAAATGACTTTCAAGAAAAGGGCTATAAATAAAGATATCATCGAAGAAAACCAGCACAAACTTACGAAGATAATTCTGAAAAATATCATTCATAAGGCTTTAGAAGGTGAAGGGAGCATTGGTGAGACCAAAGGGCATTACTAAAAATTCATAATGGTTGTTGTGTGTTCGAAAGGCAGTTTTCGATATGTTTTCTTTGCACACTCATATTTGATGAGACCCAGATCGAAGGTCTAGCTTTGTGAAGACTTGTGCTCTCTTTAATTCATCAAGCAATTCATCTACTATTGGAATAGGGTATTTGTCCTTGACAGTTATGCTATTGAGAGCTCGATAATCAATACACATTTGCCATGTTCCGTTCTTTTGCACGAGGAGCACCGATACTTTTCTATTTCATCCTTCTGGAGATGTGGATACTGATATAGCTGAGTATTTGCCGGAGGTTTATCCAGAAAAATTGGTATAGAATGATCATGTTGACGGGTAGGAGGTAGGTTGGACGGTTCTTCAAATATATTTGAAAATTCAGCAAGCAAAGGAAGTAGGTTTGGATCTTTAAATTTTGTTAGCTCTCCCTTAGTTTGATGCTCAAGTTGTACTAAAAAGCTGATGCATGCTTTGTGTAAAACCTTCTCCATTCATTGTGTGTAAGTCGTTATTAAGTCGCCCCCATGTTTCTCGTGCAGTATCCCTGTTTCCCTTTACTATAAAATCTCATAATTAGTTTCACAAAGTTCCAAGAAACATCACCTAATATTGTCAGCCATTCGATGCCGAGCACAGCCTCATAATCATCAAAAGGGAAGAGGAAGAAATCTACAATTATCTCTTAGTCCTACAATAACAGTTTCACCTGCGGGGACCAACGATCACACTTCAAAATCCGTCCGTCAACAACCTTAACGTTAAACCTACTGTAATTCTCGATAAGCAAGGTCATCTAGACAGCAACCCCAGTGTTAATAAGAACAGTGATAGGTTGTTGCTTCAAAAGTCCTTCCACTTTCATCATTTGCGGGTTCACGTAACCGGCCAGGGCATGCATCGTGCTATCAACCAGCTATTGTTCTTCATCCATGATCATTTCCTCATGCTCTTGGACCCTCCTTGTAACATCCCTCATTTTTAAAACTTTATAAGGACTTATTTGTAAATATGAGGATTTTCTTTTTAATAATTCTTTAGCACTAAATACTTTTTTATATATATTGAAAGTATTGTGAGGGACCAAAATGTGAATCTCATTAATTGGAGGTGATTTGTGAAATATTCACATTAAGAAAAATAAAATAAAATAAATAAATAAATAAAATGGAGGACATGTGGCATTAGTAAGGATGAGCCACTTACATTTATTCTAAAGATGACACCTAAACCTCCAAGCATGCTTACCACCTCACTACTTTACCATGAACCAAATCTAAGTAATTTAAGGCACAATTAAGGAAAACTTTACAGCCAACGTAACTTAAGAAGAGGAGAAGGAATTGAAGGAGAAGAGAAAGAGAAAGAATTGAGGAAGAAGAAGTTTTATCTTGGCTTAAGGCTTTGCATCAATTCCCCCATATTTGAAAATCAAAACTTTTTAAGGCAAGTGTTCTAACTCCATCCAACAGAATCCTAATCTCTATTTTCTTTTTAATTCTATAAAATTTGAAAGATTTCAGCTGAGAACCAAACATTTCTTTCGTTTTGATACAAAGCCATGAATCTGTAATTTTTCGGTAATCTGACCTCTATGCATTGTTTCAATCCTAACTTTTTGTACTAAACTCTGATTTAGGCAAAACCTATTCCATTTGAGAGTAGACTCGAAGACCTTTATTTTGATACCTAGATTGAATAATTTAGAGTCGAAATGCCTAATGTGACTTATGTTTTAATTAACCCTACAGATTCTACAAAATAGGGACTATAATTTCGGACCTTCTATTACCGAATTGCTCATAACTCTCTAGTAAAAATTCTGAATTATGTAAAACTTGTTCTTTGGAAACTAGATTAGCATATCTTTCTTTTGACACCTAATTTGGAAATTTAAAAGTATGTTTGCCTTCTGAAACATCTGTTTAAATTGATTCTATCTATTCTGCAAAACAGAGATAATCAATTCTGACCTTCTATTACTAAATTGCTCATAACTCTCTAGTGAAAATTCTGAATTATACAAAACTTGATTCTTTGGGAACTAGATTCGTATATCTTTCTTTTAACACCTAATTTGGAAATTTTGAAGTACGTTTGCCTTCTGAAACATCTGTTTAAATTGATTCTATCAATTCTGCAAAAATAGAGATGATCAATTCTAACCTTCCTTTACTCTATTTATTGTAACTTCCTGTTTTGGAAAATAGATTGATCCAGCTTTCCCATGACACCTATTTTTAGTGAATTAGAGCATGCTTGGTCACTCAAACAAATCAGGAAATGTACCATTTGAATTCTGCCAGAATTGAAAACTTTGTTGAGTTTTGCCTATTCAAGTTTCATGCTATTGGAAATTTGATTTCTGCTAAATTCTTCTTCAATTGAGCTTTATATTAGTCATTTGAAAATTCTTGTATTGTTCATCCTGAAATTTATTATGTAATGTTTTGTTTGCATTTTCTTGTTTGATAAAGGCGCACGCATATTTCCATTGTTTCCGCATGTGCTTCCGATATGTGCCAATGTTATTGTTCATGCTACCCTTTTGTACTCTAGTGTCTTGTGGGATATTGTAAACCTTTGCTAGAAATGGTAAAGGGAGTTATGCATAGAGCCCGTGATGCTCTGCTGGCCCCATTGACTTCACTCAGACGTGGGTGGATGGAGCTCCCAGACGTGAGAGACTTATGCTTGGTGATCATCTTGAAATGGATGAATCACATTATGTATGTGGTCCCACAGTGCCCTCTGTGTTTTTGATATGATATCCAAAGCTTTGCTTATGAGTTTATATTTATGCTTTGGATAAAAATGGAATGCATGCTACATCAAAAATGACATACAAGCTTGTGTTTATTTATTCGGTTCACTTGTTATACTTTGAAGTGTTTCGTATGTCATGGTTATGCTCGCAAACACTCTTATGCCTTTGATATGCACCTAAATGCTTCATGTGCTATTTGATACATGCATAAATGCTTCTTTTGCCAATAAAATGGTCCAATTTCCTTTCTCTTATTGTTATGTCTAACGCCTATTTTCGAATGAGGTAACCCTTTGTGATTTTTATATCAAATGAGATGATTTCAAATGAACACTGGTATTTTTGCTTTTGTTATCTTGATACTAAGCCTGCTTGAACTTCTCCTATCACTATAGATATGTTAGTCACTTGCTGAGCTCTTTATGCTCACCCCATTGCTATATAAATTTTTTAGGGTAGCTTGTCATGCACTGAAAAGCTAGAATTTGGTTGAAGCAATGAAAGGCTAGAAGATTTTTGGGCTAATCTTTGTTGGTTGATAGGTTTTTGTTGTATAGTATACTTTCCTTCTAATGTAATGTTAAGGATATGTTGATACTTATGTGTTGTAAAAGTTCAAAGGACCACTCATGTTTATGGAATGATAAGTTAAAATTGTATAAGGATAAGAACTCATGGTAAAAAATTATTTTTTTGTGATTGTATATATTTCTACGATTATGGATTTGTGTTGTGGTTGATGTTTAGTTGAGCTGCGGATTTTATGATTCTCTGAGTGAAGTGGAGTATGATTTATGAAACGTACAGGTTTATGAATTGTGAATATTGATTTGAATGGTTCTTAGTATCCTCAAATGTTAGATTGGATCCTGGATTGATTTATGATGATGAATTATAATATTATTGATTTTAGACAGGGTCACACCTCCTGAATGGATTAAATTCGGGGGGGGGGGGGGGGGTGTGACACTCCTCCTCCATGTCTTCAAGAGGTTCAATCAGTAGGATATGGCCCCTTTTACAGCGATGATCATGGTTCGATGACTCATCGCAATGCCAACAAAGACCCTTTACTAATCGGTCACGTAGTTCTTCTCTTGTCAATTTTTTTGGTAGCAAAGAATAGCTAGCAGAAGGAGGTTTATATGCTCATAGGCCAAGGAGAAGTTCTTATCTTTCGAGCATCTTGGTTGAGCCATTCTTCTTGTATTTAGGCGAAAGAAATTGCAGCTGTCATGGTACGGGACTGCCGCACCTTAACCTCACCTTTTATCTTTGGCTTGAGTCCTTCGATAAATGTTCCTAATAATTGGTGGTTAGTCCAATCTCAAGCAAGGTAGGATAGCTTTTCAAACCTAGTTTGGTACTCTTGAATCATAGAGGTTTGCCAAATCTTTATGAGCTGGTTATTAATATTTTCGTACTTTGTAGGTCCGAAACAATTTAGCAGTGTGTTCTTAAATTGATTCCACGTTGGAGCCCCATGATTGTATTCCAACCAATTATACCATTGAATAGCATCTCCTTTAAAGTGGATGATAGTAATTTCTACCATAGCATCATCCGACGTTCGGTAGTAGCGAAAGTAACGTTCGGCATATGAAATCCCCCCCGTCGAGTCTCCTTCACATCGCCGAAAGTCAACCTTCATGCATGGCTAAAGCATGTTAGAGGGCTATCCCTCCTTCTCTAGAGGTCTCTTTGAACCCTCTCCTTATTGCAATTCGGCAGTCCAATTCTGAATTCTGTAAACAAAGCATGTAATTTGTCCTCCAAGCACGATTCAAGCCGCGATTCAATCCGAGATTCCAATGCTTCAAATTTGGCATCAATTGGATCTTGAGAAGCCATAGCATATGCTTGTTGATCAGAGATGTCCTTGTCTTTTTTCTGTTGATGGGTTAATAGCATGGGTGGTGGAAGGTTCAGAAGAATTGAGGATCAAGGAAAGGTATTGTAACATATTTTTACGTCTAAAGTGTAGCAGTTTGGACGTAAAAGAACAATTATTTGTATTAAATTTTTTTTAACAAAAGTAAAGAAAAATTCTTTATGTCAATGTTGTTGTAAAATTTCATAGAGATTTGGATAGAAAAAATGTAGTGATAAGATTAAACAAACTATGCTATGTGGTTGGAATTCTACAGTGCAGATTTTCAAGTATAGCAGTTTAGACGTAAAAGATCAATAGTTTATATTGAGAATTTTTTGACAAAACTAAAAGTAAATTTGCTGTTGGGAAGTGTCAAAGCTGTCATAATTTTTTTTTAGAGATTTAGATAGAAAAAATATAGTAACAAGATCAAACAAGCTGTGCTATACGGTTGAAATTTTACAATATAGATTTTCAAGTATAGCAAATTAGACGTAAAAGATCAATGGTTTATATTGATAATTTTTTGACAAAATCAAAGGGAAATCCACTATTAGGAAGTGTCATAGCTAACATAAAAATTTTGTAGAGATTTGGATAGAAAAAATATAGTAACAAAGATCAAACAATTTATGCTATGCGGTTGGAATTTTGCAATGTCGATTTTCAACTATAGCAGATTAGATATAAAAGATCAATAGTTTATATTGAGAATTTTTTGACAAAACCAAAGGGAAATCTATTATTATAAAGTGTCAAAGCTGTAATGAAAATTTTGTAGAGATTTGGATAGAAAAAACATAGTAGCAAGATCAAACAGACTATGCTATATGGTTAGAATTCTGCAATGTATCTTTCGTCGTAGAGATAAAAACTTTGCAACGAAAAGTTTATGCAGCAATATAGGATTTTTTTTTTTTGATTTTCAAATAAGGATAATTAAATTACAGCAGTAGTAAGGTACAAAATCAGAACCTGTTGCAATTCACGGGGAGATCAAAGGATGATCCGCGGTGGTGGAGATGATGGCGGAGTTCGACGACGATATTTTAAGCAATTGTGGGAATTCCTTTGGGCAACTGTGGAGGGCTGATGGATAGCTGTGGAAGGGCAGTGAGATACCAAGAATGCTGCTCTGATACCAAGTGTTAGAACCTTTGCAAATTCTAAGCTTGGGGCTAATCTCTTTAGGGGATCGACCTCCTTGGAACTCTATAGGGGTTCCTTCCTCCAAATTACTGCTCAAAGGCTATAGAAAATATTCATCTATTTCTTATCAAAAGAGGATAAATACATGGTTATTTATTGGGCTTCTAAATTCTAACTTCTAATAGGGCTCCTACTCAAGACTTCTACTCAATTAGGACTCCTACTCAAGACTCCTATTCTACTACAACTCCTAATGCTTCTCTAAAAAACACTCTCCTAACCCTAGTCGACCTCTTCACCTCTTTAATAGGGGTCAGCTAGATAGGTTTTACATGAATGCCCCTTTCAATAAAACTCAATTTAGGACTCTTCTAGCTAGAGTCCTAACAGAGATATCCGTCAGAGCCCCTATCTTATTGGATATCCAATGAGCTCCTGAATTATTGGATCCTATGGATGGGACTAATAAGAGCCCGTGTAAGATTATTGGATAGAGATCCACTAATCTAAGGGCTTGGGTAGTTGTATGGAGATCCAATACCCAATAGGGGAGGATTCATTAGGGTTAAGTTGATAGAGGACCTCTATAAATAGGAGGAAATAAGTGGTTTATAGGCTAGAGCCTTTTACTTGCCTCCCCTATTCTCTTCCCCCTCTCCACCTTAGAGCAGGCCTAGAGTTTTGAAAAGTGTCTTCATAGTCCTATTGTGTGGATCACCGCTAGAAAGGAGGGTGCTTGAGCTCCTTCACCCTCTCCTAGAAATTTATAGGGATTTAGGAATATACGATCTCCCTATGTAACACAATCTATCTCACACGTGGTTTTCTATTTCATAGATTTTTGTGAACAAATCTTCACACGACGACAAACATATCTTTGGGAATTAGAGATTTTGTTTTCTATTTTTTCACTATGCATGTGATGTTGCCCCCCAAGATTTCCTAATAGGTGGCAACCAAGAAACCACTAGCCTGTGAGTGTTAGGTCCTCTCCTATTTATATATGCCCCCTATCAACTTAACCCTAATGGATCCTGCGGATATCTAATAAGATAGGGGCTTATTGGATATCTAATAAGATAGGGGCTCCAACGGATATCTCATATCCAAACCTCTACTTATCACAACGCCTACCATATGTGTGTGATCCTCTAGACCCAATATCGAGCTGACCATGAGTTATACTTATCAAAACTCTTTCTAGCTCAATAAATTATTCTCCATAATAATTCACTCAACTCATCGACTATGGACGTACTAGGCCACTACGTCTTAGCCCCCAAACGATGCAAGGGAATCCAATCCATTAGACTTATTTATCCTTAGTTACCATATACCTATAGTCCCATATATCTAAAATCCCAGAGATCGTATACTGGGCATTGTACTATCAGACCCATACAGTTTCTACTTGAGCCTCGCTCTAATCGGATTCTCCTAAAGAACTCTTTCTCTCTTAATCCGAATAACCATGGCTAGAGATTTGTCTAAATAAGAATATATGAGAAATTTTTCTCATGACACCGAGAATGGATGATTCTCTATTGACACTAATAGTCCTCGTAAGGTTGGTTACCACTCCTAGAGATCGGCTTTGCCAGATCTAAAACTTTATGGGTCTATAAGTCTGGTATCAAAGAGTGGAGTATTCATACGGGACATCCTTGGTGTCTCAAGTCTAAAGATTAGGTACACTATTGGGACAACGAAATCGCTATCTAACAATGAGATATCATTAACCATCTAGTATTCCGTGAGTGGATTAATCAATAGACTCATTCTCGAATGAGCACATGAACTATAACCCTAATGTCCCCACACGAGCAGTTATAAGACTAGCTGCCTCCATTATATGGATGGGTATATAGCATATCAGTCTATCTGGTTATCTCGATGTCCCTTTTGAGCAATCTATGATCAGGATTATTTAGGGTCTGTGTTTAAAGGTGAATCGGTCTTATTATCATGATCTAATTCTCATTAAATGTATCCATCGACATCACAATATATATGCATATATGCAACAAGCAATATAAAGTGATAAAATACTAAAATATAATAAGCAAAAAGAATGTATATCATATCACACGTGTCATCACTCACGCGATTGGCTTGCCGGGCACCTATGACTAGCATCTACTCCATAAGAGATATAGAAAGGGAAAAAGCGTAATCTTAAGGTTGTTAAGATTTGGGACTACTCTGCCAACGTTAAGAGACACAACTCTGACAAGTTAGAATATAGGTTAAGGCAATGCAAGTTTGTGGGATACCCCAAAAAAACTTGTGGGTATTATTTCTATCACCTAGAGGACCAAAATGTCCTTGTATCTAAGAGAGCAGTGTTCCTATAGAAGGAACACATTCTTAGTGGAGATAGTGGGAGCATGATAAAGTTGGGCAAAATTGGAGAACCTAGCTCAAGCACCACTCCACAACCCAAGTCTATTTAAGTACCTATCACACAAGTTCTGACTTTATGTAAGTCCAATAGAGTGCCCCATCCTCTTGAGAGATATGTGGGACATATCAAAGGAGAGGATGTTGAGAATATTGATCCTCGGACCTACTAAGAGGCTATTACGAGTATAGATTCTGGGAAATGGCAAGAAGTCATGAATTTTGAGATAGATTACATGTACTCCAACAAGGTTTGGAACCGAAATCGGTACTAAAGGGGGGGGTGAATTAATGATTTCAATAAAAACATCAATTTTAAAAAATCTTCATTTAATAAAAATGATAATAAAAGCATGCTTGACTTGGAGTAAGTGAACTAAGCAATTAATTTAGAATGTAATAGCAATGAAATGCAGAAAGAAGTGCAAACCAGATTTATAGTGGTTCGATCGTCGTAACATACGTCCACTTCCGATTCCTCTTCCATCGAGGCCACCAGTGATCACTAACAGTTTTCCTTCAATGGGCAAAGACCATCTACCCTTTTATAACTCTTTCTCTTTTTCACAAGTTTAGGAGACAACCTTTACAAGCCTCACACCTCTATTAGAATGATCACAAATCTAAAGAAAGAGGAGGAGGACACTTAGCACTTTTTCAAGACTTTTACACCTCAATCTCTAAACTCTTTCTCTTTTTCACAAGTTTAGGAGAACAACCTTTACAAGCCTCACACCTCTATAGAAGGATCACAAATCTAAGAAAGAGGAGGAGGACACTTAGCACTTTTCAGACTTTTACAACTCAAAATCTCTAAACATTTATTCACACTTTACGTGCTCTTTGATGCAGGAAAAAGTGAGATATTTATAGGCCCCAATGCTTCAAAAATGGAGTCAAAAAGTGTCTCATCTTAGTTTCCAAGGTACTAGCAGTACCATTTGCCTATAGACGGACATTAGACAGTGTCATCGCCCAATCTAGGTGGTACAACTGCCTGACAGAGCCTCAAAGACTGGGCTCTGGCGATACCATCGCCTAGCAGCATTAATTACTAATGCTACCACTACCCAGTTTGGGCATTACCATCTCCATTAGGAGGCCGAGCCTCAAGCGGTGCCACCGCTAGCCCTAGTGGTGCCACCACCTGACGTGGCTCCGGGTTACTGAATAGGTTATCCATTCGGCCTAATTCAACTCAAATTTGGGCCTAATTGATCCCTATTTGAGTTAGTAGGATTTTTCTCAAAACTAACTCAAACTGAAACCATAACTATGATAATTAAAGCTAAATAATTACAATGCAAGCAATCCTAGTTGTCTAGCATGTTAATTATTCATCCGATCTCCCAATGAAACTTCCGATGCACTCCTAGCAATATTTCAGAAAGCTTTTGGTGAACTCCCAGCGAACTTCCGACAAGCTTCTAATGCAACATCAAAACCTTTGGCGTATCTGTAACATCCCTCATTTTTAAATTTTCGTATAAATTTCTAGTTGTAGTGTAAGAACTCATTTTAATTTGATAAAAGAGCCAAAGTATAAATCTCAGAATTTATTTATAAAATTTGGGGATCTGTTCAAAAAAAAAAAAGGACCTATATGTAAACCCTAAGGACCTAATCGTAAATATAATAATACAAGGACTAAACTGCAAAATATACAAAATTACAAATCTCACCATTTAAGCCTCTCTGCCTTCGTTCTCAAGGAACCAGAGAAGGCAGCTGTGTGGAAGAATAGGGAAAGAAAGAAAGAAGAAGAGAAAAAAAAGAGGAGAAGAAGAAGAAAAAAATTAGGGCTTTGAGGTTTCTTGTTCAAATCTTCTCGATCATAATTCTCAAAGGCAAGTATTCTAACCCCATCCAACAGAATCCTAATCTCTGTTTTCTTTTCAATTCTACAAAATTTTGAAAGATTTCAGCTGAGAACCAAACATTTCTTTCGTTTTGATACAAAGCCATGAATCGGTAATGTTTTAGTAATCTGACCTCCATGCATTGTTTTGGTCCTAACTTTTGGTACTAAACTCTGATTTAGGCAAATCCTATTCCGTTTGAAAGTAGACTCGAAGACTTTTATTTTGATACCTAGATTGAATGATTTGGAGTCGAAATGCCTAATATGACTTCTATTGAAATTAACCCTACAGATTCTACAAAATAGGGACTGTAATTTCGGACCTTTTGTTACTAAATTGCTCATAACTCTCTAGTGAAAATTCTGAATTATACAAAACATAATTCTATGCGAACTAGATTCGCATATATTTCTTTTGACACCTAGTTTGAAAATTTTGAAGTACGTTTGCCTTTTGAAACATCTGTTTAAATTGATGCTATCTATTCTGCAAAACAGAGATGATCAATTCTGACCTTCTGTTACTAAATTGTTCATAACTCTCTAGTAAAAATTCTGAATTATGAAAAAACTTGATTATTTGGGAACTAGATTCGCATATCTTTCTTTTAACACCTATTTTTAGTGAATTGGAGCATGCTTGGTCACTCAAACAAATTAGGAAATGTACCTTTCGAATTCTGCCAGAATTGAAAACTTTATTGAATTTTGCCTATTCAAGTCTCATTCTATTGGAAGTTTGATTTCTATTAAATTCTTCTGCAGTCCTTTGAAAATTCTTGTATTATTAATCCTGAAATTGTTATATATCTGAAATTTATTATGTAATGTTTTGTTTGAATTTCCTTGTTTGATAAAGGCACATGCATATTTCCGTTGTTTCCGCATGTGCTTCCGATATGTGCCAATGTCATTGTTCATGCTACCCTTTTGTACTCTGGTGTCTTGTAGGATATTGTGAACCTTTGCCAGAAATGGTAAAGGGAGTTATGCATAGAGCCCGCGATGCTCTACCGGCCCCATTGACTTCACTCAGACGTGGGTGGATGGAGCTCCCAGACGTGGGAGACTTATGCTTGGTGGTCATCCTGAAATGGATGAATCACATTATGTATGTGGTCCCACAGTGCCCTCTATGTTTTTGATATGATATCCAAAGGTTTGCTAATGAGTTTATATTTATGCTTTGGATAAAAATGGAATGCATGCTATCTCAAAAATGACATACAAGCTTATATTTACTATTCGGTTCACTTGTTATACTTTGGAGTGTTTCGTATGTCATTGTTATGCTCTCAAACACTCTTACGCCTTTGATATACATTGAAATGCTTTAGGTGCCATTTGATACATGCCTAAATGCTTGTTTTGCCAATGAAATGCTCCAATTTCCTTTCTCGTATTGTTATGTCTAATGCTTGTTTTCGAATGAGGAAACCCTTTGTGATTTTTATACCAAATGAGATGATTTCAAATGAACACTTGTATTTCTGCTTTTGTTGTCTTGATACTAAGCCTACTTGAATTTCTCCTGCCGTCATGGATATGTTAGTCGCTTGCTGAGCTCTTTATGCTCACCCCGTTGTTATATAAATTTTTTAGGGTAGCTTGTCACGCACTGAAAAGCTAGAATTGGGTTGAAGCACTGAAGGGCTAGAAGATTTTGGACTAATCTTTGCTGGTTGATAGGTTTTTATTGTATAGTTTACTTTACTTCTGATGTAATGTTAAGGATATATTGATACTTATGTGTTGTAAAAGTTTAAAGGACTGCTCATGTTTATGGAATGATAAGTTTACGTTGTATAAGTATATGAACTCATGGTGAATAATATTTTTGTGATGGTATATATTTCTATGAATATGGATTTTTGTTGTGGTTGATGTTTAGTTGAGTTGCCTTTGGATTTTATGAATCTCTAAGTGAAGTGGAGTATGATTTATGAAACGTACAGGTTTATGAATTGTGAATATTGATTTGAATGGTTCTTAGTATCCTTAAATGTTAGATTGGATCTTGGATTGATTTGTAATAATGAATTATAATATTATTGATTTTAGACAGGGTCACACCTCCTGAATGGATTAAATTCGAGGGGGCGTGACAGTATCCCCTGATTCTTTTGTCCTAATGCTTGATTTTTTTACTCTGGCCCAACATTTGATTCTTCTTTAATTGTTTTTCCTTTTCACGATTATAGTTAGTCTGTATCACTTTTCTCAACACATAGATTATATCATTAATTTATCAATTGATTTCATCATCAAAATATGATATTCAACACTTTTGGTATTCACAACTTGATTTTTATTTTTCATGTGATGATCATGAATCCTTCCTCTTTCTATTTGCAAAAGTAGAGCTTTGATTCATGGACTTTCGGATTCATGACTTAATCTTTCTTTCATTCATCTAAAGGTTGAAATTTTTGCACCATTGATTTCCTATGATTCTCTTAAGTTTTCATGAGTCTTTTCACTTTGTACAAAAAGAAGAATTCATGATATTTCAGATTCATAACATGATATTTCGGATTCATGAGATGATTGAAATTTTTGCACCATTAAATTCTTCCCCTCTTCTTTTTTATATAATGATAAAAGGAAGAAAAAGAAGTGCTATCTTGCACATCTCAAGAGAACTAAAAGGGTTAGCTTGCCCATCTCAAGAAGCTAAACTTGCAAACATGCACATCTAAAGCAATAATTACTAGATTGTACATTTCAAGTAGAAGCAAATATTACTAACTTTCACATCTCTAATACTTGCTAGCTTGCATGTTCTAAAGTTATGTAAAAATTACTAAATTGCTAGCTTGCATGTTATAAAAATTATTATTATATTTTTCTACTTTTTGTTGATGATAAAGGGGAAGAAGTAATGATAAATGAATGATTTAAAAAACTTTAATGTTTTGGTATCATGGATGATATGCCCAAAGTGATGATGAATTGTTTTGGTATCATGCAATGATGAGTTGTAATTGTGCATATTATATTTTGATGATTTGAAACTATATTTAAATGATGACGCATAATGTATAAAATTTTAAAATAATATGTTGCATGTAATCAAAATTGTTTCACTTGAATTCAAAGGTTATTATTCCTTTCGAATTCAAGTTTGCTTATTTTAATATGGCAATAGATAGGAGGAGTTAAAGTTAACTCCATCATCAATTGGTTGTCATAATAAAAAAAGAGGAGATTGTTGAATCTTGGATTTTAATGATGAAACAATTGATAAATTTATGATTTAATCCATATTTTGATAAAAGTGATGTAGGACTAACTACGATTATGAAAAGGTAAAACAATTAAAGCAGAAAAATTAAATGTTGGGCCGAAGTCAAAGATCGAGCATTAGGTCGGAAGAATCGAACATTGCACTAAGATCAAATGTTGCGGGAATCAACATGTCGATAGATCAAGCAATACGCCGAAGGTTTGGACGATGCATCGGAAGTTCGTCAGGAGTTTAGATGAACAAACAATATGTCAGACAACTTGTTAGGAAAGTAATCGGTACTCAGAGGGGGGGTGAATTAGTGCAGCGGTAAAAACTACGTTAGTTTGAAAAACTTTATACGATAAAAATCATTTCCGACGAAAAACCAATTTCGGAAACTTAACTTGAAAACGTACGTAATAAATTGAAGGCAGTAAGCACGAAAGGAGGTTTGCAATAAGGTAATAGCAAGAATAAAATGCAAACTAGAGAATACAGCAATTTATAGTAGTTCAATCGTCGTGACCTACATCCACTCCTCCAATTCCTCTTCTATTGAGGCCACCGGCATCCATTAACGGTCTTCCTTCAATAGGTGAAGACCAACCACCTTGTACACCCCTCTTCTCCTTTTCACGGGTTTAGGAGACAACCCTTACAAGCACTCATACTCCTCTTATAGAATTCTAAACTTAGAGTGGAGGAGGGAATTTCTAAAGAGATTGTAGCAGTATTTTCTTACTTTTTAAT
This sequence comes from Musa balbisiana, assembly GCA_004837865.1. NCBI lineage: Eukaryota > Viridiplantae > Streptophyta > Magnoliopsida > Zingiberales > Musaceae > Musa > Musa balbisiana. The sequence continues at coordinate 19,150,157 of CM017195.1, read as the reverse complement.
CCTCTATGCTTGTATGCTTTAACCAGGGATGAGAGGGGTATTTATAGGCTTCAAGTTGATTCAAACTTAGAGCCTAAAACTTTCCTATCCTAGGTTCCCCGAGCATGGGCGGTACTACCGCCTGTGTTGGGCAATACCACCGCCCAGTGTCAGTCTGACACTAACACTACCCTGGGCAGTACCACCACCCAGACTGGCGGTACCATCGCTTGGCACCCTGTCAGGGGTGGTACAACCACCCAGATTGGCAGTACCACTACTTGACACAGTCTCGAAGACTGTGCCACGATGGTGAGACTTCTTTAGGCACTATTTGGGCCTCTTATTGGGCCCAACACAGTTCTTACATGGGCCTAGTTGGCCCCTAATTGGGTTGGCCCAAATCCAAGCTCAATTATGTGCTAACTACGAAATCCTAAGACATTTGCTAAGCTAAACAAGTCCCTATGTCTATTCTTCCAACGAGCTTCTAGCAAACTTCCAACGAACTTCTGACGATCTCTCGGCAATATTCTGGTGAACTCCCAGTAAGCTCCTGGACTTTACAATGATCTTCTTGGTAAGTTCCGACGAGCTTCTCTGGCAAGCTCTAAGACTTCTCGGTTGGTTCCTCCAGAACTTCCGACGAACATCTGGACTTCCGATGAACTCTCAAACTCCCAACGTGATCTCGATCTCGACTCTAGGACTTCATTTTGCTTAATTCCTCGCTATCATAGTTAATCCTACACATGTAAAACATACTTCGATCTAGACAATTAATACTAAGCATTAATCACATTGTCCAGTCATGTCATTGGTCCCTCGACGCTTCGTCCGATTCTTCGGCGCATCATCATCTCTTGCGGCCTATTGCTCAATCGGTCAGTTGACTCTGCAACTCTGATATCGTTGGTGCAGTATCCACTCTTCTTGGCCTGATACCCAAATCCATGGCCCGAAGCCTTCTGTCGATACGTCAATCATTCCTCCGGCCCGACGTCCAATCTTTTGACATGTTTTCCCTCGGCAAAACATGATTTTTCCTGCTTTAATTGTCTCATCCTACATCACTCAAAACATAGATCAAAACATAAACACTTATAGATTGGTTTCATCATCAAAATCTTAGATTCAACACAAATAAGATTGCTTGTAATATAATTATTTAAGCCTTAATTATCATAATTAGGTCTTAATTTATGTTAGTTTTGGGAGGAATCCTACTAACTCAAATAGGGGCCAATTAGACCTTAATCAGGGCTGAATTTGGCCTATTGTTTGGCCTATCTAGTGAGTTGGAGTCATGTTAGGTGGTGGCACCGCTAGGGTTGGTATTGGAACTACTTGAGGCTCAACCTTTTATAACTTGTTTGGGTGGTGGTACTGTCGACAGTTAATGCTGTCAAATAGTAGTATTGCCCAGATTGGGCAATGATACCGCTGGTAGTTAATGTTGTCAAGTGGTGGTATCATCCTATCAGGCGGTGGTATCGCTAGAGCTTAGTCTATGAGGCTCTATCAAGCAATCGTACCCCTCAGACTAGCGGTAGTGCCGCTAGTTGTTAGGGGAGCAAGCAGTGGTATCGCCAGTACCTTGGAAATCCAAGATGAGATACTTTTGGGCTCCATTTTTAAAGTTATTTAGGGCCTATAAATACCCCGCACTTTCCTACTTGATAAAGCACGAAAACTGAACAAAAGTCTTGAGATTCCGAATTGTAAAAGTCTTGAAAAAGTGCTAAGTGTCCTCCTCTTTCTTAAGTTTTGTTATCATTCTAATAAAGGTGTGAGATTTATAAAGGTTATCTCCTAAATCTATGAAAAGGATAAAGAGTATTAAGAGGGTAGTTGGTTTTCGCCTATTGAAAGAAGATCATTAGTGAATGTAGGTGGCCTCGATGGAAGAGGAATTAGGAGTGGACGTAGGTTACGACGACCAAACTACTATAAACTTGGTTTGCATTTTTGTTTATTATTTTCTGCTATTACTTTCTGAGTTAATTATTTAGTTCACTTGCTTTAAGTCAAGCATATTTTCAATATGATATTTCATTGAACAAAATTTTTTTAAACCATCGAAGTTTTACAAAAGCACTAATTCACTCTCCCCTAGTGTCGAAACGGTCCTAACACTCCACTCTTTGATACTGAACTTATAGGTCTAGAAGTTCCGGATCTAATACAACCGGTTATCGGGAGTAATAGCCAACCTTACGAGGATTATTGAGTGTTGATAGAGGATCATCCACTCTTGGTTTCATAAGAGGAATATCTCATATATTCTTACGTAGATAAATCTCTGGCTAGGATCATTCGGATTGAGAGAGAAAGAGTTCTCCAAGAGAATCCGATTAGAGCGAGACTCAAGTAGAAAACAATATGGGCCTGACAGCACCATACTTGGTATAAGGTCTCTGAGGTATTAGATGGATGAGGGACTATAGATATATAGTAACCGAGGATAGACAAGTCCAATGGATTAGATTCACTTGTATCGTTTGGGGACTATGGTGTAGTGGCCTAGTACATCCTACTAGTCATAGGTGCCCAGTAAGCCAATCATATGAGTGATGGCACGTATAACTTGGCATATATTCTTTTTACTTATTATTATTATTATTTGATATTTTATCACTTTATATTTTATATTGCATGAATATATTGTGATGTCCATGGATCTGTGCAATAGAAATAGGATCGTGATGAGATCACGATAATGAGACCGATTCGCCTTTAAACACAAATCCTAAATAATCCTGGTCATAGGTTACTCGAGAGGGACATCGAGATAACTAGATATATTGGTGTGTTATATACCCGTCCATATAATGGATGCAGTTAGTCTCATAGCTGCTTGTGTGAGGACACTAGGGATACAATGTAGGTGCTCATTAGAGAATGAGTTCACTGATTGATCCGTTCATGGAATGTGGGATAGTTAATGATACCTCATTGTCAGACAACAATTCCAATGTCCCAATAGTGTACTTGGTCTTTAGACTTAAGATACCAAGAATGTCATATATGAGTATTCTATTCTTTGATACTAGACTTATAGGCCTGAAAGTTTCAAATCTAGCACAACCGGTCATCGGGAGTGCAGCCAACCTTATGAGGACTATTGAGTGTTGATATAGGATCATCCACCCTCGGTGTTATGAGAGGAATATCTCATATGTTCTTATCTAGATAAATCCCTAGCCAGGGTCATTCGGATTGAGAGAGAAAGAGTTCTCCGAAAGAATTCGATTAGAGCAAAACTCTTGTAGAAACTGTATGGGCTTGATAACACCATGCCCGGTATGCAGTCCCTAGGATATTAGATAGATGAGGGACTATAGGTATATGGTAACTTAGGATAGACAAGTCCAATGGATTGGATTCTCCTATATCGCTTGGGGACTATGACGTAGTGGCCTAGTATGTCCACAGTCGATGAATCGAGTGAATTATTATGGAGATAATAATTCACTGAGTCAGAAGGAGTTTTAACCGGTATGACTCACGACCAACTCGATATTGGGCTTAGAGGGTCACACACATATGGTAGGCATTGTGACAAGTAAAGGTTCAGATATGAGATATCCGTCGGAGCCCCTATCTTATTGGATATCCAATAAGCCCCTGAATTATTTGATCCTATAGATGAGATCAAATATGAGCCAATGAAAGATTATTGGAAAGAGATCTACTAATCTAAGAGGCTTGGGTAGTTGGATGGAGATCCAATACCCAATAGGGCAGGATCCATTAGGGTTAAGTTGATAGGGGACCTCTATAAATAGGAGGAAACCAAAGGCCCATAGGCTAGAGCTTCTTTTGGTTGTCATCTCCTATTCTCCTCTCCCCTTCTCCTCCTCACATAGCAGGCTTGGAGATTTGAGGAGTATCATTGCAACTCTATTGTATGAATCACCACTAGAGATGAGAGCACTTAACCTCCTTTATCCACTCTTACAGATCTATAGGGATTCAAGGATATATGATCTCCCTAGGTAAAACATTATCTCATATGTGGATTTAAGTTTCGCAGCTTTTTTCACACCAATCTTCTCATGATGACGAACAGATCTTTGGGAAATTTAGAGATTTTATTTTTATGTTCTTTCGTTGCATATGTGATGCCCCCCAAGATTTCCCTACATGTCTGCAATCGATGAGTCGAGTAAATTATTATAGAGATAATAATTCATTAAGCTAGAATGAGTTTTGGATATGAGATATCCATTAGAGCTCCTATCTTATTGGATATCCAATAAGCCCCTAAATTATTGGATCCTATGGATAAGATCAAATAAGAGCCAATGAGAGATTATTGGGTAGAGACCCACTAATTTAAGAGGCTTAGGTAATTGGATGGAAATCTAGTACCCAATAGGGTAGGATCCATTAGGGTTAAGTTGACAAGAGGCCTCTATAAATAGGAGGGAACCAAAAGGCCATAGGTTGGGCCTTCTTGGCTATCACCTCCTATTCTCCTCTCTCATTCTCCTCGTCAGCCAGCAAGTATGAAGAATTGGGCAATGATTCAAGGAGCATATTCACAGCATTTGTCGTTTGGATTACCGTCAAAGATGAGGATAGTTGACCTCCTTCATCCTTTTCCATATATATGTAGGAATTCAGGGATATACAATCTCCTTAGGTAACATAACTATCTCATATATGGTTTTTAGTTTCGTGGGTTTTTGTGTACTAATCTTCGCACTATAATGAAATATTTTTATGGAAATATGATATTTTTATTTTCTATTCTTCCGCTACGCATGTGATATCGCCCTAGATTTCCCTACAGTATGCTTAGTCGAGTTTTTTGATGGCATATCATCGAATCAGATTTATCTTGTAACGATAGTGATGACTTAACTAAACATCATCGTTGGTTGAGTCCCTCGAGGCCATAATGGTTTAAAAGCCGAACAGGACGGAATCACAGGGAGTTGTGATCTGCCAGAGTTGTCTACTTTTTTGGGCTTTGCGTGATTGGTTGAGTCTCTAGAGATTACATTAGGATGCCAACTAGATTTTGATCCCCATTAGAAATTCACCGGGGTCTTTGATTCACATAACGGAGAGAGTTATCTATTTCGTGAGAAAATAGTGGGAGTAGATTAAGATAAAAGACAATATCTTGATTGTTTATTTTTTTATAAAATCTGCATGTTATTTATTTCTGTTGCATCTTTATTTTCAGAATATGTTGCTTTCAAATCCTTTATGTGGCATACTTGATATCAACTGCCTCACTGGTCCAAGTTACATGGATTGGCTCCACAACCTGAGAATCGTTCTTATGACGAAGAAAATCACATACATCTTTAACACAGTGATGCCTATGCCTAAGGAAGGGGCAAGTGAGGATAAGATCACTCGCTATGTAAAGTACATAGATGACTCTACTCTTGCTCAGTATTATATGTTGGGCTCCATAACTCTCGAGTTATAGAGGTAATATGAAAAGATGGATGCTAGATTCATTCTCCTATATCTCCACAAATTGTTTGAGGAATAGGGAAGAACTTATCGATATGAGATATCTAATAGTATTGGATACTTGTAATGCTTATCACATTTATAATTTGTTGTAGGTTCTGACAAGTTGTAGGAGATTGACGAGAGGCGAGATAAGCAATGGAATAAAATTTATTGTAGTGGTTATTGGCGAGGTCACCCTACATCTGCTTGATGGAGCTATTATTGCATTGGATGCATTACTTTATTTTTTATATTATCAAAAATATTATTTTTATTTTATGTTTGACAATTAGTAGATATAAATTAGTTTTTAAGAATAATGATTGTTCAGATAGGATCATTATTAGAGGAATATTACATAATAGTTTATTTATTTTTAAATTATTTTAAAATAAAAAAATAAATCAAAAATCAAAACAAGAATGATTAAAATCAAATTGAAAATTTTTTATTATAAAATCAGAACAAGACTCAAAATTTTTAATATTCAACTTGATTTCGATCCTCAAAAATCAAGAACTAGAATTCAGTTGTCTTTGGAAATGGAGTTATGTCTGCATTTATTATAACCAATGTATTGTAAAAAAAAAAATCCTTCAAAATATATAATATCTATAGACGAATAAGAAGCACACTACCTTCTCGTGATCTCTTGCCATCTACGTGAATCTGATTGCGTTTTATTGTATATTAATAATTTAACTCTTACTTGCTATAATCTAATTCGTACTTTAAAATATCATATATCATATTTGCAGACTGAATTATAAATTAAAACTAAATTTGCATACTCATTTTACATCATGCATGGTTGATGTTTACATCTTCATATTCTTTTGTATCTTAGTTCAAATAATTCTCGTTGTTTTCTCTATCTTGATTATAATCACATATAATTAAGAGGTGTTTTGAGTCTATCTTAGTAGTGGATTTTAAATTACAATTGATGTCCTGAGAATATCGTAGTATACTAATTGGGAGTATTCTGTAAATAAGCAATATGTTGATGGTTCACAAATATCAATATGTTGAGGGGAATCCGTGCAAACACACCCCTGAAGATAAAACAAAACGAACGCCTTCCTCGTTTTATCCCTTCGCATCCGCAACCTTTGAGATTATCCTCCGCTTCCTCCCACCCGTATTCGATCTCGTATCGGAGGTGAACACTCCCTTTTGCAGCTCTTTATTTGTTCTATTTATTGATGATGATGGATTGTTGAAGCCCGTTACGTCCTGCGCTTTCTCTTCTTCCTGTTCACCTTGATTTTTTGATGTTGGGTTCGTGAATCCCATCGGCTCGCTGTCCCGTTCGTACTTGGTTGCGTTGGTTTCTTTATCCTGGAATTGGGTAACTCTTTAGCCGGATTTAGGGAACCCATCAGCTTCCTCTGTCGCTCGTTCCTTTTTTCTTGGGTTTCTTGAAGTCGAATTCGTGAAACCCATCAGTTCGCTCTGTTGATGTTGGATTTGTAGAACCTATCATTAGCTCCCCCCCACCGCATCCGACCCCCTTCCCCGGGGGTTCGCTTTGGTTTTTTGATGTTGGGTACGTGACAACAACCGGCTTTTCTTACTCGTTCGTTCTATTTTCTTGATGTTGTATTTCTGGAACCCGTCGGCTCTCAGCCCTTCTCATTCTCTCGTTCTTTTCTGCCTTGGTTTCTTGATGTTGAATTTGTGAAACTCGTTGGCTGACTCTAGGTTTTGCCGTTGTTATTGATTTGTCATATATTCTGCTTGTTCTTGACCCTTTTCCTCTAATTTTTCCCCTACTTTGCACAGTTGATGGTTGGCGTGTGCAATGTTAGCTTTCTTTCTATTTTATAGTTTAGTCAGTGGTGTTGATTTCGGATATTCGATCGCTTGAAACTTGAAGTTTAATCTTAAAATAAATATACTTGTGAATCTGGAGCGTGCTCGTTATTTTTTTCTATATTTTGTTTCTGAGACCAAATTGGGACATGTTTCTTCTTTAAAGTCTACCCGTTGTTCCCTCTTCAACTTACTTTTAGTTGATGTGGTTAATCTTTTGTTGAAGTTTCTTCCTTTCCTGTGAAGTTATAATGATCTTATTCTTGTTTCACAAATTTCAGGGTGTATATATCAGTAAAAAACTGGGAAATTGTTGCCGACAATCCTGTTGCTTCTGATTTGTTTATTTTTTTATGCTTGTCAGATGGAGGTTTAATTATCAATTTTAGATAGACCTGCTAAGAATATGGAGGCCAGCATGAACATTTTCGGATCTGTCTCTCCCATGAAGTTAAGTGGAACAATTCAGAGAAGATACCGGTGGCATCCAAATCCTGATAAAAAATGTTCATTTCACAAATGTTCTGGAAGCAACAGACTGGAATTGTTCAGGAATAGTGAGTTCATGGGTTGCCAAATGAAGGCTCCAATTTGGTTGCTTAAGGACAAGAAGCCAAGACATGGTGCCAGCCCTCTCCAGGTTTCTCCTTTAGTTTTTATGTATTGCCAAGCTTCTCCTTGATTTATCACCAGGAAATAGTGGATTGTTGGTTTCGTCACCACAGGTTTTCTGCAAAGACTTCCCGAGGCCTGAACTTGAGAACACTGTTAATTTTCTCGAAGCTGCCCAGTTATCTTCATCCTTCCTCAATGGTCCACGGCCAAGAAAACCTCTGAAGGTTGTCATAGCCGGTGCAGGTATGACATTCTGATATCTTTAGAATACCTAAATGCAGAGAATATCAGTAATCATAACCTTCCAATTGCAATTTTTAATTTTGCATGGTCAAATGAATTCTTCCTCTCACTTGCATTATTAAATTACGTACGAGTCTGTAGCTATTTGGATAATGCTCTTCTATCACTCAACCATGATTTGTCAACTTCTGGTAGGTCTGGCTGGTCTATCTACGGCAAAATATCTAGCAGATGCAGGTCATAAGCCTATAGTCTTGGAGGCTAGAGATGTCCTGGGTGGAAAGGTTTATGCCTATTCTAAATGGCTGTGAATCTATGATATGTGTGTTCATTTCAGTAAAGTTTTGTTGTCTAAAGTTTTCAATTTTTCCATTATAATTGAAAAGTTAAGTTCAGACTCTCATGTGTGGTTGGATATGTTTCATTGTATAAATAAATAGTCAGACTGGGTTTTCTTCCACCGTGTCACCCTAGTGCACTTTTGTTATGTGTCCCATTCCACTTGTAATATGATCCATAAACATGTGCCTGGTTTTTAACTTATGTTTTCTGTTGACTAGCATGTGGCAACATTGACAACACAATGTTAAGTTGATTTTGTTAAAGCACATAAGATAGAGTGACATAGTAATATTTGTGTGCAATATATTAAGAACTATACCTTGCCGAAAAAGGTAATGCACACACTAAACTAACCTCTGCTAAAGATGCCAACATGTATATGGAGTGAATTTTAGCCAATGCTGGCAGGAACAGAGGTGTGTCAAATAGCACTGCCATGCTAAAAGGGTATCAATAGGCCCTTTGTCATGAAATTACAATCCTTACTTTAAGCTGGACATGTCAGAATTTTCTTTGACAAGCTTACATGTGTGATTGTCCATTTGATGGTTCTTAAATCAAAGACTTGAATGTGTTTTCCTTGAGAGTTCTATTAAGATATTAATTTAAGTTTTAATGCCCATAGAAACTTTCTGTCTTTGTAGTTGAAGAGTGACTAGTTGTTTTTTCTGAGATAGTAGTCATAGTCTTGTTTTGTGTTTACAGGAATATTACGTTGCTTGTTTGTCACAGTCTTTTTTGGTGTCAAATCTGTTGATTGGTTATGTGTATGATTGGCACTTACACAAATATGGAGAAAATTAAAAGAAAGATTTATCGAGGCAACCAGTTCTGGATACAACATAATTTATGATTCCTTCTCTGTTGCAGGTTGCTGCTTGGAAGGACAATGATGGAGATTGGTATGAGACAGGCCTCCATATATTCTGTAAGTGGTATTTTTTTCATTACCTGCAAGAGTGATGTTTATTGTTTCAAATTAACTTTGTCATTTTGCTGCTTTACATCAATGTTTCACTATTTTTTTCAAAGATGGAGATTGATATGAGACAACATTCTGTTTCCTCTTTTTCATTTGATCGGCTGCTCAAGCAGTAGTGGTGCCTTTCTCAAATTATATATGTTTCAAATATACATTAAATTCAAATTCTCAATGAATTCAAAATTTCTAATATCTGCGTTATGAATATCTTGGTCTATATGGACGCCCTACGACCAAGGATTTTGAGATATTGATCAGCCTTCAAGTTTTTTATGTTTCCCTAGATGAATGCAACATATGTACTAGGTAGCCTATCTGTGTCTTCTTCATATCAAATTTTTGGAGGATGACATGTAGTGACTTGACCATGTGATAATCCCGGGGATGGAATCCCAGAACCTAGTAGACAGCATGTACTTCACTTTCTTTCCATACGTACTGGAATATCGACGGTAAACCCATTCTGATGATGTGACATTGATTTCTGAAATGATTTGATCCAGTTTGTCAATTTTTCCACCACCTCAATTAACACCTCCTCATCTACATAGGTGCCATGTAACTCCTTTGGTGTAGGAGGTTGGAAGCCAGGACCTGCCTTCTGAATTGATGCATCATGCTTTGGTAGTATGGACCTTGGATTGTACGGAATAGAATCCTGTGGAAGTTGAATCACCTTGCAATGAATTTGTCAATGTCTTTCTTGTTTTCCTTTGTATATGCATAATCAATTCTTATTTGTTTGGCTTACTCTGCTGGGTAAGCATGCTGATCGATGTCAATGATATCAAGGTCAACTATATCAAGTGTTGCCCTTCTGCTAGTGCCTCTAATGAAGCCTCATAATCCGCCTTGCTTTATATTTCCTATTCTGCCCAATTGAGGAAGAGATTTAGTTGGCTGCCTCACAAGCTGATGCTCCTGCCTAGTCTCATGGCCTCCTCGTGCATGTGTAGATACTCCAAGGAGGCATGGATATTAGCATGCTTATACTGATTATATGCCAGTGCCTCTGTAGCATGCTTATCATCTTTTGTTCGGCCTAGAGTTTTAGCTTTTTTCTTATCCATATCATCTCAAAATTTTATTCTTATCTCTAGAGGAACCTTAGTGCAATTTGCGACATCATAAAATCCATCAACTATATACTACTTCAGATGGGTTATTCCTCCATGCCAATTGATGTAGTCCCAATGAATGCACTGTTGGTGATTGCATTGTTCATGCTGAATCACTTGATTTTTGGGTATTTTACTACAAAAAATTGTCTATAGAATAAGTTACCTCTGGCTACATAATTCGGTCTAAATCCAAGAAGTCCCTAATTAGCTTTAATTAGCCTTAATCTACCACAAATATCATGATCAAGCAACAATAAGCAAACTGTGATTAGCACTAAATTATACCTAATGACCCCATATTGGGTTAAAAGTAAAAAAAAAAAAAAGACACTAATTAGCTTTTGTTAGCCTTCAATCACATTAAATAAATAAAAAATTCCTTAATCGATTAGTAATTTCATAATCAAATAACAAACAAAATTGCTGTAAATAGCCCTAAATTCCCTTAATCACCCCTAATTGGGTTGAAACATAAGAGAATGACTCTAATTTCACCATAATTATCATAATTACTCTTAATCATGCAATAATAAGTCTCTATTTATCTGCAATACATGGTAGAATTAACTTAAATTCCTTAATTACCACTCATTATGCCTTAATCATGCTTAATCTATCTAGATAAACATGCATTAAAAAACCTCTAATTTCCCATTGTACATGATAAAGTTAGCTCATAAATCATGCAAAAGGTCAATACATGGTCAATCAAGCTAAGCTAAGTCTTCTTAAATACATCTAATTAGGTCTTGATTAGTCATTAGTCACTAATGTATCTAGATTTACCAATATTCTTTACACTAATTACATGACATGATAAAGGAAACATAGAGAGAAGCTAAATTGGAGATAAAATCCACCCAACCTTGAGTTTGATTGCTCTTTTCTCTAAATCAGGAAGTTGATTTTCTCTAATCACAGATAAGAGAAATTAATCAAGTTTAATGAGTGAGAATGAGTGAGAAAGAGTGAAAAAAAAGAGTGAGTCTGAATGGGGGACGAAAGGGCTTTTATAAGCCCTAAATAGCCCCCAACAATCAATTTGACCATTGGCAATTGGTGTGGATTGAAAGGACATTGGTACAATTGAAAACCGATTGTTACTGACCAACACCGGTTGGTAACAATCGAGTTTCAATTGTATTGCCCAATGTGGGAAGCATACCAGCCGATACGCCTCCAATTCCTTATGTGCCATCAAAACAGGCTGGTCAGCATATTGGTCAGCTATCAGAATGACATGTATCTTCTGTTTTGTACTTTATCAGGCAGTATGACTGTCCATTTATATTTTGCTACCTGAACCCATTTCAAAACCAATTAGAGGGTATCCAAACATGGCTTACATGAGTCAGGTGAACTCTAGTACTCAGAGAATGCAGTCTATTGCACAAGATTCCCTCAAAGCCCAAGAAGAATTATAATATATGTAGCCTTACCTTGCAAGTAAAGTGGTTGTTCCATGACTCGAACTTTGGTCACTTAGTTCACAAAGGAGCAACAATACAATGATTCAAGGCTCACCCTTCATGGTCCAACATATGCTAATATCTGTACACTTTAGGGATGACCTCAAGCTTGAGGATTTCAACATTCAGGCATAATTCACAGGATAATTCCATTCACGTAATATCCCTTTGGTGTCATTGCCATAAGAAATATCATATACAGTTATCTGTTTCTATATATGGAAAGTTAAGAAATTATCATATGGTAATCAAGAAATTGCAATAGAAATGTCATTTACAGCTCTGATGTTCATCTAGCATTGAGTAGACCTCATACAATAATTGTCCTAGTTCTACCCAATCTTTTGTTCCATTTCTGTTGGAACAATGCAACCAGAAATTCAATGCGTAATTTATGTACTCCATCCGTAGAGTACATTGAATGTACAGAAATGGTTATAACCAAGGTCCGTCGTACCGTACCGTATTGGCATTTCGACCTTGGCTCGGTACAGTACGGTACGGTGTACCGAGCGGTACATCTGATTTCACCGATTTAACCCTTCGAAAATACCTGAAAATTAAAAAAAAAGTTAGGATAGGGTTTTCAAGTTATAAAGAAATATAGTAATAGTATAAGTTTAGCAAAATCAATGTAAATTAGGTAAGAATAATATCATATATCTTTTTCGGACTTTGAGGTAGTCTTGTTCGAGGTTCGTATTTCAGCCCGTTATAGATTGAAATATCTACAGAAAAATCAGTTGAATTGTTAGACTATTTTATTACAATATAAACTCTAAAATTCAAATGAATTAAATAATCATATATCTAGATATACCTGATTGTTGATTCTACCACCAAAACGAATGATGGGCCTCCACGGGTGGTGGATCGTGGTCCTCGATCCGATACATATCAATATGATACGTTTGTTGAACCCAATCATGAAATTGATCTCATGACATAGTGTATTGATACACCATATGCCATTGATGCATCAATGTGGTGCTGATCGTAGATTGATCGTTATGAATCATATTTGTCCGAGACAGCTCTTGAGGTATATATTAATGCTGTTCTGCATCATGCTGTTGCTCAGAGAAGGATGACCAACTATCACCTTACTGTTGTGTTGTTGTCCGTATGATTCTCCATAATACGATGGCTGTGAATACGATGAGCCTCTTTCTGTGTCTATATCATGTATGCTCTGTCGCATTTGTTCATATTCATCCACTGTCTTCCCCTTCCCCTTCCCCTTCCGTGCATAAACTTGACCAGTACCTTGTCGAGTTCCATGATCTGAATCTTGAGTGGCATGTGTAAAATATTGCTCCTCAGTCCATTCACACCCTCAAGTTGTGTAGACGAAACCAAAGATGCCTGGCATCCCTGCCATCATCTGTCGAGGCACTGCTGTCGTGTTGCTGTCATGTCTCTTGACCGAGCTGAGAAAGAGAATGTGATTGTGAAGGTGTCTCGTCGCCCGACTCAATTCTTTCTAACGATGCAATACTGCCTTCCCCTTCCCCTTCCCCTTCCCCTTCCCCTTCCCCTTCCCCTTCCCCTTCCCCTTCCCCTTCCCCTTCCGTGCATAAACTTGACCAGTACCTTGTCGAGTTCCATGATCTGAATCTTGAGTGGCATGTGTAAAATATTGCTCCTCAGTCCATTCACACCCTCAAGTTGTGTAGACGAAACCAACGACTGCCTGGCATCCCTGCCATCATCTGTCGAGGCACTGCTGTCCGTGTTGCTGTCATGTCTCTTGACCGAGCGAGAAAGAGAATGTGATTGTGAAGGTGTCTCGTCGCCCGACTCAATTCTTTCTAACGATGCAACTGATGCTACTGTCTTCCCCTTCCCCTTCCGTGCATAAACTTGACCAGTACCTTGTCGAGTTCCATGATCTGAATCTTGAGTGGCATGTGTAAAATATTGCTCCTCAGTCCATTCACACCCTCAAGTTGTGTAGACGAAACCAACGACTGCCTGGCATCCCTGCCATCATCTGTCGAGGGTGTCGGTAGTTCCTCGAGCAGTTTGACTCCTACCACATTGTAATCGAGGGGGATTTTCCACTTGTTGGGGTTGTGCTTCTTCTTCTTCTATTGTCTCGGTGATAAAACGTGAAGGACGCTGAGGATCTCCCGCTCATCAAGTAGAGGATCCTCTTGGTTCTCTACTGCTTCAACCCAATCTAACATTGGCTCTGAATCTTCGTTGTAGAATTGGAGGTCAATGGGATCAATATCTGATTCCTCTGGCTCCTTATCCAACTCAGCACATCGCAATTTTAGCCGTATGTTATAATGGACATATACTAGTTTCTCTAACCGTCTGTAGGAGAGTCTATTGTGGACCTTCATATGAATCAATGCAAACGTTGACCAATTACATTAGCAACCACTAGATATTGTTGTCTGTGAAAGTATACGAACGACAACCTTCCTTAAATGTAGTGCATCGCTTCCAAATTATAGCCACCACTCGACTGCAAAAAGATATAAATAAGATTTTATTAGAATAACAAATAATTAACATTAAATATAATTGATAATCAATATATATAATTTTTCCTCATCAGGATCCATAGTGTAACGACACGATACAGCTACAACGTCAGAAAATGAACCAATTGTTTCTCGAAAGAATCGACGCTCCGTAAGAGCATTGGCTGCCTCGGTAGTGTTTGGCAAGAGCCGATATATAACATTTCGTAGTATCGCTAGGAAAATATTTTACGTTTCGAGAGCATATCGATATTGAATTGTCGGGTTTAGATAATACGCTGCAAAACATAATTTTGTTAGTATGATTTTTTATTATCTAAATAATAATAAATTAAATTATTTTGAATATGAATTTACCTACATTATGGATATCTTGATCCATATGAACTTCGGTCCGATGATCAATGATTCGTACATATTGGTCGGCCTTAAAATCATCTTTGAATGCTTTCCTGACCTCATCTCTTGTTGAAATCAGCATATATTTAAGATACGGCATCTGTGGACGCTTGTCCATATCGACCTTACGGAGAACAATATAAAGTGGTTCCACACCTTTTATGATTTCTACTATAGTCTCCCAAAATATAGAGGAAAGAATGACCTTTTCTATCTTCTTTCCTTCGCTCAATTTTGAATATCTGGATTCAAACCACTCTTGTGAGGTAGCCATTGCCTTCAAGCCATGCCTTTTTTGCTGTAATGACTTTAATGCAATAAAATTGGTAGCAAACCGAGTAATTCCAGGTCGAAGTATCTCACCATTTACATACTTTTGCATTAAAGCATGGACCCAATGATGATTATATATAAACTTTGTAATTGATTGTGCTCGAGCGACACATTTCTTGACCGCATTCAACTCACCAATACAATATCCTTCAGCATTAGATTTATGCAATGAACTGCACATGGAGTCTAAAACAAAGTTTTTTTTTTTCCATCAATTGCAAACCGACCTTTTTGAAATTCGTTCCATTGTCGGTTATTATTTGGATAACATACTATGGTCCAAGCTCCTCTACCATAGTGTCCATCAAGCTTTCGATGTAGTTTGCATCTTGGATCTTTTCAAAAGCATTAACGGATTTATGAAACACCACTCTTCTATTGCAATAAACAAGAAAGTTGATGATACTCATTCTTGTTGGTCCTGTCCAACTGTCACACATCAATGTCACCCCATATTCGTCCCATTACCTCTTGAAGGATTTGATCCAATCCTTTAGTTCTGCCACCTCCTCATCTAAGTACACGTCGTAAATCTCCTTCGGTGTTGGACGTTGGATCCCCATGCCAGGCTTTTGAATAGAAAAGACCATGCTATGATAATATGGACCTTGGGCTGTGTTGGCTGGAATCCTATGGAAGTTGAACCATTTTGAGATTCCCTTCCCAATATCCCATTTTTTTTCTTTTGTGTATGTATCGTCAATCCGTATCTGTTTCGTTGTTTGTGGGGGATAGGCTTGCGGATCAATATCAACGATATCTGGTGCGGACCTCCTGCCAAGACCTCTCATAAAACCACGGAGTCCACCATACCTCATGCTACTAGTTCGGCCTAACTGAGAAGGAGCAGTTGGTTGCCGCATGCTGGTTGACCTCTGGATTCCACTACCACTGCCATGCTCCAATTGTGAGTCGGGTCGTCGATGCCTCATTGCTTCATCGACCGTATACTGATGCTCCAATGATGCACGAATCCCACCTGTGAGATCCGGGTCGACTTCATCGTCGCAACCCTCATACTGATCATAAATTGGTTCTTGTGTAGCCCTATGATATTCTTCCTCAATTCTTGCTTTCTTTTTTAATGTATCTTCCTTTGCTTGTTTAAGCTTGCTTTGAAATAATTTACGGATCTCCGTTGGAACATTCTTGCATTTTGCAACATCAGGATACCTACCAGCCAAATGCATTTTCACCCGAGTTATTCCTCCACCCTTGCCAATGTAGTCACAATAAATACATTGCCAATGATGACGGTTTCCATCTAGCTTTCGGGCATAAACCCATGCATCATCATGTGGCTGTTCCTTTGGTGTCATGATCCTACCAAATTTAAATCAAATAAACTATAAAGTATAAACATATTAAATAGACCAAATATCGATCATAAATCACTAATCGCAACATTAAGTAATTTTATTAAAACATAACTAATCATATTTTATCATCATAAATATGTTATATGCATAAAAGAAGTATTAAAATCATTAGATATACTAATTACACGATTAACATAATTAATTTTTTTACTAATTACTTCTCTTTCAACACTATAAACATGGCAAACACCCTAATAGGTATTAAAGATATTGAATTGACAAAAAATCGAACAAATTTTGATTAAATCATCATTAAAATGACTAATCGTAGTATTAAATAACTTTAATAAAACATAATTAAACTTATTTTACCATCATATATATGTTAAACACATAAAAGAAACATTAAATATGTAATTTTAATCTAATATGATTCAAATTATGATAAAATCATCATCTATCTACACTAATTATACGATTAATATAGCTAATTTTTTACTAATTACTTCTCTTTCACCATTATAAACATGACAAATGCCCTAATAGGTAATAAGACATTGAATTGATATAAAATTGAACAAATTTTAATTAAATCATCATTAAAATAACTAATCGCAACATTAAATAACTTTAATAAAACTTAATTAAACTTATTTTTCTATCATAAATATTATTCAATATTTACTATGCATGCAACACACTAATCATAATCTTAAATATCTTAATTACTCTCTAATTAAAGAAAACGAATATATACCTCTTGATTAGAAAGTTCTTCCTCTTAATCTTTCCAAATTAGCCTCGATTGAATTCACAAATCATTATTTTATAGAGTTTAGGAGAGAAAAAAAAAGTTTGAGAGAGAGTTTAAGAGAGTATAATGAAATAGGGGAGAGAAGAATTGTTTAAATAGGAGGAGAAAGGGCTCCAATGGTCAAATTGACCGTTGGAGCATTGTAGCACTGCTAGAGTGCGGTAACAGTCAATTTCGACCGTTACTGAGTGGTACCGATCGATTTCGACTATTATCGCCCGATATTACCCCGTATTGTCCGATACGGGGTTTTTTTAGGCGTATCGCCAGGTAGCGGGCGGTCCGCGTACCGGTAGCCTGTTGGACCGGTACGTACTGCCCGTACCGGGCGGTACGATTCGGTATGGCAGACCTTGGTTATAACAGAGTTTCTGTTGTTTGTATTAATAGCTACTCTAGGAGGAATGTCTTATGTGGTGCTAACAATTTAATAATTATCATTGTAGATCTTGAATGTTTGGGTCTATGTTCCTACCTATTATCTGGATATATCAAGAGAGATGTACGAAATAATAAGGCTACTATGAAATATTTACTTATGGGTGGGGCAATATATTCTATTCTAGTTAATGATTTCTCTTGGCTATATGGTTCATCTTGGAGGGGAGGGGTGATCTTGAAAGCTAATTTATTTCTGCTTATGAGTTAGTTCAAGGTTGACAGACACACTTATGCCAGCAAGAATGCCCATATATCTGGACAAATGCTTAGCTATATGTCTATGTACATATGAGGAGGCGTACCATACATACCCAATATGCTTCTTTCATGATCTGCTTTTGAGTGAATGCTTTCTGGTTCTGATTTCTGAATATCTTAACAGCTAACTGAGATCAGTTTTAGCTATCAAATTTTAGTGTTTTGCATTACCAGTAAAGCAAATAACAAATCTATTCTGTATGACTATTTTCTTTCTTATTTTTATGAAGTTGGGGCATATCCCAATATGCAGAACTTGTTTGGGGAACTTGGTATCAATGATCGCTTGCAATGGAAGGAGCATTCTATGATTTTTGCAATGCCGAACAAGCCAGGAGAGTTTAGCAGATTCGATTTCCCAGAAACTCTTCCTGCACCTTTCAATGGTATGTAATAGAATTTGACCATCTTGATTATCATCCGTAGTATATTATTTAGCATATTCGTGTAATTAGAACGTGAGCCACAAGAGCATTCATTGGAAATTTTATCTTAGTAGTGCAATAATGTAAGTCAACTTACCATGAAGAGTTGCAGGGTGATGAACTGATGATTTTAGAACTGGGACATGCAATAAGAACAGACGGAACTGTACCATAAAGAACACTAACCTATATTAAAATATTTTGAGATTGATTAAGTCTTCTAGTTCAGTTTGCAACTTATGAATTGACAGAAAATAAGTTAGTCCGGAGCATTGATGCATTCAAAATAGACAAAATATACAATTTGAAGCAATCATTGTACATGCTACTAATGTCGGGCCATGCTCTCTGGGACATACCATGTTGGTGTGGCACCATCATGAATTATTTACCTCGTTGAGATTGTTGTGATAGACACTAGATAACACTACTGAAAATTAGTGGTGGAGCTATTTACATAAATATTTTTATGCCTTGACCAATTTTATAATTTTTTGGCAGGAATATTTGCAATATTAAGAAATAGTGAAATGCTGACTTGGCCAGAGAAAGTGAGATTTGCACTTGGACTTTTGCCAGCCATGCTTGGAGGGCAAGCTTATGTGGAGGCGCAGGATGGGTTGACTGTTACAGAGTGGATGAAAAGGCAGGTACTGTAATTCAACTTATTGTACCGAAATATAGCCATCTTTTCAATTTGAGTTCAAATCTAAAAGGAAATCTTCCTCTGGGAAAAGGTTGACTTTTAAATGCTTAGATCAAAGTTCAAATGACTGCATTTAAGGATTCAAAAGTTCCAGATGATGCATATCTAGTTATCAGCATGTGACTTACATCATGCTGTACCTTGAAAACTAAAACAAACATTTTAGCCATATACCGACATGCGACATGTTCCCCAATCTAAACTATCTTGAGTTGCTTCACACGGTAAACAAAAATGTTTCCATAGCCTGCACCTATTAATGTGTCAGGCATTTAATATCTAGATGATGCATATCTAGTCGGCATCATGCTATGCCATGGAAACTAAAACCAATATTTTAAGCATATCCAAACATGCAACATGTTCCCCAATCTAGACTATCTTCGAGTTGTTTTACTTTTACATTATAAATAAAATGTTTCCATAGCCTGCATCTGTTGAATTATATTAATGTGTCAGGAGTCATGATTTTTCAGGAAGTTATTTCTATTTTTGCTGAACATCAATGTAGATCACACGTTCACCTTGTAACAATTTTGAGTAGAATTGACAAAAACTGAAATTACTTGAAAAACAAGTATAGCACAAATATTTTTAAAATTTAATATCTAGGAGACTATGGTCTTGTGCTTTAATGTTGGTAAGTTTGAACGGGTAATTAATTTGATATTGAACCTCTTAAGCATTTACTCCATTTATTGGCCAAACATGGATTAGCATGTATATGACAAATGAGTTTGGCCAAACATGGATTAGCATGTATCTTATATGCTAATTCATATAAGATACATGGATTAGCATGTATAAGCATTTACTTCAGCAGGTATTAACATGGATTAGCATCGGATACCGGACCCATTTCAGTAACCTATTGGAACGGTACATATTGGTTAGTACCTGTGTACCATGGGTTGGTACACTGGTATGTACCAATGTTTCTGAGTGGAAGAAAAAGGAGAAGACGAAGGGCAGTGGAGAAAGAGAGGAGGAAGGACCTGTGATTCCCAATGACTTGTGCATTTTCTTGTTCAAAGCCATCAGATACAGTTTTTCATCTTCTTTCTATATGCCAAGATATAACTTTCTGATTTCAAACATACTTTTAATTATTTGAATTTCGGAAAGATTATAGCTCAGGAAATTTGTTGACACTAATAATTTTAATAAATTCAATGATCAATGCAATAGAGTAGGAGCCACCGTTGCCATTTGGAAACAATATGGCAAATGACAATAAGTTCATGGTCCAGAAAGTATTCAGCAAAATTAGAAACACTCCCTGTTATTGTTCATGGTAGCAACAACCATGAAAAAAGGTTACTTTATTGTTCATGGTAGTTTCTCAAATTACTATTTATTTTAATAAAATAATGGATAATCAAATTGTTCTTGGTTAATTTTGAAATAAGTAGCTTATAGGGAATTATTTGGATATCGTTGTCATATAAATGCTCATGAACTTTTTTGAGAAACTTTCATATGCTTGAAAATATTGTTACTATAATGTGGGTAAATCTAGTTAGGTGCTCAGAAGCATAGGTTGTTATGTACATGTTGATTACAGGTCACCACATGTTGCCATGTCTTTGACCATTGATAAGACATTAACATAAAATGTGGATATTATGATGTAGACATGTCATTTCGTGTCAACCAATACTTATGTATGCTCGTCTGTATACCTAGTACAATTGTATGGATTAGCATGTATATGACAAATGAGTTTGGCCAAACATGGATTAGCATGTATATGACAAATGAGTTTGGCCAAACATGGATTAGCATGTATATGACAAATGAGTTTGGCCAAACATGGATTAGCATGTATATGACAAATGAGTTTGGCCAAACATGGATTAGCATGTATATGACAAATGAGTTTGGCCAAACATGGATTAGCATGTATATGACAAATGAGTTTGGCCAAACATGGATTAGCATGTATATGACAAATGAGTTTGGCCAAACATGGATTAGCATGTATATGACAAATGAGTTTGGCCAAACATGGATTAGCATGTATATGACAAATGAGTTTGGCCAAACATGGATTAGCATGTATATGACAAATGAGTTTGGCCAAACATGGATTAGCATGTATATGACAAATGAGTTTGGCCAAACATGGATTAGCATGTATATGACAAATGAGTTTGGCCAAACATGGATTAGCATGTATATGACAAATGAGTTTGGCCAAACATGGATTAGCATGTATATGACAAATGAGTTTGGCCAAACATGGATTAGCATGTATATGACAAATGAGTTTGGCCAAACATGGATTAGCATGTATATGACAAATGAGTTTGGCCAAACATGGATTAGCATGTATATGACAAATGAGTTTGGCCAAACATGGATTAGCATGTATATGACAAATGAGTTTGGCCAAACATGGATTAGCATGTATATGACAAATGAGTTTGGCCAAACATGGATTAGCATGTATATGACAAATGAGTTTGGCCAAACATGGATTAGCATGTATATGACAAATGAGTTTGGCCAAACATGGATTAGCATGTATATGACAAATGAGTTTGGCCAAACATGGATTAGCATGTATATGACAAATGAGTTTGGCCAAACATGGATTAGCATGTATATGACAAATGAGTTTGGCCAAACATGGATTAGCATGTATATGACAAATGAGTTTGGCCAAACATGGATTAGCATGTATATGACAAATGAGTTTGGCCAAACATGGATTAGCATGTATATGACAAATGAGTTTGGCCAAACATGGATTAGCATGTATATGACAAATGAGTTTGGCCAAACATGGATTAGCATGTATATGACAAATGAGTTTGGCCAAACATGGATTAGCATGTATATGACAAATGAGTTTGGCCAAACATGGATTAGCATGTATATGACAAATGAGTTTGGCCAAACATGGATTAGCATGTATATGACAAATGAGTTTGGCCAAACATGGATTAGCATGTATATGACAAATGAGTTTGGCCAAACATGGATTAGCATGTATATGACAAATGAGTTTGGCCAAACATGGATTAGCATGTATATGACAAATGAGTTTGGCCAAACATGGATTAGCATGTATATGACAAATG
Organism: Musa balbisiana; assembly: GCA_004837865.1. Taxonomy (NCBI): domain Eukaryota; kingdom Viridiplantae; phylum Streptophyta; class Magnoliopsida; order Zingiberales; family Musaceae; genus Musa; species Musa balbisiana. The sequence continues at coordinate 19,127,837 of CM017195.1, read as the reverse complement.
AGTTTGGCCAAACATGGATTAGCATGTATATGACAAATGAGTTTGGCCAAACATGGATTAGCATGTATATGACAAATGAGTTTGGCCAAACATGGATTAGCATGTATATGACTTGTAGTTATAATGTAATGCTATTATGCAACTTTAAACAAGTTGAGTTTGCTAAGTTAATATGTTCTTTGATTAGTGTTCATGGATATGTAACTTTCTTTGATAACTGTAGGGTGTGCCAGACCGAGTCAATGATGAAGTTTTCATGCCATGTCCAAAGCACTCAACTTTATAAACCCCGATGAGCTTTCCATGCAATGTATATTAATTGCTTTGAACGTTTTCTTCAGGTATAGTATTTTTTCAAGAGAATGTTATGATGTGATAGTTAAGTTGCATCTGATATAATGATGTCATATCAAATCACAGAGCCTCACATATATTGTCCATCAACAGGAAAAGCATGGTTCAAAAATGGCCTTCCTAGATGGTAATCCTCCTGAAAGATTATGCAAGCCAATTGTTGATCATATGAATCATTGGGTGGAGAAGTTTGGGTTAATTCACGAACCCACAAAATTGAGCTAAACCCCGATGGAACTGTAAAGCACTTTTTGCTCAGCGGCGGAAACATAGTCAGTGGAGATGTTTATGTAATTGCGACTCCTGGTATAATTTAGCTCACTTTTTATTCCTTGATGAATAAAATATAATGTGAGTTATTCAGTTTGATTTTGCTCGCATGTGTTAGAGCATTGGCTAATATATATTTTCGTCAGTTGATATCTTGAAGCTTCTTTTACCGCAAGAGTGGAAGGATATTCTGTACTTCAAGAAGTTGGAAAAATTAGTGGGAGTCCCTGTTATCAATGTACATATATGGTCAGTCAACATTTTCTTATCACTTCAATGTTGGTATCCTTTTATTAGTCCATATTCTTATCGAACAAAATGCACAAAATAATGACTTTCTTCTCGAGAGAAACAAATATTTGAATTATCATGATGGCAGATACTGTGATTTACTGGTGTTAAAACATGTTTTCTAAATTTTTAAAAATTTTTCTTTAACTTTTCAGGTTTGACAGAAAACTGAAGAACACCTATGACCATCTTCTATTCAGCAGGTCCTGCTCATCAGAGTTTCTTGCACAGAAGTTTATAATTTTAAAATGCCTTGTCGGTATATTCATGTGTGTGTGTATAGTTGTATATGTTTGTCCGATGTGATTGACATATCTGTTTCTTCAAGTACGATAATTATATTTTATTCATCTTCGCATGTATATCCTGTTAAGTCATATATTGGAAGTCAAAGATATCACATTTTAAAACAGATCACTTTATTCCATGCTTGACTTGGATATATTATACATATATGAAAGGGACCAGTGAAATTTGGTTAGGTTCCTGTAATTCAGAAAAATAGGATAAAAAGTTATTCATTATTGCTATTCAAGATAAATCATAAATTTATGTGCTGAAATTTTGGTTTAACAAAGGATGATGCTTCCCTTCGCCAAGATAAAGAAGGGGAAGTCACCGGTAGCATGATTTTTTTGTTCTTGGATGATGGGTTTCCTGATGCAAACTGCATATTTAGTTTTAAAACTAATTGTTGTTTTATGTCTCTTTGATAATGATTCTACTTGTGATGAAACTTGTCATTTTATAGTTGGGTAATTATGAGTACTGACTGACATACTTGATAATCTCATTGTGAGTTTATCAAGAATGTTAATCAAGTGGATGAGGTTATTGTGTTTGTTGTATAGATTGACTTAATTAGTTGCGAATGTCTAATCTAATATTGTGTTCCACATTGTTTCCTTCCAGGAGTCCTCTTTTGAGTGTATATGCAGACATGTCCGTCGCATGCAAGGTAATGGCATATAAGTTACTAGCATGTATATGAGAGAGCTGAATTTCAGTGTTATATAAAATCTTCTGTCAGCATCCTAAAATAGTACATGTACTATATTCCTGCTTTTTATGTTTCATTAAATACTAGGACATCAATTAAAAGGACATCAAATAAAAGATGACTATTATGAATTAATATTGTTATACTTTGTGAATTAAGTGCAAGTAGGTCTTGCAGTCCAAATTAAAGGAGGAAGCCTAACTATGTACACATCAATATGGCAATTTGAAGGTTCCCTAGATTAATTTTTAGATTTTTTAAAATCTTCTTCCCTAACAAATGAAATATAAAAAAAAAGCACTGCCCAGTTCGAGGGTCCCACTAATGCAGATATGTTACTGATGCATATCATCCAACAATGGATGAAGTTCCACGAGATATATTTTATCGGGTTGTTGCTGACACAATAATATTTTATTAAAATGAGAACTTTATCTCAATTGCCACTTTGTTATTAAAGGTATTGAGGTGAATTGGTAAGCAAGAATTTGCTGTGAAGAGGAAGCACTAACAAGGTTGTATTGAATCTATTGATTATTACTCTGTGCCTTGTCTTCCTCTTCAATTTACTCATCGGTGATGGCTTAATTCTTATCCTGGTTCCAAAATCTCAAGATGCAGCAAGTCTAGGGTGGTAGACTCATGGCTTTTGGCAGGATGCAACCAATAAAGAAGTCCATTCTTCAAGTAATATTAGGCATCCCAAAGTTCATTTCTTAGGATCAACATGACTATGAATTTATACACTTTATCAAGCTAATGAATGGGCAAGTAAACATGTTTGGTAGGATTTCCTACTAGTTGCAGCCTCCTGAAGATTCAAGTTGCATCAGGGTAAGAACACAATATAAGGCATTTTTATTCCTGACAAAGTTCAACTTCTGTTGAACCTTGTCTTACTCATTAGGGCTCCTCTAGGTGTTTGTCTTTTCCCTGAGTTATAACACAAATTCTTGAGAGATGAGAATATATTTAAGGATGGCGTATTTTACACCTTAGTTTGTTGACTCTTAATTTTGCTCCTTTATTTATTTTTGGAGTAAAATAGTGATTCAATTGCATTCTGGACTTAAAAAATTCTCTTGTTTCTTTTTATTGGATGTATAGAAAACATCCTTGACCAGCAAATAAGACATTGATCTTTCTCATGCATGTCTTTTCTTAAAGAACAATTAAAAGAACATTTAGAATATGCTCAAACTAGGAAAATAGACCCTAATATGTCATTGTCGAGGAAAGATAACTTACAAAGCAATTAGATTTTCAAAAGCAACAGACATTGGTACTTTTGGAATAAAAAATCATGTTGATGAAATAAGTTTAACAGTGTGCTTCTGTGGGATCCAATTCAACTGGATTCTTTCGTTAGACGAATTTAATATAACTTATTAGTGGTATTTGTATCATTAACCTGGATGAAAGCAGGTTTTATTATTAAACTAACATTGCCAATTTCATCATGTTTCTGTATATCGTGATAATTATGAAAGTGACTTTCTTGGATAAATATATACTAATAACTACTTGCATCCATTATAGTTTCCTCAATCTTATGGTCCATCTTCAGATGTTCTTACAGACAACAGATCTGTCATCTTTCATAAAACTTACGTTTTGCATCTTTGGTTATATCCAGCAAGGTTAGTGAGTTAAGAAAAACTTCTCAGTGGAAACTTCTTTCTGAGTATTTTGAGAGGAAACACCTTCCTGAACCTAATATTTTCTTGCAAATTCCTCATGCTTCCATTCCTTCAGATTGTGATAATGTTTGAAGCTGAATTCTGAAAGATGCTGGATGTTATAAGTGATGTATTATTTGAGGCATGAAATTGAATATGCTACTTAATTGCATCACCAGCTTAATAGGAAATTTTTCTAGAACTTATTAAGGTCATATTCTGATTATTTAAATATGCATGCAGGAATATTATGATCCTGATCGTTCAATGCTGGAATTAGTGTTTGCTCCTGCAGAACAATGGATCTCATGCAGTGACCAGGAAATAGTTGATGCCACTATGCAAGAACTGGCTAAGCTATTTCCTAATGAGATTGCGGCGGATCAAAGTAAAGCCAAAATTCTGAAATATCATGTAGTAAAGACTCCAAGGTGAGACAAAATCAAAAGCACTACTTTGAGTGGTATTTTCTGCCATTTCTAGTTTGAATTTTTGAGTCATCAGAGAATATATGCTGAAATATAATTGAATATATGCAGAAAGAATAGATAGAATGAAACCAGACTAAATAATAAAGGATATCAAATCTAAAGAGCACCTTACAAGTTGCAAATAACGTCAAAACTTAAGGTGAGCTATCAAACCAATATATGTGAAATGGACAATGTTAGTAAGAACCTCATTCGTTTTCTAAGATAAAAGGTATTAGAGGTTAACAAGGTTCCAATGAAGACAATATCATTGTGAAAATGTTAGTGAAATGCTTCATGTTGGTCAATAAAACCTTTAGAGGCGTCATACATTATTTTTGTTAAATTTTGAACTTTTCAGTTTCTAGTTTAGTGAATTTTGTTGTGAATATTATTCTTCATTCATTAGCAAAAAAATTGCTTACCTTTACTTCTCTTATGCTGCATTTCATTGCAGATCTGTTTACAAGACTGTTCCAGATTGTGAACCATGCCGCCCTTTGCAAAGATCCCCAGTTAAAGGTTTCTATCTGGCTGGCGACTATACAAAACAGAAATATTTGGCTTCCATGGAGGGTGCTGTGTTATCTGGGAAGCTTTGTGCTCAGGCAATCACACAGGTATTTTTTTCTCCACTCCAAGAGTATTAAATGTCAGGCAATATCCTAGTTCATCTGCTTTTCCTAACCTACCAAACCTGGGACTCATGATGGATGGACTACTACCACAAATGTCAGATAAGAACCTTAAATTTTAAGTTGGTATCATCCATCATGAGTTCCCTGTGCTGATAAGGTACGAACAATGGGCACCAAGTCATTCCAATGGTCTTCCCGCATGGTGTTGGGGTTGCGAGATTTCCTAACTCGTGCCTGTCTACACCAAATACGCTGGTGGCATGGGAGCCGTATCCCGAAACTGAAATTTGCTGTTCACAATGTGCAATGTGCATCTTGCACCAGGACAACACAAGTGGTTTTCATAGATCATAACACTTTGGCTTGTGTGATTTGCAGGACTATGATGTGTTGGTTGCTCAGGCTGCCCAGAGAGAAGTCCAGGTGTCAATATGAGTGTCAGCTAGTTGATTTATCATTAACATCACTGCAAAAGGAATTTTATAGGCATAAATCAAAATTGTTTCTGTAATTGGCCTTTCCAAATAGCTCATAAGTACCTGTAAGAGTCCAACTATTGTAGGAAGATTGCTTTTCACTCTTGAGCAAACATCAAAGCCGAAAGATCCACTTTTATTGCAACTTGAGGATGACAAGTGCCAACAGTTCACGCACGATTCAAAGTAAGCTCTTGCGCGACCTATTTATGCAAAGAAAATTGAAAAATCATTCTAAACAAGGTCCTAGCAGACTTTTTCATTCTAAACAAGGCCCTAGCAGACGAGAAGCTACTTGGATAGGTAAACGTTACCTTTCTTATCCTTAACCCTACAAAGAACTCTTAGTTATTCGCTGATTATAGGTCCCTTTCTATTTGTAAAGTACTCTACTAATTTATTTCTAAGATTATATACAATAGGTTTATTAAGGTACTTTATGACATGTTTTCTTCAAAGGTAGGTTAAATATTATCTTATCTTATGTAATTATATATAATTTGTTGAATCTCAGATTTTGATGATGAAATCAATTGTAAATTGTTTGATCTAATATATATGTTGAAAAAAGTATATCAGGTATTGTACCGGAGTCAAAATTAAGATCTTATTGAGAGTTCGTCGGAAGTTTTGTCGGAACCAATCGAGAAGTCCAGGAGCTTGCCAAAGAACTTTGTCGGAATTTGTTAAAAAGATCATCGTAAAATCTAGGAGCTTGCCGGGAGTCCGCTGGAGCATTGTCGAGAGTTCATTGAATGTTCGTCGGAAGTACGTCGGAAGCTCACTGAAGAGTAATTGATGCACCGGAATAAGAAGTGCTATGATCATGTCTTAATTATCGTAGTTAGAGCCTAAATTAAGTTAGGATTTGGAGGTAATCCCACTAACTTAATTAGGGGTCAACAGCCCTTAACAGGGCTGAATTGGGCCGAATTGAGCAACTAATTCAGCCCTTGAAAATATGGCCGGCGGTGGCACCGCTTGGAAAACAGTGCCCCAGGTTATCTAGGTGATGGTACCGCTCAGACTAGGTGGTGGTACCGCTAGCAGTTAATGCTGCCAACGATGGTACCGCCCTTGTTAGGCGGTGGTACTGTTTAGTAATAGCGATAGTATCGCTAGTACCTCGGAAAATCGGGATGAGACACTTCTTAACTCCATTTTTAAAGCCATTAGGGTATATAAAAACCCTTTCTAAGTGTTAGATTAATCAAGAGAGGTGTGAGACTTATAAGGGTTCTCTCCTAAACCCATGAAAAGGAGAAAGCGCCGTAAAAAGGTGGTTGGTCTTCACCTATTGAAGGAAGGCCTTTAGTGGACACTGGTGATCTCGTCAGAGGGGGAATCCAAAAGTGGTTGTAGGTCACGTTGACCGAACCACTCTAAATTCTGGTTTGCTTTTCATTTGTGCAATTTATATTACTGCAAATCTCTTTAATCTTCTCTTGCACTTTTACGAAAGCTATCAAGTTTAATTTCTTTTTAAAATAGATTGAATCGAAACCATTTTCGTCAGAATCAGTTTTAATCAAAATAAAGACTTTTGAAATCGCGAAAGTTTTTCGCTGTACTAATTCAACCCCCCCCCCCTCTTATTGTCGCTCTTGATTCTAATAATTTGTATCAAAGTAATGTTCACTCTCATTTGGTTTAAAACCCAAGAGAGATAGCATTTGCCAGTAACCAAGAGGGTCATTCAATTATACGTCCGCCCATGTTCAATGGGACGAATTACACATATTGGAAGACTAGAATAAAGATATTTCTAATTTCAATGGATTTTGAGCTATGGAACGTTGTCGAAAATAATTTTCAAAAGTCTTCTTTTCCAATGAACAATTGGAATGAGTTGGAGAAAAAGACTTTTACTTTAAATGCCAAGGTTATGAATGCCTTGTTTTGTGCATTAGATAAAAACGAGTTTAATCAAGTATCGATTTGTGAAAGTCTTTTGAAATCGCGAAAGTTTTTCGCTATACTAATTCACAGTCTTTTGAAATCGCGAAAGTTTTTCGCTGTACTAATTCAACCCCCCCCCCCTCTTATTGTCGCTCTTGATTCTAATAATTTGTATCAAAGTAATGTTCACTCTCATTTGGTATAAAACCCAAGAGAGATAGCATTTGCCAGTAACCAAGAGGGTCATTCAATTATACGTCCGCCCATGTTCAATGGGACGAATTACACATATTGGAAGACTAGAATGAAGATCTTCCTAATTTCAATGAATTTTGAGCTATGGAACGTTGTCGAAAATAATTTTCAAAAGTCTTCTTTTCCAATGAACAATTGGAATGAGTTGGAGAAGAAGACTTTTACTTTAAATGCCAAGGTTATGAATGCCTTGTTTTGTGCATTAGATAAAAACGAGTTTAATCAAGTATCGATTTGTGAAAGTCTTTTGAAATCGCGAAAGTTTTTCGCTGTACTAATTCAACCCCCCCCCCCTCTTATTGTCGCTCTTGATTCTAATAATTTGTATCAAAGCAATGTTCACTCTCATTTGGTATAAAACCCAAGAGAGATAGCATTTGCCGGTAACCAAGAGGGTCATTCAATTATACGTCCGCCCATGTTCAATGGGACGAATTACACATATTGGAAGACTAGAATGAAGATCTTCCTAATTTCAATGAATTTTGAGCTATGGAACGTTGTCGAAATAATTTTCAAAAGTCATGAACAATTGGAATGAGTTGAGAGAAGAAGTTTACTTTAAATGCCAAGGCTATGAATGCCTTGTTTTGTGCATTAGATAAAAACGAGTTTAATCAAGTATCGATTTGTGAAACGACTTTTTGATATTTGGCACACACTTGAAGTGACTCATGAAGGTACTAGTAGAGTGAAGGAGTCAAAAATCATTCTTTTAGTATACACTTATGAGTTGTTTCGGATGAAACCGAGTGAGACCATTGGAGACATGTCTAATAAGATTTTGAACTTGGTAAAAGGACTTGGTAAAAGTTTCTTGGATTTTGAACTTGTTAATAAGATTTTAAGATCCCTTCTAAAAAGTTGGGACCTTAAAGTAACAGCCATTTAAGAGGTCAAAGATTTAAATAATTTTCCTCTTGAAGAACTAATTGGGTCACTAATGATCTATGAGATGACATGTAAAGCTCATAAAGAGCTTGAGGACACCCTTCCAAAGAATAGGAAGGATATAACACTGAGAACACAAGAAGACCACTTGAAAGAAAATTCAAGTGATGAGGATTGTGATGATGACTTGGCACTCTTAATAAAAAAGTTCAAAAGATTCATAAAAAGAAATAAATTTAAAAATGATAATAAAAATAAATTTGAACAAGTGATATGTTATGAATGTAAGAAGTCGGAACACTTCAAGAGTGAATGTCCCCAACCAAAGAAGAAGGCTCTCAAAGCTACATAGGACAACTCGAAGAAGAGGAGCCAACCAATACCGAGCAAGTTGCTCACTATAGCTAATGGCTATTGGAGATGAGGTAACAAGTTCATTAAACATAAATTTATTTTTCGATGAACTTTTAAATGTTTTTTATGAATTGTTTGATGAATGTAGAATCTTGAGTAAAAAGTATAACTCTTTGAAAAAGGAACATGCTTCTCTTATTAGCAATTTTGATTGACTAAAGATTGAGCATGAAAATAGCTTAGCTCCCTGCATAAAATGCCATGAATTAGAAATATTTCAAAAGGAAAACTTGCTACTCAAAGAAACCTTGAAGAAATTTGAGGTTGGTAGCAAGTCCTTGAACATGATCCTTGCCAATAAGGGTCACGTTCATAGAAAAGGCGGAATCGGATTTGTGAGTAGTTCTCACCAAAATCCAACCACCTTTATTAAATGCCTTACCTTACATGTATCACCTCACACCAAATGCATCTTTTGTTGCAAACTTGGACATGTTGCGTACAAATATTCATTCAAGAAATATAGTCCACATAGATTGATTTGGGTTCCTAAAAGAACCTCAAATGACTCAATACAACATGATAAGATATGTAAATCGATTTTTGAGGCACCCAAGGTCAAATGGGTACCTAAAAATCATCCTTTTATATAGAAAAATGTACTATCACAAGCTATGAGCAAGAGATGGTACCTTGATAGTGGATGCTCAAGGTATATGACCGGAGATCCATTTCAATTCTCTAAGCTCACTAGCTTAGACGAAGGATATGTTACCTTCGGAGATAACAACAAAGGTAAAATCATTGGCAAAGGAACTATAGGTAACAAATCCAACCTTCTCATTGAAGATGTATTGTTAGTTGATGGTTTAAAGCATAACCTTTTGAGTATTAGTTAATTATGTAATAAAGGATATATCGTTAGATTTGAAACTAATGCTTGCATTATTGAAAAAACCATACAAAAATACATCTATGGTTGTACTAAAATAAAATAACATATATACTATTGACATTAATGATCTTTGCACTGAAATATGTTTTTCGGTTTTGAATGACGATGCTTGGCTTTGGCATAAGAGATTAGGTAATGCTAACATGAAACTAATCTCTCAAATCTTATCTAAAGAACTTGTAAGAGGAATTCCTCACATTAAGTTCGTTAAAGATAATATGTGTGATACATGTCAACTAGAAAAATAAATAAAAGGTAGTTTCAAACCAATTGTTACATCAAGCCTAGGAGGTAGCAAATATGCCTTTGTTATTGTTGACGATTATAATAGATATACTTGGACTTACTTCTTAGCACACAAAAATGATTGCTTTAGGTATTTCTCTAAATTTTGTAAACTTGTTCAAAATAAAAAAAGTTTTATGATTTCATCAATTCGAAGTGATCACGGTGGTGAATATCAAAACCGTGATTTCTAAGAATTTTGTGAATCTAATGGATACAACCACAACTTCTCTACTCCAAGAAATCCTCAACAAAATGGAGTAGTAGAAAGGAAGAATAGAAATTTACAAGAAATGACTAGAACCATGTTAAACGAACATAGCTTACTCAAATATTTTTAGGCCGAAGCCGTAAATACGACATGTTATGTCATGAATAGGGTTCTAGTAAAACCATTATTTTCTAAAACTCCTTATGAGCTGTGGAATAACAAAAAACCTAATATTTTATTTTCGGGTGTAAATGTTTTATTTTGAATGAAAAAGATATCTTAGGAAAGTTTGATGCAAAATCCGATGAAGGAATTTTTCTTGGTTATTCTTCTATTTCAAAGGATTTTTCACATATTTAATAAAAGAACTTTAGTTATAGAAGAATCTATTCATGTTGTTTTTAATGAAATTGTTGAAGTTAAGAAAAATAATTTTGATGATGATCTTAATTGTGATATTTTAAATTTAAATGAATCCCTTTCTCCATCTAGCAACTTGATGCATCTTCTTCCGAACCTTCTTTACCGAAGGAATATAAGTATGTAGATGCTCATCCTAAGGAGCTAATTATAGGAGACACATCGAAAGGGGTTCAAACTAGTTCTTCTCTTAAGAATTTTTGTGCAAACGTCGCTTTTCTCTCCCAAATTGAATCTAAATACATTGATGAGGCCTTGAAAGATGATTCATGGGTCATTGCAATGCAAGAAGAGTAAAATCAATTTGAGAGAAATAAGGTGTGGAAGCTTGTTCTGGAACAAATGACCATTTAGTTATTGGTACTAAATGGGTTTTTAGAAACAAGCAAGATGAACTTGGTATCGTGGTTAGAAACAAGACTAGATTAGTAGCTAAAGGTTTCAACCAAGAAGAAGATATTAATTATGAAGAAATATTTGCTCCTATGGCACGATTAGAAGCCATAAGGATGCTCATTGTCTATGCTAGTAGTAATAATTTTAAGTTGTTTCAAATGGATGTTAAAAGTGCTTTTCTTAATGGCTTTATTTTTGAAGAAGTTTATGTTGAACAACCTCTCGAATTTGAGAATGATAATCTTCCTAATCATGTGTTTAAATTGACTAAAGCTCTCTATGGATTAAAACAAGCCCCAAGGGCTTGGTATAAGAGACTTAGCTCATTTCTTATCGAAAATAATTTCTCTAAAGGCAAGGTCGATACTACATTGTTTATCAAAAATTTTAAAAATAATTTTTTGTTCCATGAATGAATCTCTATGCGAATCATTTGCTAAAAGTATGAGTTTTGAATTTGAAATGAGTTTGATAGGGGGAATTAACTTTCTTTTTAGGCTTACAAATCAAACAACTAAGTAATGGCATTTTTCTTAGTCAAATAAAATATGCTTTAGATTTGCTAAAAAGGTTTAATATAGATAGCTCAAAGGCTATTAATACTCCCATGAGTACCTCCACTAAGTTAGACATTGATGAAAGTGGAGAAAGCTTTGATCAAAAAGCTTATAGGGGTATGATAGGAAGTTTACTATATCTCACTACAACTAGACCGGATACCATGTTTAGTGTAGGTCTTTATGTTAGGTTTCAATCTAATCATAAGATATCTTATCTTAAAGCAGTTAAGAGAATTCTTAAATATCTTAAAGGTACCACTAATATAGGATTATGGTATCCAAAATCCAAGAACTTTGAACTAATTGCATATGCTGATGCGGATTTTACTGGATGTAGATTAGATAGAAAAAGCATATCCAGAATATGTCAATTTTTAGGACTCGTACTTGTTTCTTGGTCTTCCAAGAAACAGAACTCGGTTGCACTATCTACAACCAAAGTTGAGTACATTGCAGCTAGTGCATGTAGTGCACAAGTTGTATGGATGAAAAACACTTTAGAGGATTATAAGATTCATCTTAAAAATATTTTCATAAAATGTGATAACACAAGTGTAATATATTTAACAAAAAATCTCATTCAACACTCTAGAACAAAACATATTGATATTAGGCATCACTTTATACGAGATCATATCAATAATCATAATGTAATCTTAGAGTTTATTGATACAAAACATCAATTAGCCAATATCTTTACAAAACCTTTAAGTGAAGAACAATATGATTTTATTAGAAGAGAATTAGGAATGTTAATTTATCCAAATGCATAAATTTGATATATATCTTTTTCGGACTATCTTTGTGAATTTCTTGAATGGAGCTTTCATGAGTTTATGCCATATCAAGTTTATTCTATATCTTTGCTCTATCACATAATGATGTTTGATACATAGAATTCATTGACAAATGCATCTCTCACGGATTTTACTCTTATGAATTTTTTAATGAGAAATGGATTTGATGTCATCATTTATGGAATTTCTTTTATCATTCTTTCACATGAATTCTTTCTTAATGAAGGAAGAATTTTTATGAGATTAACACTTGCAAGAGTGAGGATTTGATTTCACAGAAATATCTTGATCCTTGTGAAAATTGAAGCATGATTTAATGAAACTTTTTTATTGCTTTTGGCTTGATTCAAATCATTTCACAAAATTGGTTCTTAATAGATTTCCTTCCTACTTTCCTTCTTCATGCAAAGTTTTGATAAAAGAAAAAAAAGGGGGGGGGGGGGGGGAGAGAAGTTGATAGAAGCTATCTCATTAATGTGTATAACTTTGAGAACTTTTGAATAATGATACTATGTCATGAATGCTTGCATTGAAATGTGGCATGAATTTTTAACATGCTTACATTGTTGAATTATTCTTCTTTTTGTTGATGATAAAGGGGAAAAAATGATACCAAAATGTGGTAAATTGATGATAATGTATGCAATATATCTTATCATAAATGTTTATTTGCTTGTCATTTGAAACATATTGAATTATGACAAAAATATATCTTATTGTATCAAATTGGTAAATATTTTTATAAGATATCATGAGCTTAACTTATTATTTTACAACTTGATAACTTGCCATCTTGCCATAAAATGATGAATTGCTATCTTTGTCGTTTCTCATATTTGAAATATCATACTTGAAAATGAATGTCATGCCTTGACATCATTTTGACAAATACATGGGATCATATTTAGAATTGAAAAATTATAATAAGTATCATGATATGCATATTGATAAATTTAAATGAACTTAACTTATCAGTTTGACACTTGAATTCAAAGGCCGTGAATTCAATAATGTCTTTTCTTAAGTATGGCATATAGATAGGGGGAGTTAAGGTTAACTCCGTCATCAATTGATTATCATCATAAAAAAGGGGGAGATTGTTGAATCTCGAATTTTGATGATGAAATCAATTATAAATTGTATGATCTAATCTATATGTTGAGAAAAGTGTGCAGGATTAACTACGATAGTAGTAAGACATAAAACATGTGTTGTACCATAGTCAAGATCAAGTTCTTATTAAGAGTTCGAGAGTTCGTCGGAAGTCCGGACGTTCATCGGAAGTTCTACCGGAACCAATCAAGAAGTCTAGGAGCTTGCCTAAGAAGCTTGTCAGAACTTGCCAAGAAGATCGTCGTAAAATCCAGGAGCTTGCCGGGAGTCCGTCGGAGCATTACCGAGAGTTCGTCGGATGTTCGTCGGAAGTACACCGAAAGCTCGTCGGAAGAGAAATTGACACATCGGAATAAAAAGTGCTGTGATCATGTCTTAATTATCGTAGTTAGAGCATAAATTAAGTTAGGATTTGGAGGTAATCTCACTAAATTAATTAGGGGCCAACTCGGCCCTTAACCGGGTTGAATTGGGCTGAATTGAGCAGCCAATTTAGCCCCTAAAAACATGGCTGGTGGTGGCACCGCTTGGAAAGCAGTGCCACAGGTTATTTAGGCAGTGGTACCGTCGATAGTTAACACTGCCAATGTTGGTACCGCCCCTGTTAGGTAGTGGTATCGCTAGAGCTTGGTCTCCGAGCTCTGTCAGGTGGTGGTACCACCCAGTAATGGCGGTAGTATCACCAGTACCCCGGAAAATTGAGATGAGACACTTCTTGGCTCCATTTTTTAAGCCATTGGGGCCTATAAAAATCTCACCCTTTTCTATATGAAAGGACATGAAAGTATTGGTATAATCTTGAGTCTTTGAAGTGTTAAAGAGTTGTAAAAGTGCTAGAGTTCTCCTCCTTTTCTAAGTGTTGAGATCATTCAAGAGAGGTATGAGACTTGTAAGGATTCTCTGCTAAACCTGTGAAAAGGTGAAAGCGTTGTAAAGATGTGGTTAGTCTTCACATATTGAAGGAAGGCCTTTAGTGAACGTTGGCAACCTCGTCAGAGGAGGAATCCGAATGTAGATGTAGGTCATGTTGATCGAACCACTCTAACTTCTGGTTTGCTTTTCATTTGTGCAATTTACATTACTACAAATCTCTTTAATCTTCTCTTGCACTTTTACGAAAGCTCTCAAGTTCAATTTCTCTTCGAAACGGATTGAATCGAAACCATGTTCGTCGGAATTGGTTTTAATCAAAACAAAGACTTTTGAAATTATGAAAGTTTTCCCTTGCTCTAATTCACCCTCCCCTCTTAGTGCCGCTCTTGATCATAACACAATTATCATCTCAATAATGGCCTTTGGAGAATGAGTTTGAAAATTTAACTTTATAAGGCCTATGATTATATTCAATAGGATTTCCTATTTCACTATCAATTTAAATGAAGCTAGTATGAGATTCTTTAAAGGGACTAGGGTCTTTAGACAAGGCTATTGCTAGTTATAGGTGCCTTGCAAGCTAATTACGTGAGTGATGACTCATGTGATAGATTGCACAATCTCTTTTGGTTATTATTACTATGATATTTTTTTATTTTATATTAGATGATGAATATATTGTGATATCCTTGGATTTGTGTAATGAGAATTGAATAATGATGAGATCATGATAATGAGACAAATTCACCTTTAAACACAAACTCTAAATATTCTTTATCATATGTTACTCGAGATGGACATCGAGATAACCGGCCAAACCGGTGTATTATATACCCTTCCATATAATAGAGGTAGCTGGTCTCATAGTTATTTATGTGGGGACACTAGGGATACAGTATAGTGTTGAATCTCGGATTTTGATGATGAAGTCAATTGTCATTTGTTATCTAATCCATATGTTAAGATAAGTGTACAGGATTAACTACGATGAAAGTAAGACATGTAGTAGGAGTTGCGTCGAAGTCAAGACTATGATCACGTTGGGGGTTCGAGAGTTCGACGGAAGTCCGGACGATCATCGGAGGTTCTGCAGGAACAAATCCGAGAAGTCCAGGTGCTTGCCAAAGAAGCTCATCGGAACTCGCCAAGTGGATCATCACAAGTCCAGGAGTTTGCCGGAAGTCCGCCGGAGCATCGCCGAGGGTTCGTCGGATGATCGCCGGAAGCTCGACGGAAGAAGCGATTGACGCACCAGAGCAAGTTGCAGTAAATATCTTGAAAAATATTGTAGTTAGCATGATGATTAAGTTAGAAATGGGAGGTGATCCCATTAACTTAATCTTGGGGCAATTGGGCCCTTAACAGACCCAAATTGGGCCGAATGGATCAGCCCATTCGGACCCAGATTCCCTGGCCAGCGGTGGCACCGCCCAACAGCCGAGTCTTGGAGTGAGGCTGGGCGGTGGCACTGCCCCTGTCAGGCAGTGGCACCACCTAGGCTCAGCTCAGTCTCGAGTGAGACTGGGCGGTAGCACCGCTCCTTGTCAGGCGGTGGCACAGCCTTGGGCTCAGTCTCCGAGTGAGACTGGGTGGGCGGTAGCACCGCCCCTGTCAAGCGGTGGCCACCGCCTGAGCTCAGTCTCCGAGTGAGACTGGGCGGTCCGAGTGAGACTGGGCGGTAGTACCGCCCCTGTCAAGCGGTGGCACCGCCTGAGCTCAGTCTCCGAGTGAGACTGGGCGGTAGCACCGCCCCTGTCAAGCGGTGGCACCGCCTGAGCTCAGTCTCCGAGTGAGACTGGGCGGTAGTACCGCCCCTGTCAAGCGGTGGCACCGCCTGAGCTCAGTCTCCGAGTGAGACTGGGCGGTAGCACCGCCCCTGTCAAGCGGTGGCACCGCCTGAGCTCAGTCTCCGAGTGAGACTGGGCGGTAGCACCGCCCCTGTCAAGCGGTGGCACCGCCTGAGCTCAGTCTCCGAGTGAGACTGGGCGGTAGCACCGCCCCTGTCAAGCGGTGGCACCGCCTGAGCTCAGTCTCCGAGTGAGACTGGGCGGTAGCACCGCCCCTGTCAGGCAGTGGCACCACCTGAGCTCAGTCTCCGAGTGAGACTGGGCGGTAGCACCGCCCCTGTCAAGCGGTGGCACCGCCTGAGCTCAGTCTCCGAGTGAGACTGGGCGGTAGCACCGCCCCTGTCAAGCGGTGGCACCGCCTGAGCTCAGTCTCCGAGTGAGACTGGGCGGTAGCACCGCCCCTGTCAAGCGGTGGCACCGCCTGAGCTCAGTCTCCGAGTGAGACTGGGCGGTAGCACCGCCCCTGTCAAGCGGTGGCACCGCCTGAGCTCAGTCTCCGAGTGAGACTGGGCGGTAGCACCGCCCCTGTCAAGCGGTGGCACCGCCTGAGCTCAGTCTCCGAGTGAGACTGGGCGGTAGCACCGCCCCTGTCAAGCGGTGGCACCGCCTGAGCTCAGTCTCCGAGTGAGACTGGGCGGTAGCACCGCCCCTGTCAAGCGGTGGCACCGCCTGAGCTCAGTCTCCGAGTGAGACTGGGCGGTAGCACCGCCCCTGTCAAGCGGTGGCACCGCCTGAGCTCAGTCTCCGAGTGAGACTGGGCGGTAGCACCGCCCCTGTCAAGCGGTGGCACCGCCTGAGCTCAGTCTCCGAGTGAGACTGGGCGGTAGTACCGCCCCTGTCAAGCGGTGGCACCGCCTGAGCTCAGTCTCCGAGTGAGACTGGGCGGTAGCACCGCCCCTGTCAAGCGGTGGCACCGCCTGAGCTCAGTCTCCGAGTGAGACTGGGCGGTAGCACCGCCCCTGTCAAGCGGTGGCACCGCCTGAGCTCAGTCTCCGAGTGAGACTGGGCGGTAGCACCGCCCCTGTCAAGCGGTGGCACCGCCTGAGCTCAGTCTCCGAGTGAGACTGGGCGGTAGCACCGCCCCTGTCAAGCGGTGGCACCGCCTGAGCTCAGTCTCCGAGTGAGACTGGGCGGTAGCACCGCCCCTGTCAGGCAGTGGCACCACCTAGGCTCAGTCTCCGAGTGAGACTGGGCGGTAGCACCGCCCCTGTCAAGCGGTGGCACCGCCTGAGCTCAGTCTCCGAGTGAGACTGGGCGGTAGCACCGCCCCTGTCAAGCGGTGGCACCGCCTGAGCTCAGTCTCCGAGTGAGACTGGGCGGTAGCACCGCCCCTGTCAAGCGGTGGCACCGCCTGAGCTCAGTCTCCGAGTGAGACTGGGCGGTAGCACCGCCCCTGTCAGGCAGTGGCACCACCTAGGCTCAGTCTCCGAGTGAGACTGGGCGGTAGCACCGCCCCTGTCAAGCGGTGGCACCGCCTGAGCTCAGTCTCCGAGTGAGACTGGGCGGTAGCACCGCCCCTGTCAAGCGGTGGCACCGCCTGAGCTCAGTCTCCGAGTGAGACTGGGCGGTAGTACCGCCCCTGTCAAGCGGTGGCACCGCCTGAGCTCAGTCTCCGAGTGAGACTGGGCGGTAGCACCGCCCCTGTCAAGCGGTGGCACCGCCTGAGCTCAGTCTCCGAGTGAGACTGGGCGGTAGCACCGCCCCTGTCAAGCGGTGGCACCGCCTGAGCTCAGTCTCCGAGTGAGACTGGGCGGTAGCACCGCCCCTGTCAAGCGGTGGCACCGCCTGAGCTCAGTCTCCGAGTGAGACTGGGCGGTTGGCCTTCGCCTATTGAAGGAAGGCCTCTAGTGGACGTCGGTGATCTCATCGGACGAGGAAGCCAAAAGTGGATGTAGGTCAAGATTGATCGAACCACTCTAAATCTCGGTTTGTATTTACATTCTGTTCTCTATCTTAACTGCAACTACTTCCATAGTTTTACTTTAACTACACTTTACTTGATCTTAAGTTAAAGCAATTTCCGATTCGACTTTCATACTGAAATCGTTCTTATCATACGAATGTCGTTTTAAATCGTCGAAAGTTTTCCGCTGCACTAATTCACCCACCCCCTCTTAGTGCTCTTGATCCTAACAATTGGTATCAGAGCGGGGTTAACTCTCAATCGGATTAAAACCCAAGAGAGATGGCATAAGTCGAAAATCAAGAGGGCCACTCTAACGTCCACCCATGTTCAATGGGACGGACTACACCTATTGGAAGACCCGAATGAGGATCTTTTTTATTTCAATGGATTTTGAACTTTGGAATCTTGTCGAAAATGGATTTTCGAAGTCTTCTCTTCCAATGATCGATTGGAATGAATTGGAGAAGAAGACTTTCGCTCTTAATGCAAAGGCTATGAATGCCTTATTTTGTGCGCTTGATAAAAATGAGTTCAATCGTGTTTCGGTTTGTGAAACCACATTTGATATTTAGCATACACTCGAAGTGATTCACGAAGGCACAAGTAGAGTAAAAGAGTCAAAAATCAATCTTTTGATACATTCTTTTGAACTTTTCCGAATGAAACCGAGCGAGACTATTGGCGATATGTACACCTGTTTCACGGATGTCGTCAATGGTCTAAAAGGACTCGGCAAAAGTTTTTCGGATTTTGAGCTCGTAAATAAGATTCTAAGATCCCTTCCTAAGAGTTGGGACCCTAAAGTCACTGCTATTCAAGAGTCTAAAGATCTAAACAACTTCCCTCTTGAAGAATTAATCGGGTCATTAATGACCTACGAAATGACTTGAAAAGCTCATGAAGAACAAGAAGAGATCCTTCCAAAGAACAGGAAGGATATGGCACTTAGAACTTTCGAAGACCACTTGAGAGAAAACTCAAGTGATGAAGACTGTGACGATGACTTGGCACTTCTAACAAGGAAATTCAAAAAATTCATTAAAAGAAACAAGTCTAAAAATGACTCAAAAAATAAATTTGAACCCAAAAAGGACCAAGTTATTTGCTACAAATGCAAGAAGCTGGGACACTACAAAAGTGATTGTCCCCAAGCCAAGAAGAGAACACCAAAGAAGAAGGCGCTCAAAGCAACGTGGGATGACTCAAGTGCGTCCGAAGAAGAGGAGTCCAACACCGAGCAAGTTGCTCATTACGCCCTAATGGCCATCGGAGATGAGGTAACAAATTTAATTGATGCAGATTTATCATTTGATGAATTACTAAATGCCTTCCATGACTTATTTGATGAATGCAAAACTATTAGTAGAAAATATAAATTGCTAAAAAAGGAGCATGATAGTCTTACTTGTAATTTCGACAAATTAGAAATTGAATATCATGATAGTTTAGCTCCATGTAAAAAATGTCATGATCTAGAAACTCTCCCAAAGGAGAACTTGCTACTTAAGGACACCTTGAAGAAATTCGAGGTTGGTAGCAAGTCGTTGAATATGATCCTTACAAATAAAGGTCATGTTCCTAAAAGAAGTGGAATCGGATTTGTGAGAAGTCCTCACCAAAATCCAACCACCTTCATTAAAGGCCCTATCTTATATGTTCGGCACCAAAGCAAATGCAACTTTTGTTGCAAACATTGACATAGAACTTATCATTGTCCATTCAAGAAAGTTAGTCCAAACAAATTGATTTGGGTTCCTAAAGGAACCACGATAAACTCTATGCAACATGATAAACAATTTAGATCAGTGTTTGAGGCACCCAAAAGTAAATGGGTACCTAAAAATCATCCTTTTTTGTAGAAACATACATCATCACAAGCTAGGAGCAAGAGATGGTACCTTGATAGTGGATGCTCAAGGCATATGACCGGAGATCCATCTCAATTCTCTAAACTCATTAGCATAGACGAAGGCTATGTCACCTTCGGAGACAACAACAAGGGTAAAATCATTGGCAAAGGAACCATAGGTAACAAATCCAACTTCTTTATTGAAGATGTTTTGTTAGTTGATGGTTTAAAACATAACCTCTTGAGCATTAGTCAATTGTGTGATAAATGATATATTGTCAAATTCGAATCTAATGCTTGCATCGTTGAAAAACCACACAAAAACACATCTATGATTGCATTAAAACAAAATAACGTATACACCATTGACATCAATGATCTTTGCAATGAAAAGTGTTTCTCAGTTTTGAATGAGGATGCTTGGTTTTGGCATAGGAGATTAGGTCATGCTAGCATAAAACTAATCACTCAAATAATATCCAAAGAACTTGTAAGAGGAATTCCTCATATCAAGTTCATCAAAGATAATGTGTGTGATGCTTGTCAATTAGGAAAACAAATTAAGGGTAGTTTCAAATCTAAGAATCAAATAAGCACCTCTAGGCCCTTACAATTGATCCATATGGACTTGTTTGGACCTATCTCTACATCAAGTCTAGGTGGTAGCAAATACGCTTTCGTCATTGTAGATGACTATAGTAGATACACATGGACTTATTTCTTAAAACATAAAAATGAATGCTTTAGATATTTTACCAAGTTTTGTAAACTTGTCCAAAATGAAAAGGGTTCTATGATTACGTCAATTAGAAGTGATCATGGTGGTGAATTTCAAAACCGTGATTTTCAAGAATTTTGTGAATTTAATGGATACAATCATAACTTCTCTACTCCAAGAAATCCTCAACAAAATGGAGTAGTAGAAAGAAAAAATAGAAATTTACAAGAAATGACAAGAACCATGTTGAATGAACATAGCCTACCCAAATATTTTTGGGCCGAAGCCGTAAACACTGCATGCTATATTTTGAATAGAGTTCTAGTAAGACCCTTACTCACCAAAACTCCCTATGAGTTGTGGAACAACAAAAAACTCAATGTTTCATATTTTAAAGTTTTTGGGTACAAGTATTTTATCTTGAATGAAAAAGATGCCTTAGGAAAATTTGATGCTAAATCCGATGAAGGAATTTTCCTTGGTTATTCTTCGGTTTCTAAAGTTTTTCGTATATTCAATAAAAGAACTTTAATTATAGAAGAATCCATTCATGTTGTTTTCAATGAGATTTCCGAAATCAAGAAAAATGATTTTGATGATGATGTTAATTTTGATTCTTTGAATTTAAATGAAACCCCTTCTCCAACCAGCAACTTGGATGCATCCACTTCCGAAACATCCTTACCCAAGGATTGGAAATATGTAGATGCTCATCCTAAGGAGCTAATTCTAGGAGACACATCTAAGGGGGTTCAAACACGTTCTTCTCTTAAAGAATTTTATACCAATGCTGCTTTTCTCTCCCAAATTGAACCTAAATGTATTGACGAAGCCATGAAAGATGATTCATGGATTATCGCAATGTAAGATGAGTTAAATCAATTGGAGAGAAATGAGGTGTGGAAGCTTGTTCCTAGGCCAAATGATCATTTAGTTATTGGTACTAAATGGGTCTTTAGAAACAAGCAAGATGAATATGGTATCGTGGTTAGAAACAAGGCTAGATTAGTAGCCAAAGGTTTTAACCAAGAAGAAGGTATCGATTATGAAGAAATCTTCGCTCCTGTGGCTAGATTAGAAGCCATAAGGATGCTCCTTGCCTATACTAGTAATAATAATTTTAAGTTATTTCAAATGGATGTTAAAAGTGCTTTTCTTAATGGCTTTATTTCCGAAGAAGTTTATGTTGAACAACCTCTTGGATTTGAAAATAATAGCCTCACTAATCATGTGTTTAAATTAACTAAAGCTCTCTATGGTTTAAAACAAGCCCCAAGGGCTTGGTATGAGAGACTTAGTTCTTTTCTTATTAAAAATAATTTTACAAAAGGCAAGGTTGATATTACATTGTTTATCAAGAATTTTGAAAATAATTTTCTCATTGTTCAGATTTATGTTGATGATATTATCTTTGGCTCTACAAACGAATCTCTTTGTGAATCATTTGCTAAAACCATGAGTCTAGAATTTGAAATGAGTTTGATGGGAGAATTAACCTTTTTCTTAGGCTTACAAATTAAGCAACTAAGAAATGACATCTTTATTAGTCAAACTAAATATGCTTTAGACTTGCTAAAGAGATTTAATATGGAAAGCTCAAAAGCTATTAACACTCCTATGAGCACATCCACTAAGTTAGAAGTTGATGAAAGTGGAGAAAGCTTCGATCAAAAAACTTATAAGGGTATGATAGGAAGTTTACTTTACCTCACTACAACTAGACCAGATATCATGTTCAGTGTAGGACTTTGTGCTAGGTTTCAATCGAACCCTAAGATATCTCATCTCAAAGCGGTTAAAAGAATATTTAGATATCTTAAAGGTACCACAAATCTAGGATTATGGTATCCGAAAACCGAGAAATTTGAGTTAATTGTTTATGCTGATGCAGATTTTGCTGGATATAGATTAGATAGAAAAAGCACATCAGGAACATGTCAATTTTTGGGACATGCTCTTGTTTCCTGGTCATCTAAGAAACAAAATTCGGTTGCACTATCAACAACCGAAGTTGAGTATATAGCAGCTAGTGCATGCTGTGCACAAGTTGTGTGGATGAAAAACACCTTAGAAGATTATAAAGTTCATCTTAAAAATATTCCCATTAAATGTGATAACACAAGTGCTATATGTTTAACAAAGAATCCCATTCAACACTCAAGAATAAAACATATTGATATTAGACATCACTTTATATGAGATCATGTCACTAATCATGATATAGTTATAGAGTTCATTGATACTAAACATCAACTAGCTAATATTTTTACAAAGCCTTTAAGTGAAGAACAATTTAATTTCATTAGAAGAGAATTAGGAATGTTAATGTGTCCGAATGCTTGAACTCATTAAATCTATTTTTTGGACTTTCTTGATTCAATAATCAAATCACTCAATTGCTATGATGATTTTACATGATTACATGCCTTAGTAATATGTTGAAAATTATGTATTTTGGATATAAAAATTTTCATGATAATGAGCATGTTTTATCTTCATGATTGTATTGGAAAATCTATAGCAAAACCTTGTCCGAATGCATGAAAGTGTTAAATTTTATTTTTGAATTTTCTTGATACATTATTCTCTTTCGAACTTAATGTAGCTCTCATAAGCATATGTTATATCGAGTTTGATTCATTGATTTTTGACATGTGGAATCAATTAGCAAATGCATCTTTCATAGGCTTATAATGTGAAAAAATATTTTCACATACATATCTTGAAAAAAAAAAAGGAAGATTTTTTACTTGCAAGGATATTGATTCACATACATATCTTGATCCTTGTAAAAATGAAGCGTGATTTAATCTTTCCTTGAGATGTTTGTATAATTGGTATCTTATCACTCATTGTTGAAAAATTACCTATCACTCACTTGTGTTTAAAATTTGCTTATATCGTTCTCCTTTTTGTTGATGACAAAGGGGGACAAATATATGAATTGATGCTATGAGTGCCATATTTGAATTTGAATTATGTTAAAAAAGCTTACATCGAAATATATGGTAAATTGATGATAGAAATGCTATGATTGCTAAACACTTGAATTATTTGCATTATGTTAAGATATCAAGAACTTGCATCGTAATTTCACATATTGATATCTTACCATATGATGAATTGCTACCATTACTATCATTCACATTTGAAATGTAAAACTTGAAAAAGGATGTTAAGCCTTGACATCATTTCAGAGAGATACATCATGATAGGAATCATGATGAAAGTATTGATAAGGTTAAACAATCTTAACTTATCAATATGTCTCTTGAATTCAAAGGCTTTGAATTCAAGAATGACTTATCTTGAGTATGGCATATAGATAGGGGGAGTTAAAGTTAACTCCGTTATCAATTGATTGTCATCATCAAAAAGGGGGAGATTGTTGAATCTCGGATTTTGATGATGAAGTCAATTGTCATTTGTTATCTAATCCATATGTTAAGATAAGTGTGCAGGATTAACTACGATGAAAGTAATACATGCAGCAGGAGTTGCGCCGAAGTCAAGACTATGATCACGTTGGGGGTTCGAGAGTTCGACGGAAGTCCGAACGGTCATCGGAGGTTCTGCGAGAACAAATCCGAGAAGTCCAGGTGCTTGCCAAAGAAGCTCATCGGAACTCGCCAAGTGGATCATCGCAAGTCCAGGAGTTTGCCGGAAGTCCGCCGCAGCATCGCCGAGGGTTCGTCGGATGATCGTCGGAAGTTTACCGGAAGCTCGACGGAAGAAGCGATTAATGCACCGGAGCAAGTTGTAGTAAATGTCTTGAAAAATATTGTAGTTAGCATGATGATTAAGTTAGAAATGGGAGGTGATCTCATAAACTTAATCTTGGGGCAATTGGGCCCTTAACAAACCCAAATTGGGCCGAATGGATCAGCCCTTTTACTAGTCAATACGATGCAAGCATAATCTTTCACAGATGTATTTAGGTTTGATGTATTCAGGTTTAAAAGGAAATGAAAGCAAGAGCATACAAGGATTCCAAGCAATCACATATAGCTCAATTAAAATAAGAAGGTTAGATAAATTCAATATCCAAATAAATGAAATTATAATAGGCACATATCGAAAGCAACTGCGAAATAATGGGATATACATGTGCCTATACGAGTTAATATGAGACAACATAAACTTTACACAATAAGTTTCAAGAATGCAAATAATTTAAGGACAAGAGTATACAAGAATTCAAAACAATAATATAAAGCTCAATTGAACAAAGAAAGCTAAATGAAATTAATTTCCAAAAGGAATGGAACATGATAAGACGAAATCGACCAAAGCTCGATTTCTGACAGAATTCGAGAGGCACATTGAACAAATAAAAACTATCATTCATGCTCCAATTTACTCAGAAACTATATCATTAGAAAGATATTTCAATCTAGTTTTGGATAAAATAAGGTTTGTATGAATCAAAGTTTCCAACAAAGAGTTACAATTGATTTAGTACTCAAAGGTCATAAAACAAAATCACTATTTTGCAGAATTCATATGGTCGAATTTAATAGATAACTGAGTAGGCATTTAGAATCTAAATCTTTCAATCCAGGTATCAAAAGAAAGATCTATGAGTCTAGTTTCTAATAAAATATTTTTGAATAAATCAGAGGTCAATGCATGAAGTTATAACCATAATAAGGTAGAAAGGTCATATCTCAAAAGTTTCACATATTCAAATCGTTACATCTAAACAGGAGACATGTCAAATGCAAGGCTAGAACAATTCAAAGTTTCAATATTCAAGGCAAATGTAGAGATAAAATTGTAGTAAGAAAAGATCAGGACACTTGTAATAGGAAATATTAGAAAGCTTGCAATAAGAAGGATCGGAACACTTGTCTTTTGATGATTTTGATCCGAAGATCCAAAGAAGGTATACACTCGAATTATTCTTCTATTTTTTCCTCCGTCTCCTCACCCTATTCCATTTTCTATATCTGTCTTCTTTCTTCCTCCACAATCGCAGCTCGTGCAGAACATAGGGGCACCGTCATATGCTCTTCCTTACTCATTCCTTCTTTTTCTTTCCTAAACGCAACTGTCGTGGCCACCACCCTGCCGCTACCATAGTCGCAGCCCCTTCCACCATACTACCTTCTTCCTCCTCTTCTTTCATAGACACAGTTGCTGCATACGCAACTGCCACCGCCGCAACCGCAATCACGCCGTAACCCATTTTTCCCCTTTCCTTTCTTTCTCTTTTTCCTTCTTCTTCCTCTCTTGCCATGCAGCTACTGCAGTTGCCACTGCAGCCACTGCAGTTGCAACCACAGCCCAGCCCCTTCTTTCCCTTCCTTCTCTTCTTTCCCAACTGCAACTACCACAGTCATAGTTGCAGCAATGGCCGCACCCACAATGGCCACAGCCTCCACAGCCATCTTCCTCCCCTGCTCTTCCCTGATGCACTGACCCTCTTCTCCTATATTTCCTCCTATGGGAAATAGAGGTGCCGCAACCTCTTCTCCCACTTCTCCTCTTCTTCTTCTTCTCCTTCTTCTCTTCTTCCCTTCACCTCCCCGATGCCCCACACCTCCTCGCTGCAGCCCTTGCCACAGCCACCCTCCTCTCTTCTTCTTCCTCCTCTTCTTCTTTTTCTTCTTCTTCCCTTCTCCTCTTCTCTTCTTCCCTTCTCCCCGACGCCACACACCTCCTCGCTGTAGCCCTTGTCGTAGCCACCCTCCTCTCTTTTTCTTCTTCTTCTTCTTCTTCTTCTTCTTCTTCCCTTCTCCTCCCTAACGCCCCATATATCCTCTCCTCTGTTTTCACCTGCGGGAAATAGAGGTGCTGTAGCCCTAGCTACTGCAGTTGCCTCTCTCTCCTCTCCCTCTTCCCTCTCTTCTTCTTCTTCTTCTTCTTCTTCTTTTCTTCTCTTCTCCCTCTTCTTCCTCCTCTCTTCTTTTCCCTCTACTTCTCTTCTTCTTCTCCCCATGCCCCATAGCTCCTCTCTCTATTTCATGAGAAACAGAGAGCGTGGGAGGTGGTGGGATAAAACCAAAATTTTTGGTTTTTTTATTTTTTATTTTTACAACTTAACAATTTAGTCCTTGAAATTTCTATATTTACATATAGGTCCCCTGATTTATAAATAAGTCCTTACATAAATTTCAGAAATGAAGGATATTATACTCTCCCCCCCCGTAAAAGAAAATTTAGTCCTCTAAATTAGTTATACCTCAATCGATGAAAATATGAGGATTACGTTTTCTTCAATTCCTTCTCCAGCTTCCAAATTGCTTCATCAATACAATAAGGTTACATAATCATCCAAGAGTGATTAAAAATATCCTTTTCCTTGATCTTCAATAAATGGTAACCCGATCTCCGATCAATCTTAGAAAGTACTTATGCACTGTTCAATTGATTAAACAAGTCGTCACTTTAGATGATACTCGTTTTTTGATGGTCACCTGATTCAATTATCTATAATTAATGTAAAGCCTCAATGTTCCATCCATATTAACTAACACCGGAGCACCCCATGATGAAATATTAGGCCAAATAAAATCCTTATTTAATAGTCCTTGTAGTTGCTTTTTCAATTGCACTTACTTAAATGATATCATTCTATAGAGAGGCTTAGATATTGGGATTGTCCCAAGGATCAAATCAAAAGCAAAGTCATGTTTGGAGGTAATCCGGGCAAGTCATCCTAGGATACATTAGGCAAGGAGGTAAATCATGTCCAATACTCTCAAAATAAAAGATGGACTGATCTAATATGCAAAAAGTGATCATTTGTTATGTAACAATCCATATTGGTATGATAAGAAGATAGCCAATCCATACCAAGTATAATATCAAAACTCTAAATCTCTAGGAAAACTAAATCAGCAAAAAGTTCAAGTTCTCCAATGAAAATTAGACAAGAGGATCAGATTCAAGTTTGTTATCAAAGAATCTCCAATGATCATATTTACATATAACACATTATGCAGTGGTCTAGGTTGAATACCCAAGTAATAAGCAAAATACTACGAATCAAATCATAGATGGGACCCATGGTCAAACAAATATTTGTATTCTTTTATAAACATGAATAATACCTTCGACCAATGATTTAGAAGCTTTAGAATCATATTCAGTGATAGCATACACTCTGACATGGGCTGATGATTTAGGAGGCAGTGACTCTTTCTTCTTGTTCAAAGGGCAGTCTTTTATTTTATGATCCAACTTTCCACAAGCAAAATAGACTCCAGTCACCCATAAACACAAACTTGTTTCATAATTTAACTCGCATCTTACATAGGATTGAGGCTTTTGTAGTGACTTCCCCTTTTAAATCCAAATGTCTTGACCCCCTTGTTATCACTTTCTGATTCATTTCCAATCGTATTTTTATTGGTAAACTTGTCCTAGCTATTCTCATCCTTGATCTCTAGAAATTCTTTAGATTATCAGAACAATTTCATACATCAAATATCTTCTCCATTTGCATCATCCATTTTTCTACCACCAATGAAATTAGGTTCACCACACTTTTGCTACGCCACTCTAATTTGATATCCCCGATCAACCCTTTCATCCCACTTAATTAATCAAAACTAGATGAAGTAGGAGGACCAAATGTCCTTGTCATCCAAGATTCTTAAAATGCATCAAAGAAAATTTCTACCGATCACTATATTTCACTAGACCTCAATATATTTTGCACGTCAACATATCAAATATTTCAGTGATCCTCAAACCATGCTCTGATACCACCTTTGTCACACCCCTCAAAATATCAATAATATTAAAAATTTTCATCACAAATCAATCCATTTATAAATCTAATATAACATTTGAAGACACTGAGAAACATTCGATTAAATTCACATCTTTAAAACTTGTGCAGGTTATAATCATATATCACATCACTCAAAGATTCACCTTTATAGAAACCCAAGTCAACTTAACAAACATGAACAACAGTTATAAATCCACAAGCTAAATAGTTTATATAATCAGAACTCCAACTATTTCTTCCACAAAGTCATATCATCATAAACTAAACATAATATCCCAAAATTCAAAACGAGAGAGGTTTTTAACACTTTTACACGATATAACAATTCAATCCTATCGACAATATTTCATTACATACAAAATGTACTTATACAACAATAACCTAACAACCAACAAGACTTGCCCATGATTCTAAATAGCTCTCCACTGCCTTAGCCCAATACAAACATCTCAAAGAGTGACAAGCTGACCTGAAAGATTTATATAACAACGGAGTGAGCTAAAAACAGCTCAGCAAGTGACAAAATATATCCAAAATGAAAAGGGACAGTTTCAAACAAATAAGGTATCACAATGCAAGACAGAATACAAGAACTCTCAGGGTACCATATTATTAGATACAGAATTGCAAATGTCATGTCATTCAAAATACATTTGGTTCATAACAAATGGAGCATAGAGTAATTAAGCATATCAATAGTGTATGAAATGTTCCAGAGCATATCAACGACATATGGAACATTTCAGAGCATAACAATAGCAGATGAAATATTTCGAAGTATATCAATAACAAATGAAACATTTCGGAACATATCAATGGTATGTGAAATATTTCAAAGCAAATCAATAGCATATGAACCATTTCAGAGCATATAGAAGAACAAATATGAAACAAAGGCTCAAACGTCGAATTTGACATTACATTCATTTCATTCTTATCCAGAATACATATAGAAACACATAACCAAAGCTTTAGATATCATATCAAACACATAGAAGGTAAAGTGGGACCATAACATAATATAGTACATCCATTTCTGAATGACCACCAAACACAAGTCTCCCACGTTTAGGAGCTCTCCCACGTTTGGGAGCTATATCCACCTACGTCTAACTGAAGTCATAGGGGGCCGACAGAACATCACAAGCTCTATGCATAACTCCCTTTACCATTTCTAGCAAAGGTTCACAATATCCCACAAACACTAGAGTACAAAATGATAGTATAAACAATAAATAGCATATATCGGAAGCACATGAGAAATAACAAAATGTACATATGCTTTTATGAGTCAATACGATGCAAACATAATCTTTCACAGATGTATTCGGAATTGAAAGGAAATGAAAGCAAGAGCATAGAAGGATTCCAAGCAATCATATATAGCTCAATTAAAATAAGAAGGTTAGATGAATTCAATGTCTAAAGAAATGAAATTGGAATATGCACATATCGAAAGTAATTGCGAAACAATGGGATATACATGTGCCTATACGAGTCAATATGATACAACATAAACTTTACATAATAAGTTACAAGAATGTAAATAATTTAAGGACAAGAGTATATAAGAATTCAAAACAGTAATATAAAGCTCAATTGAATAAAGAAAGCTAAATAAAATTAATTTTCAAAAGGAATGGAACATGATAAGGCGAAGTCGACCAACGCTTGATTTCAGACAAAATTTGAGAGGCACATTGAACAAATAATTCAAACTATCCATCATACTCCGATTTACTCAGAAAATACATCATTAGAAAGATGTTTTAATCTAGTTTTAGATAAAAATAAGTTTTGTATGAATCAAAGTTTCCAACAAAGAGTTACAATTGATTTAGTACTCAAAGGTCAGAAAATAAAATCACTGTTTTGCTGAATTCATATGGTCAATTTCAATAGATAAATGGGTAGGCATTTAGACTCCAAATCTTTCATTCTAGGTATCAAAAGAAAGATATATGAGTCTGGTTTCCAATGAAATAAGTTTTGAATAAATTAGAAGTTAATGCATGAAGTTATAACCATAATAAGGTAGAAAGGTCATATCTCAAAAGTTTCACATATTCAAATCGTTACGTCTAAACAGGAGACATATCAAATGCAAGGCTAGAACAATTCAAAGTTTTCATATTCAAGGTAAATATAGAGATAAAATTATAGTAAAGAAAGATCAAGACACTTGCAATAGGAAAGATTAGAAAGCTTGCAATAAGAAGGATCAGAACACTTGCCTTTCGAAGATTTTGATTCGAAGATCTGAAAGAAGGTATATGCTCGAATCATTCTTCTATTTTTTCCTCCATCTCCTAACCCTGTTCCCTCTTCTATATCTATCTTCTTTCTTCCTCCACAACTGTAGCTCATGCAGAACATAGGGGCACCATCATCTGCTCTCTCTTACTCTCATTCCTTATTTTTCTTTTCCAAACGCAGCTACCGCTGCTGCCGCTGCTATAGTCGCAGCCCCTTCTTTCTCCTCTTCTTTCATAAACACAGCTGCTGCATACACAGCTACCGCCGCCACAGCTGCAATCACAGTCGTAGCCCATTTTTCCCCTTTCCTTTCTTTCTCTTTTTCCTTCCTCTTCCTCTTTCGCCACGCAGCTACTATAGTTGCCGCCGCAGCCGCTGTAGTCAAAACCACGGTGCAGCCCCTTCTTTCCCTTCCTTCTCTTCTTTCCTAGCTGCAACTGCCGCAGTCATAGTTGTAGCAATGGCCGCAGCCACCATGGCCACAGCCTCCACGGACATCTTCTTCCCCTGCTCTTCCCTGATGCACTGCCCCTCTTCTCCTCTATTTTCTCCTACGGTAAACAAAGGTGCCATAACCTCTTCTCCCACTTCTCCTTCTTCTCTTCTTCTTCTTCTCCTTCTTCTCTTCTTCCCTTCACCTCCCCAATGCCCCACACCTCCTCGCTACAGCCCTTGCCGCAGCCACCCTCCTCTCTTCTTCTTCTTCTTCTTCTTCCTTTCTCTTCTTCTCCTCTTCTTCCCTTCTCCTACCCGACACCCCACACCTTCTCACTACAGCCCATGCCGCAGCCATCCTTCTTTTTTCTTCTTCCTCTTCTTCTTCTTCTGCTCCCCGACGCCCCACACCTCCTCTCCTCTGTTTCCACTTGCAAGAAATAGTGGTGTTGCAGCCCTAGCTGCTATCACCTCTCGCTCCTCTCCCTCTTCCCTCTCTTTTCCCTCTTCTTCTCCTTCTTTTCTTCTCCTCTTCTTCCCTTCTCCTCCCCGACGCCCCACACCTCCTCGCTGCAGCCCTTGCTGCAGCCACCCTCCTCTTTCTTCTTCTTCTCCTCTTCTTCCCTTCTCCTCCCCGATGCCACACACCTCCTCGCTACAGCCCTTGCCGCAGCCACCCTCCTCTCTTCTTCTTCTTCTTCTTCTTCTTCTTCTCCCCGATGCCCCACACATCCTCTCCTATGTTTCCACCTGCAGGAAACAAAGATGATGCAGCCCTAGCTACTACAGCTACCTCTCTCTCCTCTCGATCTTCCCTCTCTTCTTCTTCTTCTTTTCTTCTCTTCTCCCTCTTCTTCCTCCTCTCTTCTTTTCCCTCTACTTCTCTTCTTCTTCTCCCCACACCCCATAGCTTCTCTCTCTGTTTCACGGGAAATAGAGTGCGTGGGAGGCGGTGGGATAAAACCGAAATTTTTGATTTTTTTAATTATTTTTATAACTTAACAATTTAGTCCTTGAAATTTTTATATTTACATATAGGTGCCTTGATTTACAAATAAGTCCTTATATAAATTTCAGAAATGAAGGATATTATACAAACCAACCGATTACGAGAACATTGATAGACAACTAGCAAAGATCCGACAAACCTCCACCATTCAGGAGTACCAAACCAGGTTTAAAAGATTATCTAATCAAACTTGTGATTGGTCTAAAAAATAGCCATTGGGGGATCTTCATTGAGGGCTTAAAGCCGAAGATCCGAGGAGAAATTAAAGCATGACAACTGTACACGCTTATGGCAGCCATCTCTTTCGCACTACTTCAAGAGAAGCGATTGAACCATGAAGCTCGGAGGACTAGGGTCACTCTCTGACCAGCAATATCGAAGCCCTCAGCCCCCCTACTATTAGCCGAGACCCTACACCAAAAAGGTTGACAAGAGAAGAGCTTCGGGAGCGATCTGCGAAGAAGTTATGTTGGCATTGCAACGAGTCGTGGAGCCGTGAGCATCATTGTAAAAAAGGGAGACTTTTTAAAATTAAACCAGTAGAAGAAAAGGTCATTAAATATCTAGAAGAAAGCCTTGAAAATGAAGAAAAAGATGCAAAAGAAGATCCACAACCGATTGACTTTATGGCACACGCGCTAACCGGCTACTCAAACCCGCAAACGATGAAAGTTAGATGCCTTCTCAAACAACAACCGATCACTATTCTCATTGATACGGACAACACTAATAACTTCCTAAATAGTAAGGCTGCTACTCGAATGGCACTTCACATCAAAGGTTACAGCAAGTTCAATGTAAAGGTCATCGACGGTAAAATCCTAAAGTGTGACCAAAGATGCCTGCAAGTAAAACTATTACTGCAAGACTAAGAAATTATCACCGACTTCTTCCTCCTACCAATTGATGACTATGAGGTCATACTTAGTATAGAATGGCTGACTATGCTAGGTGATGTCTCTTGAAACTTTTTCAAATTAATTATGAAATTCTATTGTAAAGACAAACAGATCATCCTATGCAGGAAGCGCAGAAACAACATAACCACTATTTTGACCCAACGAATAGAGAAAATTTTATATAAGGTAAATGGTAGCTTTTTGATGCATCTAGTAGCAACCAAAGGGAAAGAAAATAGAAATTGAAGATCAAAATCTTGCCCAATTACTTGCTAAATTTGCTGACATTTTTGCTAAGTCGCGCGGTCTTCCTCCTACTAGGCAACATGACCATCAGATTCTAATCCTTTCGGGCAAGCCACCAGTGAACACTCGACTGTACCATTATCCTCACCTCTAAAAGGATGAAATGAAAAGATTGTAAAGGAGATGCTTGAAATAGGGGTGATTCGGCCAAGTTGCAGCCCCTATTCCTCACCGGTGCTACTTGTACGCAAGAAGGACGGAACTTGACGGATGTGCATTGACTTTAAATGGTATCACTATCAAGGACAAGTACCCAATACTAGTCATAGATGAACTTCTTGATGAGTTAAAAGGAGCTCGAGTTTTCATGAACTTGGACATCCGATCCGGTTACCACCAAATTCGGCTATGTGAAGACGACATTCCAAAAATTGTATTCCGCACACATGATGGCCATTATGAATTATTGGTAATGCCTTTTGGACTCACTAATACTCCTTCAACCTTTCAAAGTCTCATGAATAATATTTTTCATAACTTTCTTCACAAATTTGTGCTGGTATTTTTCAATGATATTCTCATTTACAGCCTTTCTCTTGAGACTCATTTTTAGCATTTACGAGTTATTTTGACGATCCTTTAGGAGAATACTCTTTTTGTTAAGTAGCCAAAGTGTAGCTTTCTCCAACAAAAAGTAAAGTACCTTGGGCATATAATATCATAAAAGGGAGTGGCGGTAGACCCAACAAAAATTAAAGCAATGCAAGGCTGGCTGAAACCTACAAACATGAAATTACTGCATGGGTTCTTTTGACTAACGGGCTACTACTAAAAATTTGTTAAGGACTATAGGAAGATCAATGCACCCCTCACTTCTCTACTGAAAAAAGATGTCTTCCAATGGTTGGACAAAGCCTTTGCTGCCTTTGACAAACTTTAGGCAGCCATGATGACAACATCGGTGCTAGCACTATCGGATTTCAGCCGATCATTCAACATTGAGGCCGACGCATCTGGAGTCAAAATTGGAGCTATTCTCATATAAGATGGTTGACCACTCGCATACACTAGCAAGGCATTGTCTCTCTCCCATCAAAACATGTCAATATATGATAAGGAAATGCTCTTCATTATACATGCAGATGCACTCTCACGGCTACCTGAGCAAGCTAAATTTTTAGTCATCTCTCTTCCAACCACCGACTTCCTTGAGGACATTAGGAAAGAATGAAAGAAGAATCCAGAGATTAGCAACATCATAAAAAAATTGGAGGATCCAAGTGCAATAGCTAACTACGCTTGGGATTCAAGGGATCTACGCTACAAAGGTCGTATTGTGCTTATACCCGACTCCCCTTGCATCAAAATCATCTTGTATGAAATGCACTCCACCTTCTACAGGGCACTCTGGATTTCTAAGAATCTACAAAAGAGTGAAGCAAATTTTTTATTAGAAAGGGATGAAAAAAAATTATTTTTGAATATGTGGCATAATGTGATGTTTGTCAATAGCACAAGGACAAAACAGTGGCAAGTCCAAGGAAGCTACAACCACTACCCATACCGAACTCGGTGTGGACTAACATCTCCATAGGCTTCATCGAAGAGTTGCCGCCTTCTAAAGGTAAAAGCACAATTCTCATGGTGGTTGATCGACTTACGAAATATGCTCATTTTTATGTTGTGCGAAATCCCTACACTGCTACTAGTATTGACCAGATTTCATAGAAAATATTATTAAACTGCATGGGATGCTAAGGTCTATTGTACGTTATCATGATGGGATCTTCACTAGTAAATTTTGGACCAAGTTATTTCAGTTACAAGTTACCAAACTCAAGATGAGCATAGCATATCATCCACAAATTGATGGTCAAATAAAGGAGGTGAACAGGTGGTTAGAGATGTACCTTCGGTGTTTCACCAGTGACCAACCAAAGGAGTGGGTGAAATGGCTTCCCTAGTCTAAATGGAGGTATAATACTACATATCATTCGTTTATAAAATGTTTCCCTTATGAAGCACTGTATGGTCGGTCGGCCTTTGTAATTCTAAAGAATATAATTGGCTCGGCCAAGGTAGATCAGGTCGAGTAAGAATTGATTGACAGGGACAAACTCCTACAACTACTAAAGAATAATCTCTCTACCAATCAAGCTAGAATGAAGCAGCAAGCCGACACAACGAAGTGAAAGAGAATTTTCAATAGGAGATTGGGTTTAACATCGCCTACAACCATACAAGCAACTCTCTATCAACACACGAGCCTCCATGAAGCTATCCCCAAGTTTTTATGAACCCTATTAGATCACAGAGTATATTGGAGCCGTGGCATACAGATTTAAATTTTCTTAGGATGCCAAAATTCACCCTGTCTTTCATGTGTCATGCTTGAAGCCCAAGTTGGGAGAACACGAGTCACCCAGACTCAACTGCCCAACACCCCTGATGATGGAGATATTCAAGCCCAACCACAAGCCATCCTCGATTGCAGAATCATGATACGTCGTCAACGTCCCTCTACTGAAGTACTAGTGTAATGGAATAATCTACCTCTTGAAGACGCCACATGAGAATCACTGGAGGAGTTGAAGACCCGGTTCCTTGAGTTCATAGAACCTCAACCATGAGAACAAGGCTAATTTGGAGAGGGCAGGCTTGATAGGACCCTAGTAAAGTTGGGTCCTACTCAACCAAGAAGCAACTAATAAAACTTTGTGAGATTATAATAAACCTCACCTAGCCGCCTCTATCCTATAAAGAAGAGTGGCTAGGGTTTATATTTGGGCCATTGGTCTTTCTAGTCGTTGCCCCGTTTTACTAGGCTGGTTGGTTAGGGTTAAGGGCAAAGGGGTAACTCACTTAGGAAGCAACCCTTAGGGCTAGGGTTTTGAGCCCTATATAAGCATGTAGCCTCCATCTCTTTAAGAATAAGATCCATCTATAAGTACAACCATTTGGCCAACTTCTAGGAGGGTGGAACCCCTATAGCATTCCGAGTGATCTCCTTCAAAGATCAATCTACATAGAATTCCTCTGGGGTTCTATCATGGTGATATCATTTAAAGCTTGGTAGTCTATGCACATCCACCAAGTTCCGTTCTTCTTGCGTACAAGTAGCACCAGTGAGGAATAGGGGCTACAACTTGGCCGAATCACCCTTGTTTCACATATCTCCTTTACAATCTTTTCAATTTTATCCTTTTGGAGGTGAGGATAATGGTACGGCCAAGTGTTTGCTGGTGGTTTGCCCGAAAGAATTGAATTGGAATCTGATGGTTATGTTGTCGAGTAGGAGGAAGACCACGCGATTAAGCAAAAATATTGACAAATTTAGTAAGCAATTGGGTGAGATTTTAACCTTCAATTTTTATTTTCTTCCCCTCTAGTTGCTACTAGAGATGCATCAAAAAGCCACCATTTACCTTGTGTAAAACTTTCTCCATTCGTTGGGTTGAAATGGTGGTTATGTTGCTTCCGCGCTTCCCGCGTAGGATAATTAGTTTGCCTTTGTAGTAAAATTTCATAATTAATTTGGAAAAGTTCCAAGAGACATCACCTAGTGTTGTCAACTATTTTATGCTAAGTATGATCTCATAATCATCAATTGGTAGGAGGAAGAAGTCCGCAACACTTTCTTGGTCTTATAGTAATAGTTTCACCTGTGGGCATTTTTGGTCGCACTTTAGGATTCTACCGTCGACGACCTTTACATCGAACTTGATACAACCTTCGATGTGGAGTACCATTCGAGTAGCAACCTTACTATTTAGGAAGTTATTAGAGCTGCCTGTGTCGATAAGAATAGTGATCAGTTGTTGTTTGAGAAGGCCTTCAACTTTCATCATTTGCAGGTTTGAGTAGCCGACTAGCGCGTATACCATAAAGTCGGTTAGTTGTGGCTCTTCTTTCGCATCATCTTCTTCATGTTCAAGGTTTTCTTCTGGATATTTAATGACCTCTTCTTCTACTAGTTTAGTCACAAGAAATCTCCCTTTTTTACAGCGATGCTCGTGGCTCCACGGCTCATTGTAATGCCAATATAACCCCTTCACAGATTACTCCCGAAGCTATTCTCTTGTCAACATTTTTGGTGCAGGAGCTCGACTAACAGTAGGGGGCTGAGGGCTTTAGTATTTCTAGTCATGGAGTAACCCTAGTCCTTTGGGCTTCATGGTTCAATCGCTCCTCTTGAAGTCATACAAAAGAGATGGCTGCCATAAGCATATATGGTTGTCACGCTTTAACTTCTCCCTGGATCTCCGGCTTCAAGCCTATAACTAAGGTCTCCAATAGCTGTTTTTCAAACCAATCATGAGTTTGATTAGATAACCTTTCAAATCTGGTTTGGTACTCTTTAATAGTGGAGGTTTGTTGGATCTTTGCTAGTTGTTCGTCAATGTTCTTATAATCAGTTGGTCCGAAGCGGATCAGTAGTCCTTCTTTGAATTATCACCATGAGAGGACTCTATGAGTGTGTTCAAACTAGTCAAACCACTATATGGCATTCCCTTCAAGATGTATAGCCGTAATTTTTACCATAAATGTGTCTGCAATTTTGTGGTATCGAAAATATCGCTTCGAGCGCAAGATCCAATCAATCGGGTCTCCTTCTTCCCATATAGGGAAGTTCACCCTCATACGTGGATAGTAGGGATCAGTCATAGAGCCTCCCCTCTCTTGGAAGTTATCTCTTCAGTCAGAGCTCTCTCCTTGATGTGATTTCTTCGGGCTCGGTGATCGGCCAAACTGAGTTCGATAAAGAGAGTCGAAATCTTGTCCACTATTCACGTCTCGAAGGCTTCGAATTTAGCATTGATTACCTCCTCATATGCCATAATATACGCCTCCAAATCTATAATATTAAGATCTCTTTTCTGTTATCGGGTTAAAGACATATATCGGTTGAGAGAAGTGGTGACCGAAAGGGTTGGTGGATTGGTGTATGTAGACTATGGTTTAGGCTTGTTTTGTGATTGTTTTGTAAGAGCAGAATTGTCATCAAAGAAACAGCGGTTTCATGATGAAATTTTTAGCAAAAGCTAAGAGATTTGAGGAGGGAATTTGATAGCAAAATCTTGATTTAGATAACAATAATGATGACAAATTTGATCAAGAAGATTTTGACAATGTAAAAGCATGGAAATCGGTGTAAGTTGTGATAGTAGAATTCTTGTCGAAAAATTTCAACAGTTTACGATAAAAATTTGTAGCAACACAAGAACATTTTAGAGATGAATTCCTTAATAGATCAATCTCAAATGGAAGCCAAGATGATCTATGAAGCATATAAGAAATTTCATTCAAAAAAGATAGAAAATAGATTACTTAAAGGCAACAATATGCGACTAAAATTTTCTGCAGCAATCCTTCATTCGCAAAGATGATAACTTTTATGATGAAAGGAATTTGCAACATGGGATAGATAAGACATCTTGGTATTTGAATAAAAAATTATAGTAGCAAAAGGTATTAGTGATAGGAGAATACCAGATCTCTTGATGCAATTGGAGGTGACGGTAGCAGATTGATTTGATCTACAACAGAAGATGACGATAGAGATGGCGACATCAAGAGCAATTATGGGAGTTGCTTGGCTAGTGGTGGGTGGTAGGGGTGGTAGCAGCAAGATTGCTGCTCTAATACCAGATGTTAAAACTCCAAAGGAATTCTATGTAGATTGATCTTTGAGGGAGATCAATCCTTGGAATGATATAGGGGTTCCACCCTCCTAGAAGTCAGCCATATGGCTGCTATTATAGATAGATCTTGTTCTAAAAAGATATAGGCTACATGCTTATATAAGGCTCCAAACCTTAGCCTTAGGGGCTGCTTCCTAAGTGAGTTACCCCTTTTACCCTCAACCCTAGCCGATCGGCCCAA
This sequence comes from Musa balbisiana, assembly GCA_004837865.1. Classification (NCBI taxonomy): domain Eukaryota; kingdom Viridiplantae; phylum Streptophyta; class Magnoliopsida; order Zingiberales; family Musaceae; genus Musa; species Musa balbisiana. The sequence goes on along the minus strand of CM017195.1, from coordinate 19,088,861 downwards.
TAAAAAAGAGGAGGGGGTTAACGTTTAGGAAGCCCAAAGACCCAAATATAAACCCTTGTTACTCTTCTTTATATAATAGAGGTGGCTAGATAGGGTTTATTACAATCTCATAGGGTTTTTATTAGTTGCTTCTTGGTTGAGTAGGACCCAACCCTACTAGGATCCTATCAAGAGCGGTACCACCGCCTAAACCACCTGGGAGGTTGAACTTCAGGTGGTACTACTGCCTAGTCTAGGTAGTGCCATAGCTTAATATGGTTCCAAGTGGTTGAATGGGCCATCTAACCGGCCCAGTTCAGCCCTGTTTTGGGCTTAGTTAGCCCTTAATTCAATTAGTAAGATTTCTCCTTAAAACTAACTCTAATTAAAGTCCTAACTATAATAGTTAAGGCTAAAACAATTATGATACAAAGAATCTAAGTTGTCTATCACATCAATTGTTCAACCGAACTTTCGGTGAATTTTCAACGAACTCCCAGCGATCTTCCAACGAGCTTTCGACGAACTCCCAGTGAACTTCCGATGAACTCCCAGTGATCTTCCGATGAGCTTTCAACGAACTTCCAACGAGCTTTCACTGCATCGTTTGATCCTTCGGTGTATCCCCTGATTCATCCAGCCCGATGCCCGATCATTAACTCCGGCCCAACTTCGATTCTTCTTTGATCATTTTGCCTTTCTCATGATCGTAGTTAGTCCTACATCACTTATCTTAACACATGGATTAGATCATTAATTCACCAATTGATGTCATCATCAAAATTCGAGATTCAACTATCTCTCCCTTTTTTATAATGACAACTAATTGATGATGGAGTTAACCTTAACTCCCCTTATTTGTATGCCATATCGAGATAAGGCAAACTTGAATTCAAAAGGGATCATGACCTTTGAATTTAAGTGAAACAATTTCGATCATAGTGATCAAATATAACATATCAAAATTTCATATATTGTGCATCATCATGGTTTCAAGTCATCAAAGTATAACATGCATAATTTTATCACTTTATGCATGATAAATCAACATCACTTTGGGGATAACCTATATGAAACTAAGGCATGCATGATACCAAAATTAACATCATTTTGAGCATAAAATTCATGATACTAATACATGATACTAATACATTTTTAACCATTTATCACTTCATGCATGACACCAAACTTAACATCATTTTGGTATGATTCCAACTATTTATCATTTCTCCCCTCTTTGTCATCAACAAAAAGAAGAATCATTCAACAAGTATTTTGAATTATGCAAGTAAGTTTTACACAAATTTATGCAAGCTATCAAATTTGTGAAATGAGAAATTAAGCAAAAACTTTGCAAGATAACTACTTTTACTTCTTGAAATGGTCAAGCTAGCATTTTTGCAAGCACTTTTTGGTTCTTCTTGAGATATGCAAGTTTCTTTCTTCCTTTTGTCATAAAAATAAGAAGAAGAGGAAGAAGAATAAGGGAGGAATTCATCCAATACAAGAAAAATCAAGTTATAAGAACCAAATCCATGAAAAAGATATTTCATTGAATCAATCTTCTACTATCGCAAAGAGAAAAGATTCATCACATCAAAATGTGCACACTAAAAATTCATGAATCAAATTCCTATTCTTGTAAATAGAACAAGGATTCATATAAAATGATCATGGCATAAAAGATCAAGTATAGCAAAAATCCATGAATAAAATTTTCTTTCATGAGTAGAGAGAGAAATAATTTATAGAAAGAGATCATTAAATGAATGATAAAAAATCCATGAATAAAATTTTAAGATGGTGATAGGAAATGATCTCGATAAAAAAAAAAACTTAAGTATGAAAAATCGAGAAATCTAAAAATTGTATAAAGGAATTCATGCATTCGGAAGATTTAACATGCCTAATTCTCTTCTAACAAAATCAAATTTTTCGTTAGTTAAAGGTTTTGTGAAAATATCAACTAATTGATATTTTGTATCAATAAATTCTAAATATATATCATGGTTATTAACATGAACTTTGATAAAATGATGCCTAACATCAATATGTTTAGTTTTAGAGTGTTAAATGAGATTTTTTATTAAACATATTGCACTAGTGTTATCACATTTTATAGGTATATTTTTCAAATGAATTCCATAATCTTCTAAGGTATTTTTCATCCAAATGACTTGTGCACAATATGCACCTACAGTTATATACTCAGCTTCGATTGTAGATAATGTAACTAAGTTTTGTTTCTTAGAAAACCAAGAGACAAATGAATGGCCTAACAGTTAATATATTCTAGATATACTTTTTCTATCTATTTGACAACCAGCAAAATCAGCATCGGCATAAGCAATCAATTCAGGATTTTTAGTTTTTGGATACCATAATCCTAGATTAGGACTTCCTTTTAGGTATCTAAAATTTTTTTTAATAGCTTTTAAGTGAGATTATTTGGGATTAGATTGAAATCTAGCACATAGTCCAACACTAAACATAATATCAGATCTAGTTGTTGTGAGGTATAACAAACTATCTATCATACTCCTTTAAGTCTTTTGATCAAAACATTATTCATTAATGTCCATATCTAATTTTATAGAAGTGCTCATTGGTGTATTAATAGCCTTAGCATATTTTGTTTGACTAATAAAGGTTTCATCACTAAGTTGCTTAATTTGTAATCCTAAGAAAAAAGTTAATTCCCCTAGTAAACTCATTTCGAATTCATGGCTCATACTATTGACAAAAGATTCACATAAAGACTCATTTGAAGATCCGAAAATAATATTATCAATATAAATTTGAACAATGAGAAAATTATTTTTAAAATATTTAATAAGCAATGTAGTATCAACCTTGCCTTTCATAAAATTATTCTTAATTAAAAAAGAACTAAGTATCTCATACTAAGCCCTTGGGGATTGTTTCAAATCATAGAGAACCTTAGACAATTTAAAAACATGATTCATAAAAGTGGTATTCTCAAATTTGGGTGGTTGTTCAACGTAAACTTCTTCAGAAATACAGCCATTAAGAAAAGAACTTTTAACATCTATTTGAAATAACTTAAAATTATTACAACTAGTAAAGGCAAGGAGAATCCTTATGGCTTTAAGTCTAGCCATAAGAGCAAAGGTTTATTAATAATCGATACCTTCTTCTTAGTTGAAACATTTGACCACTAATCTAACCTTGTTTCTAATCAAGATACCAAGTTCATCTTGCTTGTTTTTAAAGACCAATTTAATACCAATTATCAAATGATTACTAGGTCTAGGAACAAGCTTCCATACCTCAATTCTCTCAAATTGAATTAATTCCTCATACATTGCAAAGACCCATGAATCATCTTTTAGGACTTCGTCAATGCATTTAGGTTCAATTTGAGATAAAAAAGCTGCATTCGCACAAAAATTTTTAAAAGAAGAACGAGTTTGAACACCTTTTGATGTGTCTCCAATAATTAGCTCCTTAGAATGAGCATCTACATACTTCCAATCCTTAAGTAAGGATTCTTTAGAAAAAGATGTTAGGATCGGAGCGACACTAAGAGAGGGGGGTGAATTAGTACAACGGATTAAAACTCGTAAGTTTGAAATCGATTTCGTAAATGTGTAGAGATTTCAATTCCACAAAGAATGATTTAGTAAAGATAGCTCGAGTAAAGAAAGTTAAGAATAGGGAGATGAAAACCGAAAGTTTGCTGCTAAGTAAATAAATGTTTCAGAAAGTTAAACACTCAAACATTCAAGGAACACCACAATTTAAAGTGGTTCGGTCAAATGACCTACATCCACTTACGAAGCCTTCTTCGATGAGGCTCCCAACTTCCACTAGCAAATCACTTTGAAGGGGAAGGACCAAATACCTCTCTTATAACCTTTTTATAAGTGGTTCACACTCTTACAGATTTTTCAAAGAGAACAAGGGAGGTGAACACTTAAGCTATTGAAAACAAGACTTTGCTAAAACTTTTTCTCAATTTCTAACTTCTCAAAAAGGTATCTTCTCTACTGAAAATTGAGGGGCATTTATAGACCCCAAGAGGATTCAAATTTGGGCTCCAAATTTGAATTACTTTTGGGTTCCCGGAGCTGGCGGTGCCATTGCCTATCGATGTCACATTGACCGTGTACTGGCGGTGCCACTGCTTGTCGATGGCGATGCCACCACCTAGTCCGGCAGTACCACCGCTCGACCTTTCGGGTTCTAGGCGGTGCCACCGCCCGACTTTTCAGGTCACTAGTTGGGCTCTAAATTTGGCCCAAATCAGTTCAAATTCGGGCCCAATTGGCCCCTAACCGGGTTATAGGATTAACCCTTAATCCTAACCCTAATTATATATAAACTACGAAATTAAGACATAATCCTAAGCAAATTTTAACCAGCAACGTCGAGTTTCCTTCCAGCGAGCTTTCCGACGAACTTAAGGTGAACTTCCGATATACCCTCGGATTTCTTCCGGCGGACTCCCAACAGGCTCCCGGTCTTGTGGCAAGTTCAACGAGTATTTGGCAAGTAGTCAAACCTTCTTGGTGATCTCAGTGAACCTCCGACGATCTTTCCGATGGACTTCCAAAAACTTCGGCAAGTCCCTGATTCCTTCTCGGTTGGTTCCGGCAGCACTTCCGACGATTCTTCGGACTTTCGGCGGACTCTCGAACACCCATCGAACTTGACTCTGATAGACTTGCTTTATGTCTTCAAGCTATCATAGTTAATCTTGCACACTCAACTCAATAATATGGATTAGATTAATTAACCCATCAATTGACTTCATCATCAAAATCCGAGTTTCAACAATCTCCCCCTTTTTGATAATGACAATCAATTGATGACGGAGTTAAACATAACTCCCCCTATCTATATGCTATATTATGAGAAGATAAAAACACTTGAATTCAATCTCTTTGAATTCAAGCCTAAATTGCTAAGTTCTATCCGTTGAATTTATCGTTATTCTTAATAAGCATGAGCAAATACGAAACTTTGTATTTCTCATAATTTCAAGGCATGAAAATTAATTTCAAGTCGAATGATAAAAGACAGTTATCATTTCGACAAGAAATATGAAATTTCAACATGAATCTCATGATATAAATGCAAGGCATGATTTCATATAATCATGAGATGATACGACAACCAATCTAAAAACTTTCATATTGCGATATTCTCAAAAGGTTTTGCGATGCATATAAGACATTTTTCATTATAAGCTATTGCAATACATATGAGTCATGCTAATTTCATATTTGCGCAAGTCATTAATCTTTTGCTCATTCTTCTCCCCCTTTGTCATCAACAAAAAGGAGATGAGGTTTTAAGCATAAAATTCATGATCATAAAAAAAATTCAGCATTAAGATCGATCATACAAAATTCATCTCATAAGAAAAATTCAGCATTCACACAAAAAGGAGATGAGGTTTTAAGCATAAAATTTGTGATCATAAAAAAATTTAGCATTAAGATCGATCATACAAAAATCAGCATTCATAAGATCATACAAAATTCATCTCATAAGAAAATTTCAACATTCAAGCAAAAAGGAGATGGCAAAATTGACAAAGCTTCAACTTGGCATTAAAATTGACATACAAGGGAGGCAACAAATCAAAACATGAAGGTGCCATCAAAATGTTGACAAATTTTCAAAAAGAAACATCCAACATCATATGTAAAGGTAGCATAGAGGTTTACAATAATAAAAAAACACATCAATTATTCCTTAGGAGGAATTTCAGAATTCCTATACATGACATCTAAATTTGCAAACCATATAATGGGTTCTAGGTTTCCAAATTCATCTAGATCAATATGTTTGCCCTTATGTATTGTTCTTATTTCGAAATTAGGAAACCTAAGAGCTACTTCATTAGATCTAAAGAGGATTTGGTCATAGGAATCTCCTTCCACCCTTTTCCCTTTGGTTCTTGATGATCTTTTAGGAGTCATATCTAATCATGATGATAGATCAAGAGAGAATTGTAAAGAATAGGCCAAATAATGAGAGGAAGAAAAAAAAATTTCAGATCTTACCTTATGTAAATTTTCTTGGGAGGTAGAGAGCTTGATCCAAGAAGAACTCCTCTTTTAAGCTTCTAGAGGCTTAGAATGAGGGTGAGAGAGGTTTAGAGGGTTTTGTGGGAGTGCTAGGGAGGGTTCTCATGGGTTGGGGGTAGTTCCACTACCGACCCTAACTCCCCCTATTTATGTGGTTTCTCGGGTGGTGCCACCGCCAACCGAGTGGTGCCACCGCCTAGGGACCGAGCGCCCAGGCGGTGCTACCGCCGGTTCTGGTGGTCCCACCGCTAGCATGCTAAAAATAATTTTTCCCTCCCCCCCTTTTTTTTTTTTTTTCAGAAGTGTTTGATTCAAGATAAGATAGTGTCTTGGATCGCTTCTTAAGATGACACTCAAAATCGAAAAGGAAGAAGTCAAATTCACAAAAACCGAAAAGAGGATAAAAATTTTTAGAAAATATATATAATCAAGCTCATTCACAAGGACAATTCAACATATATAATTCCCTTCTAATAAAGTCAAATTGATCTTCATTTAAGGCTTTTGTGAAAATGTCCGCTAATTGATGCTTTATATTAATAAATTCTAGAATAACATTATTATTATTGACATGACCTCATATAAAGTGATGTCTAATGTCAATATGCTTAGTTCTAGAGTGTTGAATTGGATTTTTGGTTAGATAAATGGCACTTGTATTATCACATTTTATAGGAATGTTCTTTAAGTAAATTCCATAGTCTTCCAACGTATTCTTCATCCAAACAACTTGTGCACAGCATGCACTTGCAGCTATTTATTCGGCTTCTGCCGTAGATAGTGCAATCGAATTTTGTTTCTTGGAAGTCTAAGAAACAAGTGCATGTCCTAAAAATTGACATGTTCTGGATGTGCTTTTTCTATCTATCCTGCATCCGCCAAAATCGACATCTGCATAAGCTATTAAATCAAATTTATCGGATTTCGGATACCATAATCCTAAATTAGGAGTTCCTTTAAGATATCTAAAGATTCTTTTAACACTTTTAAGATGAGACAATTTAGGATTAGCTTGAAACCTAGCGCAAAGTCCTACACTGAATATAATATCCAGTCTAGTTGCGGTGAGGTAAAGTAAGCTACCAATTATTCCCCTATATGTTTTTTGATCAAAGCTTTCACCACTTTCATCCATGTCTAATTTAATGGAAGTACTCGTAGGAGTACGTATAGCTTTTGAACCATCCATGTTAAATTGTTTTAACAATTCTAATGTATATTTAGATTGATTAAGAAATATACCATTACTAAGTTGTTTAATTTGTAATCCTGAAAAGAAGGTTAATTCTCCTATTAGGCTCATTTCAAATTCATGACTCATACATTTGGCAAATGATTCACATAGTGATTCATCCGAAGAGCCAAAAATAATATCATCAACATAAATTTGAATAATAAGAAAATTATTTTTAAAATGTTTGATAAATAATTTAGTATCAACGATGCCTTTTGTAAAATTATTTAAAATAGGAAAGGAACTAAGTCTTTCATACCAAGCTCTAGGAGCTTGTTTTAAGCCATAGAGAGCCTTAGTTAATTTAAATACATGATTAGGAAGAAGAGAGTTTTCAAATCCGGGAGGTTGTTCAACATACACTTCTTTGAAAATAAAACCATTCAAGAAAGCACTTTTGACATCCATTTGAAATAGTTTAAAATCATTACTACTAGCATAGGCAAGGAGCATCCCAATGGCTTCTAATCTTGCCACAGGAGCGAAGATATCTTCGTAGTCGATACCTTCTTCTTGGTTGAAACCTTTGGCCACTAGTCTAGCCTTGTTTCTAACCACAATACCGTATTTGTCTTGCTTGTTTCTAAAGACCCATTTAGTACCAATGACTAAATGGTCACTAGGTCTAAGTGTTAGGATCAAGAGCACTAAGGGGGGGTGGGGGGGGGTGAATTAGTGCAGCGGAAAACTTTTAATGATTTAAAATGACGTTCGTGTGATCAAAATAATTTTGGTATGAAAGTCGATTTGGAAATTACTTTAACTTAAGATCAAGCGAAGTGCGGTTAAAGTAAAGCTATGGAGGCAATTGCAGTTAAGATAGAGAATAAAATGTAAATGCAAACCGAGATTTAGAGTGGTTCGGTCAATCTTGACCTACATCCACTTTTGGCTTCCTCCTCCGATGAGGTCACCGACGTCCACTAGAGGCCTTCCTTCAATAGGCGAAGGCCAATCACCCTTTTACAGCTTTACTCCTTTTGACGGGCTTAGGAGACAACCCTTATAGATTTTTCACTCCTCTCTTGAATGATCAAAACTTAGAAGAAAAGAGGAGAAGAACTTCTAGCCTTTTACAACACTTTTAAGCTCTCAAAATCTCAGAATAAATGCTAAGTTTATATAGGCCCCAAACTGGTTTGAATTTGGAGCTCAAAAGTGTCATCTCCCAGAATTTCGTGGTCCTGGCAGTACTACCGCCATAATTGGGCGGTACTACAGCTTGACAAAGCTCGAAGACCAAGCTCGGGCGGTACCACTGGCTGACAGGGGCGGTACCACCGCCTAGCCTCACTCGGAGACTGAGCCCAGGTGGTGCCACCGCCTGACATGGGCGGTTCCACCGCCCAGCTTTCCTAGGAGACTCGGCTCCTAGGCGATGCCACCGCCCACCCAAGCAGTGCCACCGTCGGCCAGGAAATCTGGGTTTGAATGGACTGATCCATTTGGCCCAATTTGGGTCTTTCAAGGGCCCAATTGCCCCAAGATTAAGTTAATGGGATCACCTCCCATTTCTAACTTAATCATCATGCTAACTATGATATTTTTTAAGACATTTACTGCAACTTGCTCCAGTGCGTCAATCGCTTCTTCCGGCGAGCTTCCGACGAACTTCCGGTGAACATCCAATGAACCCTCGATGATGCTCCGGCGGACTTCCGGCAAACTCCTAGACTTGCGACGATCCACTTGGCGAGTTCCAACGAGCTTCTTTGGCAAGCTCTTGGACTTCTCGGATTTGTTCCCGTAGAACCTCCGACAACCGTCCGGACTTCCGTCGAACTCTCGAACTCCCAACGTGATCATAGTCTTGACTTTGGTGCAACTCCTGTTGCATGTCTTACTTTCATCATAGTTAATCCTGTATACTTATCTCAACATATGGATTAGATAACAAATGACAATTGACTTCATCATCAAAATCCGAGATTCAATACTAGGAACAAGCTTCCATACCTCATTCCTCTCAAATTGGTTTAATTCCTCTTGCATTGCAATAACCCATGAATCATCTTTCAATGCTTCATCAATGCATTTAGGTTCAATTTGAGAAAGCAAATCGGTGTTAGCACAAAAATTCTTAAAAGAAGAACGAGTTTGAAACCCTTTTGATGTATCTCCTATAATTAGCTCGAGCATCTACAAACTTCCATTCCTTGGGTAAGGAAATTTCAGAAGAAGATGCATCTAAGTTGCTATTTTGAGGAGGGGGTTCATTTAAATTCAAATTATCAAAACCAAGATCATCATCAAAATCATTTTTCTTTAACTTGGAAATTTCATTAAAAACTACATGAATAGACTCTTCTATAACTAAAGTTCTTTTGTTAAAAACACGAAAAGCCTTAGAAACAGAAGAGTAACCAAGAAAAAAGCCTTCATCGGATTTAGCCTCAAATTTTCCTAAGGCATCCTTTTCATTTAAAATAAAGCATTTGCAACCGAAAACTTTAAAATAAGAAACATTTGGTTTTTTGTTATTCCATAATTCATAGGGAGTTTTTTATAGAGATGGTCTTATTAGAACTCTATTCATGACACAGCAAGCCGTATTAACGGCTTCGGCCCAAAAATACTTCGGTAAACTATCTTCATTTAATATGGTTCTTGCCATTTCTTGTAGATTTCTATTTTTTCTTTCAACTACCCCATTTTGTTGAGGATTTCTCGGAGTGGGGAAGTTGTGGTTATATCCATTTGATTCACAAAAACTTTGGAAGTCATGGTTTTGAAATTCGCCACCATGATCACTTCGAATTGATGAAATCATGAAGCCTTTTTCGTTTTAAGTAAGTTTACAAAATTTAGATAAACATTTGAAACAATCATTTTTATGAGACAAGAAATAGGTCCAAGTGTATCTACTATAGTCATCTACAATTACGAAGGCATATTTGCTTCCTCCTAGACTCGTTGTGTCAATTGGTCCAAATAAGTCCAAATGGATCAATTGCAATGGTTTAGTGGTGCTAATTTGATTTTTTGGTTTGAAACTAGTTTTTAATTGTTTTCCTAGTTGACAAGTATCATACACTTTGTCCTTAACAAACTTCATATTGGGAATCCCTCGTACTAACTCTCTAGATGAAATCTTAGATATTAGTTTCATACTTGCATGGCCTAATCTCCTATGTCAAAGCCAAGCATCATCATTTAAAGTGGAAAAGCATATTTCATTATTAAGTTCATCAAAGTTGATAGTATAGATATTATTTTGTTTTAAGGCAATCATTGATATGTTATTATTTGGTTTTTTAATAATGCACACATTAGATTCAAATCTAACGATGTAATCTTTATCGCATAATTGACTAATGCTTAAGAGATTATGTTTTAATCCATCAACTAGCAACACATCATCAATTGAAAAACTTAATTTGTTATCTATGATTCCCTTGCCAATGATTTTACTTTTGTTGTTGTCTCCGAAGGTGACGTACCCTTCTTCTTTGCTAGTGAGCATAGAGAAATGAAATAGATCTCCGGTCATATGCCTTGAGCATCCACTATCAAGATACAATCGCTTACTCCTAGCTTGTGAGTTTGTCTAAAAAAAGGATGGTATTTAGGTAACCATTTGATTTTGGGTGCCTCAAAAATTGATATACTAATTTTGTCATTCATCATTGAATTACCTATAGTTCCTTTAGGAACCCATATTAACTTATGTGGACTAATTTTCTTAAATGGACATTTGTAAATAACATGTCCGGATTTACAACAAAAGTTGTATTTCAAATGAAGTGAAACATGTAATGTGGGTCCTCTAATGAAGATGGTAGGATTTTGGTGAGATCCTCTCACAAAACCAATTATACTTCTATTTGTGATGTGACCCTTGTTTGCAAGGATCATGTCCAAGCCTTTGCTACCGACCTTAAACTTGTTCAATGTCTCTTTAAGTAGCAAATTTTTATTTTTTATTACTTTTAAGTGTTCACACTTAGAGCATAGAGGAGTTTGAAGACTATCAAGCCTATTTTATAGTAAGGCATCCTCTTTCTTTAAAAGATTGAACTTCTTACTAATAGTTCTACACTCATTAAATAATTCATGAAAAGCGATAGAAAGTTCATCGAAAGATAAATCTTCATTAATTAAATCACATACCTCTTCTCCTAAAGCCATTAGCGCAAAGTTTGCCTCCTCTTCGTTGCCAGCTTCTTCATTCTCGAAATCACTTGAATCGTCCCAAGTAGCTTTTAAAGCTTTCTTCGTTAGTTGCTTCTTCTTGGCTTGGGGGCATTCATTTTGGAAGTGCCCCAATTTCTTGCATCCGTAGCATATTACTTGTCCTTTTTATGTTCAAGTTTATTTTTGGTGTTATTTTTAAATTTATTCATTCTTATAAATTTTTTAAAATTTTGAGTTAAAAGTGCAATGTCATCATCATTGTCCTCATCACTTGATGTTCCTGTCAAGTGGTCTTCTTATGTTGTAAGTGTTATATCCTTCCTGTTCTTTGGAAAGGGATTCTCGAGCTCTTCATGAGCATGGCACGTCATTTCGTAGGACCTTAGAGACCCAATAAGTTCTTCGAGAGGAAATGTTTTAAGGTCCTTGGCCTCTTGAATGGCCGTAACTTTTGGATCTCAACTCTTTGGAATGGATCTTAAAATTTTAGTTACTAGTTCAAAGTTAGAAAAATCTTTACCAAGAGCCTTGAGTCCATTGATGACATCCGTGAAACGGGTGTACATGTCTCCGATGGACTCATTTGGTTTCATCCGGAAAAGTTCGTAAGAATACACAAGAATATTGATTTTGGACTCTTTCACTCGACTAGTGCCTTCATGAGTGACCTCAAGAGTTCTCCAAATATCAAAAGTCGAATCACAAATTATAATGCGATTAAATTCATTTTTGTCAAGTGCACAAAACAAGGTATTCATAGCCTTTGCGTTTAAAGCAAAAATCTTCTTCTCCGATTCATCCCATTCGCTCATTGGAAGAGAAGATTTTTGAAATCCATTTTCGACAATAGTCCAAAGCTCAAAATCCATAGAAATAAGGAAGATCCTCATATGAGTCTTCCAAGATGTGTAATCCGACCCATTAAACATAGGCGGACATGTAATAGAGTGACCCTCTTCCATGCCGGAGTAAGCTATCTCTCTTGGGTATTAAACCAAATATGAGAGTGAGCCTAGCTCTGATACCAATTATTAGGATTACAGCGTCACTAAGAGGGGGGGGGGGTGAATTAGTGCAGCGGATTAAAACTCGTAAGTTTGAAATCGATTTCGTAAATGTGTAGAGATTTCGATTCAACGAAGAATGACTTAGTAAAGATAGCTCGAGTAAAGGAAGTTAAGAATAGGGAGATGAAAATCGAAAGTTTGATGCTAAGTAAATAAATGTTTCAGAAAATTAAACACTCATGCATTCAAGGAACACCACAATTTAAAGTGGTTCGGTCAAATGACCTATATGCACTTGCGAAGCCTTGTTCGATGAGGCTCCCAACTTCCACTATTAAATCACTTTGAAGGGGAAGGACCAAATACCCCTCTTACGACTTTTTACAAGTGGTTCATAGTCTTACAGATTTTTCAAAGAGAAAGAGGGAGGTGAACACTTAAGCTATTAAAAACAAGACTTTGCTAAAGCTTTTTCTCAATTTCTAACTTCTCAAAAAGGTGTCTTCTCTGCTGAGAATTGAGGGGTATTTATAGACCCCAAGAGGATTCAAATTTGGGCTCCAATTTGAATTACCTTTGGGTTCCCAAAGCTGGTGGTGCCACCTCCTGTCGATGGCAATGCCACTGCCCGACCTTTCGGGTCACTGGTTGGGCTCCAAATTTGGCCCAAACTAGTTCAAATTCGGGCCCAATTGGCCCCTAACCGGGTTATAGGATTAACCCTTAATCCTATTAAATCTCGGATTTTAATGTTGAAGTCAATTGTCATTTGTTATCTAATCCATATGTTGCGATAAGTGTGCAGGATTAACTACGATGAAAGTAAGACATGCAGCAGGAGTTGCGCCGAAGTCAAGACTATGATCACGTTGGGGGTTCAAGAGTTCGATGGAAGTCCGGACGGTCGTCGGAGGTTCTGCGGGAACAAATCCGAGAAGTCCAGGAGCTTGCCAAAGAAGCTCATCGGAACTCGCCAAGTGGATCGTCGCAAGTCCAGGAGTTTGCCGGAAGTCCGCCGGAGCATCGTCGAGGGTTCGTCGGATGTTCGCCGGAAGTTCGCCGGAAGCTCGACGGAAGAAGCGATTGACGCACTAGAGTAAGTTGCAGTAAATGTCTTGAAAAATATCGTTGTTAACATGATGATTAAGTTAGAAATGGGAGGTGATCCCATTAACTTAATCTTGGGGCAATTGGGCCCTTGACAAACCCAAATTGGGCCGAATGGATTAGCCCATTCGAACCCAGATTTCCTGGCCGGCGGTGGCACCGCCTGGGTCAGTGGTGGCACCTCCCAGGAGCTGAGTCTCCGAGTGAGGCTGGGCGATGGTACCACCCTTGTCAGGCGGTGGCACCGCTTGGGCTCAGTCTCCAAGTGAGACTGGGCGGTAGTACCGCCCCTGTCTGGCGGTGGTACCGCCCGAGCTCGGTCTCCGAGCTCTGTCAGGCGGTAGTACCGCCTATTTATGGTGGTAGTACCGCCAGGACCCCGGAAATATAGGATATGACGTTTATGAGCTCCAAATTCAAATCAGTTTGGGGCCTATATAAACCCTACCCTTTCATGCTTGAAAGTGCACCGAAACTTGGCATTTATTCTGAGATTTTGAGAGCTTAAAAGTGTTGTAAAAGGCTAGAAGTTCATCTCCCTCTTTTCTTTGAAGTTTTGATCATTCAAGAGAGGAGTGAAAAATCTATAAGGGTTGTCTCCTAAGCCCGTCAAAAGGAGTGGAACTGTAAAAGGGTGGTTGGCCTTCGCCTATTGAAGGAAGGCCTCTAGTGGACGTCGGTGACCTCATCAGAGGAGGAAGCCAAAAGTGGATATAGGTCAAGATTGACCGAACCACTCTAAATCTCGGTTTGCATTTACATTTTGTTCTCTATCTTAACTGCAACTACTTCCATAGCTTTAGTTTAACTGCACTTCGCTTGATCTTAAGTTAAAGCAATTTCCGAATCGACTTTCATACCGAAATCATTCTTATCGTACGAACGTCGTTTTAAATCATCGAAAGTTTTCCGCTACACTAATTCACCCCCCCCCCCCTCTTAGTGCTCTTGATCCTAACAATTGGTATCAGAGCGGGGTTAACTCTCAATCGGATTAAAACCCAAGAGAGATGGCATACGTCGAAAATCAAGAGGGTCACTCTATTACACGTCCACCTATGTTCAATGGGACGGACTACACCTATTGGAAGACCCAAATGAGGATCTTCCTTATTTCAATGGATTTTGAACTTTGGAATCTTGTCAAAAATGGATTTTCGAAGTCTTCTCTTCCAATGATCGATTGGAATGAATTGGAGAAGAAGACTTTCACTCTTAATGCAAAGGCTATGAATGTCTTATTTTGTGCGCTTGATAAAAATGAGTTCAATCGTGTTTCGGTTTGTGAAACCACATTTGATATTTGGCATACACTCGAAGTGACTCACGAAAGCACAAGTAGAGTGAAAGAGTCAAAAATCAATCTTTTGATACATTTTTTTGAACTTTTCTGAATGAAACTGCGTGAGACTATTGGCGACATGTACACCCATTTCACGGATGTCGTCAATGGTCTAAAAGGACTCGGCAAAAGTTTTTCAGATTTTGATCTCATAAATAAGATTCTAAGATTCCTTCCTAAGAGTTGGGACCCTAAAGTCACTATTATTCAAGAGGCTAAAGATCTAAACAACTTCCCTCTTGAAGAATTAATCGGGTCATTAATGACCTATGAAATAACTTGCAAAGCTCATGAAGAGCAAGAAGACATCCTTCCAAAGAACAAGAAGGATATGACACTTAGAACTTTCGAAGACCACTTGAGAGAAAACTCAAGTGATGAAGACTGTGACGATGACTTGGCACTTCTAACAAGGAAATTCAAAAAATTCATTAAAAGAAACAAGTTTAAAAATGACTCAAAAAATAAATTTGAACCCAAAAAGGACCAAGTTATTTGCTACGAATGCAAGAAGCCGGGACACTACAAAAGTGATTGTCCCCAAGCCAAGAAGAGAACACCAAAGAAGAAGGCGCTCAAAGCAACGTGGGATGACTCAAGCACGTCCGAAGAAGAGGAGTCTAATACCGAGCAAGTTGCTCATTACGCCCTAATGGCCATCGGAGATGAGGTAACAAATTTAATTGATGCAGATTTATCATTTGATGAATTACTAAATGCCTTCCATGACTTATTTGATGAATGCAAAACTATTAGTCGAAAATACAAATTGCTAAAAAAGGAGCATGATAGTCTTACTTGTAATTTCAATAAATTAGAAATTGAATATCATGATAGTTTATCTCCATGTAAAAAATGTCATGATCTAGAAACTCTCCAAAAGGAGAACTTACTACTTAAGGACACCTTGAAGAAATTCGAGGTTGGTAGTAAGTCTTTGAATATGATCCTTACAAATAAGGGTCATGTTCCTAAAAGAAGTAGAATCGGATTTGTGAGAAGTCCTCACCAAAATCCAACCACCTTCATTAAAGGCCCTATCTTATATGTTCGGCATCAAAGCAAATGCAACTTTTGTTGCAAACATGGACATAGAACTTATCATTGTCCATTCAAGAAAGTTAGTTTGAACAAATTGATTTGGGTTCCTAAAGGAACCACGATAAATTCTATGCAACATGATAAATAATTTATATCAGTGTTTGAGACACCCAAAAGTAAATGAGTACCTAAAAATCATCCTTTCTTGTAGAAACATACATCATCACAAGTTAGGAGCAAGAAATGGTACCTTGATAGTGGATGCTCAAGGCATATGACCGGAGATCCATCTCAATTCTCTAAGCTCACTAGCATAGACGAAGGCCATGTCACCTTCGGAGACAACAACAAGGGTAAAATCATTGGCAAAGGAACCATAGGTAACAAATCCAACTTCTTTATTGAAGATGTTTTGTTAGTTGATAGTTTAAAATATAACGTCTTGAGCATTAGTCAATTGTGTGATAAAGGATATATTGTCAAATTCGAATCTAATGCTTGCATTATTGAAAAACCACACAAAAATACATCTATGATTGCATTAAAACAAAATAACGTATACACCATTGACATCAATGATCTTTACAATGAAATGTGTTTCTCGGTTTTGAATGAGGATGCTTGGCTTTGGCATAGGAGATTAGGTCATGCTAGCATGAAACTAATCACTCAAATATCATCCAAAGAACTTGTAAGAGGAATTCCTCAAATCAAGTTCATCAAACATAATGTGTGTGATGCTTGTCAATTAGGAAAATAAATTAAGGGTAGTTTAAAATCTAAGAATCAAATAAGCACCTCTAGGCCCTTACAATTGATCCATATGGACTTATTTGGACCTATCTCTACATCAAGTCTAGGAGGTAGCAAATACGCCTTCATCATTGTAGATAATTATAGTAGATACACATGGACTTATTTCTTAAAACATAAAAATGAATGCTTTAGATATTTTACCAAGTTATGCAAACTTGTCCAAAATGAAAAGGGTTCTATGATTTCGTCAATTAGAAGTGATCATGGTGCTGAATTTCAAAACCATGATTTTCAAGAATTTTGTGAATTTAATGGATACAATCATAACTTCTCTACTCCAAGAAATCCTCAACAAAATATAGTAGTGGAAAGAAAAAATAAAAATTTACAAGAAAGAGCAAGAACCATGTTGAATGAACATAGTCTACCCAAATATTTTTGGGCCGAAGCCGTAAACACTACATGCCATATTTTGAATAGAGTTCTAGTAAGACCCTTACTCACCAAAACTCCCTATGAGTTGTGGAACAACAAAAAACTCAATGTTTCATATTTTAAAGTTTTTGGGTGTAAGTGTTTTTATCTTGAATGAAAAAGAAGCCTTAGGAAAATTTGATGCTAAATCCGATGAAGGAATTTTCCTTAGTTATTCTTCGGTTTCTAAAGCTTTTCGTATCTTCAATAAAAGAACTTTAATTATAGAAGAATTTATTCATGTTGTTTTCAATGAGATTTCCGAAATTAAGAAAAATGATTTTAATGATAATGTTAATTTTGATTCTTTGAATTTAAATGAAACCCCTTCTCCAACTAGCAACTTGGATGTATCTACTTCCGAAACATTCTTACCCAAGAATTGGAAATATGTAGATGCTCATCCTAAGGAGCTAATCCTGGGAGACACATCTAAGGGGGTTCAAACACGTTCTTCTCTTAAAGAATTTTGTGCCAACACCGCTTTTCTCTCCCAAATTGAACCTAAATGTATTGACAAAGCCATGAAAGATGATTTATAGATTATCGCAATGCAAGATGAGTTAAATCAATTTGAGAGAAATGAGGTGTGGAAGCTTATTCCTAGGCCAAATGACCATTTAGTTATTGATACTAAATGGGTCTTTAGAAACAAGCAAGATGAATATGGTATTGTGGTTAGAAACAAGGCTAAATTAGTAGCCAAAGGTTTCAACTAAGAAGAAGGTATCAATTACGAAGAAACCTTCGCTCCTGTGGCTAGATTAGAAGCCATAAGGATGCTCCTTGCCTATGCTAGTAATAATAATTTTAAGTTATTTCAAATGGATATTAAAAGCACTTTTCTTAATGGTTTTATTTCCAAAGAAGTTTATGTTAAACAACCTCCTGGATTTGAAAATAATAGCCTCACTAATCATGTGTTTAAATTAACTAAAACTCTTTATGGTTTAAAACAAGCCCCAAGGGCTTGGTATGAGAGACTTAGTTCTTTTCTTATTGAAAATAATTTCACAAAAGGCAAGGTTGATACTATATTGTTTATCAAGAATTTTGAAAATAATTTCTCATTGTTCAGATTTATGTTGATGATATTATCTTTGGTTCTACAAACGAATCTCTTTGTAAATCTTTTGCTAAAACCATGAGTCTTGAATTTGAAATGAGTTTGATGGGAGAATTAACTTTTTTCTTAGGCTTACAAATTAAGCAACTAAGAAATGGCATCTTTATTAGTCAAATTAAATATGCTTTAGATTTGCTAAAAAGAATTAATAGGGAAAGCTCAAAAGCTATTAACACTCCTATGAGCACCTCCACTAAGTTAGAAGTTGATGAAAGTGGAGAAAGTTTCAATCAAAAAACTTATAGAGGTATGATAGGAAGTTTACTTTACCTCACTACAACTAGACCAGATATCATGTTCAGTGTAGGACTTTGTGCTAGGTTTCAATCGAACCCTAAGATATCTCATCTCAAAGCGGTTAAAAGAATACTTAGATATCTTAAATGTACCACATATCTAGGATTATAGTATCCAAAAACCGAGAAGTTTGAGTTAATTGCTTATGCTGATGTAGATTTTGTTGGGTGTAGATTAGATAGAAAAAGCACATCAAGAACATGTCAATTTTTGGAACACGCTCTTGTTTCCTAGTCATCTAAGAAACAAAACTTGATTGCACTATCAACAACCGAAGCTGAGTATATTGCAACTAATGCATGCTGTGCACAAGTTATGTCAATGAAAAACACCTTAGAAGATTATAAAGTTCATCTTAAAAATATTCCCATTAAATGTGATAACACAAGTGCTATATGTTTAACAAAGAATCTCATTCAACACTCAAGAACAAAACATATTGATATTAGACATCACTTTATACGAGATCATGTCACTAATCATGATGTAGATATAGAGTTCATTGATACTAAACATCAACTAGCTAATATTTTTACAAAGCCTTTAAGTGAAGAACAATTTGATTTCATTAGAAGAGAATTAGGAATGTTAATGTATCTGAATGCTTGAACTCATTAAATTTATTTTTTGAACTTTCTTGATTCAATGATCAAATCACTTAATTGCTATGTTGATTTTACATGATTACATGCCTTAATAACATGTTGGAAATTATGTGTTTTGGATATAAAAATTTCCATGATAATAAGCATGTTTTATCTTCATGATTGTATTGGAAAATCTATAGCAAAACCTTGTCCGAATGCATAAAAGTATTAAATTTTATTTTTGGATTTTCTTGATACCTTATTTTCTTCCGAACTTAATGTAGCTTTCATAAGCATATGTCATATCGAGTTTGATTCATATCATTGATTTTTGACATATGGAATCAATTAGCAAATGCATCTCTCATAGGCTTATAATGTGAAAAATATTTTCGAGAAATGGATTTGATAAAATGATTCCTTCTTATAATTTCCTTCTTGAAAAAGGAAGATTTTTTACTTGCAAGGATATTGATTCACATACATATCTTGATCCTTGTAAAAATAAAGCGTGATTTAATCTCTTATCGATTTTAACTTTATTCGAGTAAACTCACAAATGGCTTTTCTCCTTCATGCAAAAAGATAATAACAAATAAAAAGGAAGAAGTATTCAAAGCTATCTCCATGTCATGCTTTCCTTGAGATGTTTGTATAATTGGTATCCTATCACTCATTGTTGAAAAATGACATGAACCTAGTTATGACATGAATCATTACTGCACTTATGTTTAAAATTTGCTTATATCATTCTCCTTTTTGTTGATGACAAAGGGGGAGAAATATATGAATTGATGCTATGAGTGCCATATTTGAATTTAAATCATGTTAAAGAAGCTTGCATCGAAATATATGGTAAATTGATGATAGAAATGCTATGATTGCTAAACACTTGAAATATTTGCATTATGTTAAGATATCAAGAACTTGCATCGCAATTTTACATGTTGATATCTTACCATATGATGAATTGCTACCATTACTATCATTCACATTTGAAATATAAAACTTGAAAATGGATGTCAAGCCTTGACATCATTTTTAGAGAGATACATCATGATAGGAATCATGATGGAAGTATTGATAAGGTTAAACGATCTTAACTTATCAATATGTCTCTTGAATTCAAAGGCTTTGAATTCAAGAATGACTTATCTCGAGTATGGCATATAGATAGGGGGAGTTAAATTTAACTCCGTTATCAATTGATTGTCATCATCAAAAAGGGGGAGATTGTTGAATCTCGGATTTTGATGATGAAGTCAATTGTCATTTGTTATCTAATCCATATGTTGAGATAAGTGTGCAGGATTAACTACGATGAAAGTAAGACATGCAACAGGAGTTGCGCCGAAGTCAAGACTATGATCACGTTGAAGGTTCGAGAGTTCGACGGAAGTCCGGACGGTTGTCGGAGGTTCTGCGGGAACAAATCCAAGAAGTCCAAGAGCTTACCAAAGAAGCTCATCGGAACTCGCCAAGTGGATCGTCGCAAGTCCAGAAGTTTGCCGGAAGTCCGCTGGAGCATCGCCGAGGGTTCGTCGAATGTTTGCCGGAAGTTCATCGAAAGATCGATGGAAGAAGCGATTGACGCACCGGAGCAAGTTGCAGTAAATGTCTTGAAAAATATCGTAGTTAGCATGATGATTAAGTTAGAAATGGGAGGTGATCCCATTAACTTAATCTTAGGGCAATTGGGCCCTTGACAGACCCAAATTGGGCCGAATGGATCAGCCCATTCGGACCTAGATTTCCTGGGCGGCGGTCGCACTACCCAGGAGCTGAGTCTCCGAGTGAGGCTGGGCAGTGGTACTGCCCCTGTCAGGCGGTGGCACTGCCTGGGCTCAATCTCCGAGTGAGATTGGGCGGTGGTACCACTCCTGTCAAGCGGTGGTACCGCCCGAGCTCGGTCTCCGAGCTCTGTCAGGTGGTAGTACCGCCCATTTATGGCGGTAGTATCGCTAGGACCCCGAAAATATAGGATATGACATTTTTGAGCTCCAAATTCGAATCAGTTTGGGGCCTATATAAACCCTACCCTTTCATGCATGAAAGTGCACCGAAACTTAGCATTTATTCTGAGATTTTGATAGCTTAAAAGTGTTGTAAAAGGCTAGAAGTTCTTCTCCCTCTTTTCTTCGAAGTTTTGATCATTCAAGAGAGGAGTGAAAAATCTGTAAGGGTTGTCTCCTAAGCCCGTCAAAAGGAGTGAAACTGTAAAAGGGTAGTTGGCCTTCGCCTATTGAAGGAAGGCCTCTAGTGGACGTCAGTGACCTCATCGGAGGAGGAAGCCAAAAGTGGATGTAGGTAAAGATTGACCGAACCACTCTAAATCTCGATTTGCATTTACATTTTGTTCTCTATCTTAACTGCAACTACTTCCATAGCTTTACTTTAACTGCACTTCGCTTGATCTTAAGTTCAAGGAATTTCCGAATCAACTTTCATACCAAAATCATTCTTATCGTACGAACGTCGTTTTAAATCGTCAAAAGTTTTCCGCTGCACTAATTCACCCCCCCCCTCTTAGTGCTCTTGATCCTAACAAATCCTAACCCTAATTACAAGCAAACTATGAAATTAAGACATAATCCTAAGCAAATTTTTAACCGGCAACGTCAAGTTTCTTTCCGACGAACTTCAGGCGGACTTCCGATATACCCTCGGATTTCTTCCGATGGACTCCCAACAGGCTCCCGGTCTTATGGTGAGTTCAACGAGTCTTTGGCAAGTAGCCGAACCTTCTCGGTGATCTCTGCAAACCTCCGACGATCTTTCCGGCGGACTTCCAAAAGCTTCGGCAAGTCCCCGATTCCTTCTTGGTTGGTTCCGGTAGCACTTCCGACGATTCTTCGGACTTTCGACGGACTCTCGAACACCCATCAAACTTGACTCCGGTAGACTTGCTTTATATCTTCAAGCTATCGTAGTTAATCCAGCACACTCAACTCAATAATATAGATTAGATTAATTAACCCATCAATTGACTTCATCATCAAAATCCAAGATTCAACAAAAGATGCATCCAAGTTGCTTGGGGGAGGAGAGTGTTCATTCAAATTTAAAGCATCAAAATTATTTTTCTTAAACTCGGGAAGCTCATTAAAAACAACATGAATAGATTTCTCTATAATCAAAGTTCTTTTATTAAAGACACGAAGAGCTTTAGACATAGACGAATAACCAAGAAAAATGCCTTCATCAGATTTTACATCAAATTTTTCTAAGGTATCTTTTTTATTTAAAATAAAATATTTATTTTAAAATAAAATATTTATAATTGAAAACTTTAAAATATGAAATATTGGATCGTTTGTTGGTCCACAAATCATAGGAAATTTTGAAAAGTAATGGTCTTACGAGAACCATGTTTATGTTATAGCATGTTGTATTAACGGCTTCAGAATAAAAGTACTTGGGTAGGCTATGATCATTAAATATAGTTCTTATCATTTTTTGTAAGCTCCTATTTTTTCTTTCAACTACTCCATTTTTTTATGGATTTCTTAAAGTAGAGAAATTATTGTTGTACCCATTTGACTCACAAAAATTTTGAAAATCACAGTTTTGAAATTCACCACCGTGATCACTATGAATAAATAAAATCATAAAACCTTTTTCATTTTGAATAAGTTTATAAAATTTTGAGAAACATTTAAAACAATCACTTTGGTGAACCAAGTATATCAAAGTGTATCTACTAAAATCATCAACAATTATAAAGACGTATTTGCTACCTCCTAGACTTCTTATATCCAAATAAATCCATAGGGATCAATTGTAATGGTCTAGAGGTGCTTAATTGATTTTTCGATTTGAAACTACTTTTTATTTATTTTTTTAGTTAACATGCATCGTAAACTTTGTTTTTGACGAACTTGATATTAGGCATTCCTCTTACAAGTTCTCCTATGCCAACCCATGCATCATTGTCTAAAACTAAAAAATACATTTCATCATAAAAATCGTCAATATCAATAGTATACATATTATTATTTTTTAAGGTAATTATAGATCTATTTTTGTGTGGTATTTCAATTATACAAGCATTAGATTCAAATTTGATGATATATCCTTTATCATACAATTGACTAATGCTTAGTAGATTATATTTTAAACCATCTACTAATAATACATCTTTAATTAAAAGGTTTGACTTGTTACCTATGGTTCCTTTGCCAATAATTTTTTCTTTGTTGTTGTCTCCGAAGATGACGTACCCTTCGTCTTGGTCAATGAGCTTAGAGAAGTGTATTAGATCTCCGGTCATATGCCTTAGGCATCCACTATTAAGGTACCATCTCTTACTCCTAGCTTTTCTTTTAGGTACCCATTTAATTTTGGGTCCCTCATAAATAGATCTACCTATCATTGAGTGATTTATGGTTCATTTAGGAACCTAAACTAATTTATGTGAACTAAACTATTTAAATAGATATTTGTAAGCAAAATGACCACATTTCCATAAAAATTATATTTTTCTCTTGGTGAGACATGTAATATAGGTCCTTTAATGAAGATAATTGGCTTTTGTTGAGTGTCACTCATAAAGCCAATTTCTTTCTTTCTATGAACATTAACCTTATTAGCAAAGATCATATTTACAGATTTATTACCTATTTTAAAATTTTCTAATATTTCTTATAGTAAGACATTTTCTTTGTTAGGTGAATCTATCTCATTACACTTAGTGCAAGAAGCTAACATACTATCATCATGCTTATTTTTTTAATTTATCAAATTCACTAATAAGAGAAGCATGTTTTTTTTAACAATTTATATTTTTTCTCAACTAATTTATATTCATCAAACAAATAATAAAAAGTACTTAATAATTCATCAAAAGATAAATGAGCTTCAATTGAGTCACTTACCTCGTCGCCAAATGGCATTAATGTGTAGTTTGTAATTTCTTCTTTATTGGTTGGCTCCTCATCTTTGAATCTACTTGAATCATCCTAAGTCACCTTGAGTACTTTCTTTTCCTTTGATAGCTTATTATTCACTTAGGGACATCCATTTTTGAAGTGCCCTGACTTCATACATTCCTAGCATATGATTGTCTCCTTTTTGAGTTCGTTTTTGTTCTTAATATCTTGTTTTACAAAATTTGTTTTGTTTCTTCTTACAAATCTTTTGAATTTTTATGTTAGAAGTGCTAAGTCCTCATCATCACTTAAGCTTTCGCTCGAGTAGTCTTCTTTAGTTGTAAGTATCATATCCTTTCTGCTCTTTGGAAGATTGTTCTCATGTTTATCATGTGTCTTGCACATCATGTCATAGGTCATTAATGACCTGATAAGTTCTTCAAGAGTAAGGTTGTTCAAGTTCTTTGCTTCTTATATTGCCATCACTTTTGGATCCCAAATTTTTGGAAGGGATCTTAGTATTTTATTGACAAGTTCAATATTTGAAAAATATTTATCAAGTGCTTTTAAACTATTGACGATATCCGTAAAATGGGTATATATGTCTCCAATGGTTTCGCTTAGTTTCATTTGAAACAACTCAAAATTATACACCAAAAGATTAATTTTCGACTCTTTAACCCTACTTGTGCCTTCTTGTATGACTTCAAGTGTGTGTCAAATCTCATATGCATTTTGTATATAGAAACCCAATTAAATTCGTTCTTATCAAAAGTACAAAATAAAGCGTTCATTGCTTTAGCATTTAATGAGAAAGTCTTCTTTTCCAAATCATTCCATTCGTTCATTGGTTTGGAAGTATTCACAAAATCACTTTCAACAATGTTCCATAAATCAAAATCCATAGAAAGTAAATAGATTCTCATTCTAGTTTTCCAATACGTATAGTCCATCCCATTAAATATAGGAGGATGAGTGATAAAAAGATCCTCTTGATTGTCAGCAAAAGTCATCTTTCTTAGGTTTTAAACCAAATAAAGAGTAACCTCGCTCTGATACCAATTGTTAGGATCAAGTCGACACTACGAGGGGGGGGTGAATTAGTGCTTTTCGAGAATTACATCAAACGTGAATTCCTAAGATAAAATCAGAATAGAAAGACATTTAAACTTAAAGATATTCATAGGAGAGTGATGAAAATGTAAAGTAGTTACAAAGTAAGTAAAATAGCAAAGTAGAGAAGACACTAATTTTATAGTGGTTCGGTCGTCATGACTTACATCCACTCTTGATTCCTCTTTCGTCAAGGCCACCGGTATCCACTAATGGTCTTTTTTTAATAGGCGAAGACCAACCACCCTCTTACAATACTTTTTCCTTTTCATAGGTTTAGGAAACAACTCTTACAAGCCTCACACCTCTCTTGAATGATCACACAACTAGAAAGCAAAGAGGAGAACACTTGGCAATTTTACAACCTGAAATCTCAAGAGTTTTGTTCACACTTTCATTGCTCTTTCATGTAAGAAAGAATAGGGTATTTATAGGACCCAATGGCTTCAAAAATAGAGCCAAAAAGTATCTCATCCCGGATTTTTGAGGTATTAGCTGTACCGTCGCCTATAGATTAATACTGGGCAGTACCACCACCTAGTCTGGGTGGTACCACCACCTGACAGTTTTAGGATCGAGTCGGCACTAAAAGGAGGGGATGAATTAGTGCGTACATAGAAACCTCAATGATTCAAAAATTCTTCTTATTCGGTAAAATTGTTATCGAAAAG
>CM017195.1:19045566-19058066 GCA_004837865.1 Musa balbisiana | reverse complement strand
ACATCAGAAGCAACCTCTAGATATCATTTCAGTAAACCTTTTTAAGAATCCAATGGAACTGCACATTAAAGCTTAATTCATATTCTATGATTTGAGTAACCAAAAAGCAAGCACTAGAATGTAGCAGTACGTTCTGACGTTTTAAAGAGAACAAAATCAAAGATTGATTGTAAAGACACAACTTGGAAAACTGTTGTTTGAACTCTTTAGGAAGAATGGCAAAACTTACTTGTAGAGAAAGCTCTTGTCATGGAGTCCTACCACAACAGTTGAAGCCCCAACGTTGGTCACAGTCGACACGACCAGCGCCCCTTGGTCACCCTCTGTCACTATGATCTCCACCTTAGCCTGCAAAACATGTAATCATCCCCCAAATCAGCCAATTTCAATATCCTTTCTTAAACATGGGCCTCTTTCGGTCACTTACTGCTTGCAGCATTGCGGTTCTGATATAAAATCAATCAAGGATTACCGCAGCTTATCTGTCAGTTTTTTAGGGTTTGGGCAGGGGTGACGCTGCAAAGAATTAGCAGGTACAGAAAAGGGAGTTGCAGAGAAATTTGACATACAACAAGAACGAGAGAAGATTAAAGCTCCTAAACAGATAAAAAAATTCCCAGTTAAGCTGGATTGGTTGACAACGACACCTGTACCTCGGCGATACCATTGCAGAGGTCCTTGAAAGAGAGAGCCAACTGGAATCCTTTGAGCCTATAGTTCCTCTGCTTCCGCTTGGATCGCGTGGAGGGGCAGACGTAGAGAAGGGTGATGGAGTCGCCGCCACGAATGAAGTTGCCCACGGCCCACAGGAGGGCGGTGCGGGCGGCGTCGGCCTCCTCCACCACCACAACCACCTTCTGCTTCTCCATCTCTCTGGCGGTGGCCTTCCTGAGTCCTCCACCGTCCGAAACCATGTAAACCGAGGCCAAACTCTGGTCACGGTCTTTCCATGTCTTTCCTCCGATTCTTCTTTAAAATACGAGGGCAGGAGCAAGAAACCAAAACAAGACACACCCCTCCCCCGGGGGCAGGAACGGATGGCTTTGCGGATGAAAGAGAGCAGTGGTGCTTCGGTCTCGCCCCTCCCGTTGAAAGAGACCGCCATAAAAATGACCCAATATTTTGTTGGCCCTTTCCGACATGGCATCTTCGTGCCGACATTTCTACCTTCACCAAATCAAGAAACCCAAATGCAGTGGAGATCAACAAGGAATGACACAGAGGTCCAACGACAACAGATTATGTATAGTCTGAACTCTTTCATCAGCGTTAATATATATAAAATCAGATATCAATTCTATTCAGAAACTTAAATTTGTAAATTAATGTTACTTATTGTTTTCATCTTTCTCTTAAGAATTCAAATTTAGTCCATTTCTTCTTTTTCTTTTTTTTTTAATGCTATGACACGATTCACTCACTCATTCGTGTCTACCCGTTACAGTGTGACTCATCTTCGTTAAGTTAAATCGTTGACATACTAACTTAATCTTTTTTTCTTTTTTTTTTTTAATTTTATGACTCATCTATATCAAGCTTTTTTCAATAACTTTAATATAATGTCAGAAATTTTATAATGATAAGTTTGAATCAAATTAATCAGGGTTATCATATATTAGATCAAACATCAATTCCATCCAAAAGCTTTTAAGTTTATAGATTTTGGGTCAAACCTAATACATATATATATATATATATATATATATATATATAAAATATGACTTTCTTAATCCTTAGACTATTCTCGTAACCCATCCATCTGTAGATACATATATCTTAATTATATACTTTTAAATAAAATATGCAAGCTACATAAGTCGAAAACTCGAAGCTCCTACAAGATTGTGTTACGTGATCCAATAGCTTAAGTTTGTTATGAATAAAAAGACCTTACAATTTGGTAGAAAAGGTGGAATATATTCATAATATTTAACATTTAGAATTTTTTATAAATATTAAATACTTACAAAATTTGAAAAAACTGAGAAACAGATATAGAATTCAAATACATGATCTATTTTGATACCACAAACATATGACATGAAACATTTTAATTAAAATATAAAAAATATTTTGATTGACTTACTAGTATAATTGAAAGCTTAAAGCTTATAAATATGAGAATGTATATAGGGTTTGAACTTATGATCAATTCTAATATCTTGTTAGAGTTATGGATAATCTTAAAGACATAAGATTTTTCGTAAGAGGTTAAGATTTTGAAATTATTGGACCCAGTCAATATCTATTGTTTAAATATTTTTTATTAAATATTATAAAAAGATAGACACATGATTCCAACTGAACATCTGCATTGAATCATGATAAAGATTCTTATTGGATGATCAAAAGTTCCAAAACTTCACTTATCAAAGAAAGAAGGACTCAGGATATTTTGTAAGCTTGGTTGGGGGGTTATTTGCATCATCAAACACTGTCACCCACACGCACACTTGCCTAATATTTTGGTCGCATCAGCATGCTGACGCGTGAATGCACTAACGACTTCTTTCTTTCTCGTCTTCCGAGATCCATCACAAATACCGAACCGCCAATGGAGAAAGCCATTCATGCAATGTTTGTGCTGACTATGAGTGGTACCTTTGGTGGGTGTGGCATGAACTGCCCTACGAAACTATTTATTAGGAGGGGTTGCTGCGAATCCTCTCATGTAGTGGTGAAGATTAAAAGATAATATAATAATAATAATAATGATGAAAGGGGACCAAAGAAAAGGTATCAAAGATAGATACTGAAGGGTGAATGATACCGAATGAGGAGGACAACAAAAGAGACGTCACACCAGACCAGCGGCTCTTTGCCGTCTCATATGTGGCTGATCGGAAACCACATGATACATGGTACACAAGTCTATCATCGCCGCCCTAAGAGACCGGTTCCTGGTCTTTTTCCTTTTACTTTTATTTCTTGGTGAAATCTGATGTGATGATGATGAAGTTGATCTCATATTAGGCAATCTTTCTTGTGTTGCCAATTGTACTATGATGAAATGCACCTTTCAGTCATATAAATTGAGATGGAAAGGAACATAGAAATCTTATATGTTGGGTGATTCCATGAGAAGTTCACGAGGTTTTCCCATATTATACCTTCCATTTTCAAAAATGCGTAAGGAGAGTCTTGACTTTTCAAACATTTTATATAAATTGATGATTAACATTCTTAATTTTTTATATTCTCGTGAAAATCTACCTTGATTGACCAACCAAACCAGGAAATAATATGTTAAGTCGCTGAATCAAAAATATTGTAGCATTATTCAAGAAAACTCTAAATTGGTGTTAATTAGTACAAATTCTCACTGACCTTAATTATCAACCTTAAGATTTTATAAAATGATTTATTTGAGAGTTGTTAAATGATTTTGAATTTGGAAATAAGAATATTTTGGTATATTTCAAGATAAATGCTGACAAATTCTCATTTCATTTCACTTAACCTTAAATTTAATTATACATGTAGAGAAAAATTTTATAATGCTTATTTTTATTTATTAGAAAAATGATGATAAAAGTAAGATTTTCACATTAGCAATGTTTTTAAATCGACTTAAAAGTGTTTTGAAGACTAACAACATTTTTGTCATCCACTAAAACACCATAATTTTATTAAAAATATTGTAATGAATCTCAATTAGTTCAAATCTCCCAAACCTTAATTATCAAATTTGCTATATATTTTTTTAGTTTTAATAAAATTTTGGGAGTTTTTATGTGATACTTAATGGATATTAAGAAGACCTTTATATATTTTCAAATAGAAAATGAAAAATTCTTCTTTTTGTCCACTCCGTAATAAATTTAGATATATTAACATTTTAAATTATTTTATGTTTATTTATTATAAAAATAAAAATAAGAAAAGTAAGGCATTACTTAGTATAATATTTTTAAATGGATTTATAGTGCTTTTGGTTCTTCTTTTTTTCTCTTACTTAATCTTCAATTTAGATCTACTTATTCTAGGAAACCTAATAATATTTGCGACAATAAGGAAAAAATAAATAAGACATAACTCTGTGCAATAAAAAACAATGTAATTGATTCAACGGAAAATATAGTTCAACCCAAATTAGATTTCGATGCAACATATATTTTTTTTATTAAGGATAAGAGTATTTTAATCGACTGTCTTTAAAAAGTATAGAAACTCAAATTAAACTCTCTTTTAAAACCTGGGCTTCTCTGAAGATATCACCTTTATATCTTCTACTTTGCTTGTTGCTATACTTGTGAAGACACAAATCGAGCAAATTGTTACTTTGAAAAACATATGACGAGGTTATAGATGTTGATTCAATGATATTATTAACACATCAATAAAAAACACCAATCAACATTAGCCTAATACCAATGTAACCAGTGTGACCAGTATTTGAAACCTTAAATTTATAATTATAACAAAGTTTGATGAACGATCAGACACAAGGTTTTGCTACAACCTAACAGCAAGCTTTCTTTGTAGGTTTTTGGAGCAGATAACATCTGTTGACGAAATATATAGCTCTTGGTAGTGCTATTCTATTCTCCATGCTTGAACTGATGATCCATACAGGTTCTTGCACAGAGGCGAGTGTGCCAACACTGACGACTTATTATTATAATAAAAGATGCATCAAGACCTGATAACTACTTAAGTTTGCTCGGTAAAAGAAATGAAACCCTAGATCTTGGGACTGCTTTCGGTGATAACCTCATCCATGATCAGTCTCTTGACCTCTGATCAATTTGCTGGGTTGTGTCAAAACCACCATTACTGTTAGCACAAGTCGTTATCGTAAGTCTGACATGGTTGACCATCACTTCAACCTCTGCCTATGTACTCATAGCCCCTTCTATAGTAAGATCTTCGACCACATATAGACATATTGTAAAGTTACTAAAGATTTATATAGATAAAATGAAACTAGATTCTTAAATATTAAAAAATATTTATGTGTGATAAGAGATTAGAAAGAAGACTAAAAGAATAGTCGTACATTGATGAACATCAATAGTGTCCGATGACATATATTTGAGTTTGACCCATAACCTAATAACTTGAGATTTTTGGTTGAATTGATGCTTAACTTGATATATGTTGATCTTGATTAATTTGACTCATATTCATCATTAATGGATCTCTAACATGACATAAGAACCAATAAATGAATCTCTGACATGAGATCAAAGCCAAAGTTCAAAGTAAGTCAAAGAAAAAAATTAGGATGAACGGTAAAAAAAAAACACCAAATAATTGAGCCTCACGTGACTAAGAATAGGAGGAGAATATTAGAAAATATTAAATTAGGATGATTGAAAAAAAATATCAAATAATTG
Source organism: Musa balbisiana (assembly GCA_004837865.1). Lineage (NCBI taxonomy): Eukaryota > Viridiplantae > Streptophyta > Magnoliopsida > Zingiberales > Musaceae > Musa > Musa balbisiana. The sequence continues at coordinate 19,052,727 of CM017195.1, read as the reverse complement.
AGCTGCACATGAATAGAGAAAGAATTTAGAAAATATTCATGTGTGAAGATAGATTGAAAAGAAGACTAAAAAAAATCACACTCATCATTGATGGATTTTTTATATTAAACTTTTCAATTAAAATATGATCACATATGAGACACCTAATGATCTACCTGAGTTTTTCGATCAAGGATTGTCCAAGAAAGAGAGTCGAGAAAATGATTCTTAATATAAATGGATATACTTCATGTGATATTAATATATAATAATAGAGAGATTTTTTTTGATAATATAGAGATTTTTCTTTCACCATATATAAATATACTTTATGTGATACTAATTGGAACGTGCTTTCCTTTTATCTTTATAATTTCATTCTTCATTCTTTTATTTTATCATGATATCAAAGTAGTGAGAAGAACGAGACTTCGCCCCTGCAGCCATATTCTTAAGCAGGCTCCATGACCAATCCTCATATGTCATCAATCGACGGAATTGACGAGAACAAAGGGAACGCTCGTGCCCTCAACAGTCTACACGCTGGGACTCAGCGGTTGTGCCCTCAACAGTCTGCACGCTGGGACTCAGCGGTCCGACGCTCTCCTTCGCGTATACGTACAGCCGCGCCGTGAACAGCACCACGTGGATCGCCACTGCATGCACGAACTCAAGCCACTGTAGTCACCCACATCTCACCTCCCACCTTCCACCACTGCCAGCGCCCTGTCACTGAACCTCTACTCCAGAACTACTCTGCTTCCGTGCGCTGGACCATCGGGCAGCCCTCTTTGTGGACCTGGTAACTAGAACCCTCTCGCTGGGCACCATCAACCAGCTCCTGGCTCTCTCCCTCCGGCGACTTCGCCTTCGGATTCTACCCCACTGACTCCCAAAGCCGTCGTCTGGTTCACCAACTGCTGTCCTCGAGAAGCAACATTTGGAAACAAAGTGCTCAGATTCAAGTAATTTGCTATCTTTCCATGCTGCAGCTGACCAACGACGGTCGCCTCTCCCTCAAGGATGAGGGTGGAAACAAAGTGCTTCCGGCATGGGCCCTGCCAACACCTCTGCCACCGCTGTCCTCAACTCTGGCAACATCATCCTCACTGCTTCCAGTGACATCCTGTGGCAGCGTTTTGATCTTCCTACGGACATGCTCCTACCGGGTCACGTCTTGGTCCTAGAGAGGACCTTGTTTGGGTGCAGGCCTACCATCCCTTTCTGCTATTACCGGACAATCTTTTCAGTTCTCTTCCGCTGACTCTGATCAGTGATCGGGGCAGCCATTATGTCCTGCTCTGCCTTCGGCTCGACAAGCAGCATTTGGAACCTTTCCACGCCACTTGCTGCATCATTGCCTAGATTCCTAACTGTTGATCTGCTACACAAAGATCTGCAGCTGTCTTGCAGATCTTCCTACGCAAATCTTGCTGATTTGCTTTCTACTCCGCCTTCGCCTCGACAAGCAGCATTTGGAACCTTTCCACACCACTTGCTGCATCACTGCCCAGATTCCTAACTACTGATCTACTATACAAAGATCTGCAGCTGTCTTGCACAAAGCTAATCTCCTTCAAAGACGTCATTTGCCAATAACCTACCTCAGGTGACACGGATCTGCACCAACACGGATCTGCACCACCACTTCTTCTTCCTTGATCATTGTTGTTGCTGCAAACTTTTACCTACTCCCACATATTGATACATATCTTCTATATATCCTCATCATCTACCTCTAGTACTCTAGTTATTGTTCCCGTAGGGAATCATAGTACTTTCCCACATACAAGTCTTATTTCCATCAATGCAGCAACCCTCATCCCCTTAAAATTATCCAAAGGTGGCAACTACGCATCGTGACGTGCTCAATTCTCTAATCTCCTATTTGACTATGATCTTCTAGGCTATGTCAATGGCTTTCTTCATTGTCCACCAGCGATGCTCAACATCTCAGGTGCACCCAGTCCAGTACCAAATCCGAACCACAACTATGGTTACGCTTGTTGCATCTTATATTTTGTTGATGAAATCAATCGATAAGTATATATGTTTTAATCTGTATTTTGAGTGACGTAGGATGCTTCAATCAGGATGAGACAATTAAAGTAGGAAAAATCATGTTGGACCGAAGGAAAACATGTCAGAAGATTGGACGTCGGGCCGGAGGAACGGTCGACGTATCGATAGAAGGCTTCGAGCCATGGATTCGGGCATCGTGCTAAGAAGAGTGGATATTATGCCAAGGATACTGCAGTTGCGGAGTCATCTGGTCGATTGGGCAATAGGCCGTAAGAGAGGACGATACGCCGAAAAATCAGACGAAGCGTCGAGCGACCAATGACATGCCGGACAACATGATCAATGCTTAGTATTAATTGTCTAGATCGAAGTGTGTTTTACATGTGCAGTATTAACTACGATAGCAAGGCATGAAGCAAAATAAAGTCCTAGAGTCAAGATCGAGATCACATTGGGAGTTCGAGAGTTCGTCGGAAGTCCGGACGTTCGTCGGAAGTTCTGGAGGGACCAGTTGAGAAGTCTTGGAGCTTGCCAAAGAAGCTCATCAGAACTCACCAAGAAGATCGTTGTGAAGTCTAGGAGCTTATCGAGAGTCCGTCGGAACATTACCGAGAGATCGTCGAAAGTTCGTCGGAAGTTTGTCGAAAGCTCGCTGGAAGAATAGACATAGGGACTTATTTAGCTTACCAAATATCTTAGGATTTTGTAGTTAGCACGTAATTGGGCTTGGATTTAGGCTAATCCAATTAGGGGCCAGCTAGGCCCATGTAAGAACTGTGTTGGGCCCAATAAGAGGCCCAAACAGTACCTAAAGAAGTCTCACCATCATGGCACAGTCTTTGAGACTGTGTCAGGTGGTGGTACTGCCCAGCACTACCCCCTAGGCGGTGGTACCATCAGACTTGGGCGGTGGTACCGCCCATGCTCGAGGAACCTAGGATGGGAAAGTTTTAGGCTCTAAGTTTGAATCAACTTGAAGCCTATAAATACCCCTCTCATCCCTGGTTAAAGCACATAAGCACAGAGAATCTAAAAGCAAAGAAATGCTACTGCAATCTCTTTAGAATTTCCCTCCTCCAAGTCTAAGTGTTAGAATTCTATTTAGAGAGGAGAGTGAGTGCTTGTAAGTGTTATCTCCTAAACTTGGTAAAAGGAGAAGAAGAGTGTAAAAGGTGCTTGGTCTTCGCCTATTGAAGGAAGACCGTTAGTGGATGCCGGTGGCCTCGACGGAAGAGGAATCAGAGGAGTCGATGTAGGTCACGATGATTGAACCACTATAAACTGTCATGTTCTCTGGTTTGCATTTTATTCTTGCTATTACCTTTCTGCAAATCTCCTTAAGTGCTTACTACCTTCAATTCATTACGTACTCCTTCAAGTTAAGTTTCCGAAATCGGTTTTTCGTTAAAAACGGTTTTTATCATATGAAGGTTTTTTGAACCGACGTAACTTTTACCGCTGCACTAATTCACCCTCTTAGTGCCGAACCATTTCCTAACAATGCTAGGATCATCTCATCCTTCAAGCAATTCAAGCCTCGGTCGCTAGATCCCTCGCCCCACTCATTTCTGCATGCAACACTACTGCTAAAGCTTGGTACAAGTTGCAAATCATCCTGGCCAATCGTTCCCACACTTGCATGCTTAGTTTCCTATCCAGTCTCATGAAGATAAAACAAGAGGGAAGTACTATTGCTGATTATCTACACAATATAAAGATTATCATCGATAACTTGACCTTGATAGGTCATTCCCTTAGTGATGAAAAAGTTACAGTCTATATCCTCAATGGCCTAGGAGACGAGTACAAGGAATTGGCAGTAGTAATACGGGCACGTGATTCACCAATGTCATTCGAAGAACTCTATAACAAACTGACTAACTTTGAGATATATCTAAAGCGTGAGGACAAATTGCCAAGACTATCCATCATAGCTCAAGTCAATCATAAATCTACGAGGAGGGGCAATCCATATAACAAGACTGTCAACAAAGGTTTGACTAAGACGCCTTCTGAACCTATGAGCTCCAACCAAACCATCCCTCCTCTTCATCAACATTCCAATCACAACAACCAAGGTGGCTACTTTAATCATCAGCAATCCTAGTGCCCTCAACACACAAACCAACAAAGAATTATTTGCTAATTATGTGATAAAGTCGGTAACTCTACAAAGGTCTGTCGATCTCGACCCAGACTTCCTGCTCAATCACATTGATCTCAAGCAAAGCTTACGACTACTCTAAACACTAATGATCATAATTGGATCATGGACTCTGGCGCATCCCACCACATCACTTTTGATCTCTCGAACTTGTCAATCCACAACAACTATAGTGGAAATAAGGACATTATTATCGGTATTGGTAAAGGAATTCCTATTACTCATACTGGTTCCACACTACTTAATTCACCTACCATAACTTTTACACTCGATGATGTTTTGTATGCACCTCACATTAAACAAAATCTTATTTTTATTTCTCAATTTTGTAAATAAAATAATACCTCTATTTAATTCTTTCCCAACTCTTTTCTTGTCAAAGATTTGAGCACGGGGCCATCCTTGATCCAAGGCCAGAATAAAGATAATGTTTATGAATGGTCATCAATTCCATAAAAAATCCAGCCCACTGCTTACTCCTCAATTACAGCTCCAATTGATGTGTGGCATTGTCGTCTCGGTCATCCCTCTCTCTCTATCCAAAATAAATTACTTTCTCGTTATTCTCTTTCTACTCTTAGAAATAATAGCATTCTCACTTATTGTGATGCGTGTCTCAGTAATAAAAGTCATAAACTTCTTTTTGGCACTTCCTTCATATCATGTTCTAAACCATTTGAAATTATTTATACTAATGTTTAGGGCCTGCTCCCATCACTTCTTTTGATAAATTTAGATTTTATATTATTTTTATAGACTATTTTACTAAGTACACATGAATATACCCTTTTCGTCATAAATCAGAAGTTTCAACAATCTTCACCAACTTTAAAAAGCTGGTTGCAAATTTCTTTCAGTCTACAATTAAAACAGTCTACTCTAATGGTAGAGGTGAATATGAAACCTTCACATCTTATCTCTCAACCTATGGCATCCAACACCTTAAATCACCCCCGCACACTCCTCAATTAGTTGGCTCTGTTGAACGCAAACATTGACATATCGTAGAAACTAGTCTCACACTTCTACATCAAGCCTACAAGCCAGCAACCTTTTTGTTTGCCGCCTTTCAAGCTATCGTCTACCTTATTAATCGTCTGCTCACTCCAGTTCTCCAATACTAGTCTCCATTTGAAAAATTATTTTCTAAATCCTCAAACATTCAAAAACTCAGAATATTTGGTTGTTTATGTTATCCGTGGCTACATCCCTATGCCCCACATAAGATAGCACCAAGATATAAACCTTGCATCTTCATAGGATATTCTCTTGACCATAATGCCTTTCGGTGCTACGAACCAAAAACTCAAAAAGTCTTTATTTCACGTCATGTTATTTTTGTGGAGTTTGCCTTTCCATTTCAAAACCATGAGTCTTCTCCCATGCAGGCCACTCCACCAAATATACATCACTGGAGTATTCCATTGATCTCCTCAAACGAACCTCTTCCCACACCATGTAGTCCTTTTCTTCAAGATCCACACTCTTTTGTTATCCCAGTTCAACAGATCCCCACTCTCTCCATTCCTTCTTCACAAGCCTCTCCTACTACTGAAGTAATATCTTCAAAAATACAACGACCTTCTTTATCTAGTACCACTGATGTATCTCAGCCTATCCCGACCCTATCGATGCCTCTCCACCGCCCATACCAATAACATAACCTACAGTTCCTAGACATCCAATGACAACACGCTCAAAAAGTGGTATCTTTAAACTATGTCAGGTTCTCAACCTGCATGCTATCACCAAATCCTCTCCCAAGACTAGTGAACTCACCACAATTACTCAAGCCCAAAAATCTCCTTACTGGCATAAAGCCATGTGTGAAGAATATGATGCTCTACTCCATAACTCTACAAGGACTCTTATACTTTTTCATCCTATACAAAACATCATCGGGGTAAATGGGTCTTCCGAATTAAGCGGAACCCTGATTGGTCCGTTGCTCAATATAAAGCATGATTAGTAGCCAAAGGGTTTCATCAACGACTTGAAGTTGACTTCACAGAGACTTGTAGTCCTGTAGATAAACCCATAATAATCAGCTTATTCTAAGTTTGGCCATCTCCAGAGGTTGGCACTTACGACAACTGGATGTTAACAATGTCTTTTTACAGGGGACTCTAACTAAAGATGTCTTTATGCAGTTACCCCCTGGCTTTGTTCATTACTAGTATCCGAGACATGTTTGTAAATTACAAAAAGCCATTTATAGACTTTGTCAAGCTCCAAGAGCTTGGTATACTAAACTTGGATCGTTCTAATATCAATTGGTTTCATCAACTCCAAGTTTGATACCTCTTTATTTCTATGATAACAATATAGAAATACAATATATCTTCTAGTATATGTAGATGATATTATTGTTACAAGCAATGATCCCTTGGAGATTCAGACATTTCTAAAGTAATTGGCTTATCGATTATCCCTCAAAGATTTATGACCCTTGAGCTACTTTCTAGGAATGGAAACAGCATTTACATCCTCAGGTCTCCTTCTCTTATAGAGAAAGTATATTCAAGACTTATTATCAAAGGCAAATATGTAGAATGTGAAAGAAGTTACTACTCCTCTCTCTACTACTAAATCACTCAAATTATATGATGGCAGCTCTACCACGGACTCAGCTCAATACTGACAAATACTTGGCTCCTTATAGTACTTGGCTCTCACCCGTCTAGATATCTCATTTGCAGTCAATAAATTATCTCAATACATGTACCAACCTTCTGCTATGCATTGGTCTATGGTTAAACGAATTTTACGGTATCTTAAAGGGACCCTCAATCATGATCTCTTTCTCTGCAAAACCATTCCACTTCATCTCGATGCATTTGCTGATGTTGATTGGACAGGAAACTTTGATAATAGAACCTCAACGTCAGGGTATGTTGTCTTTCTTAGATCTAATCCAATCAGTTAGAGTTCTAAGAAGCAAAAGACAATGACTCGCTCTACAACTAAAGCTAAATATCATGCTATTATTACCGCTG